>OX463763.1:4122301-4479830 GCA_949825005.1 Gasteruption jaculator | reverse complement strand
AGACGATAGATATGCGAATATATCGAATCTTTTAATAATTCGATACTAATTTGATCTTTAGAAATTTTTTTTTCAAAAACATTGCACTTTTACAAAAAATTGTCAACAATAAAAAGTTCTTAAAATCACTCAGAGAATGCACTAGAATTTTTTCAGGATTTTTTGAGCGATTTTTTGGATTTCGCAAAAATTGACTATTTGCAAAATCCAAAAATTGCTCAAAAAATTCTGAAAAAATTCCAGTGCATTCTTTGAGTGATTTTATGAACTTTTTATTCTTGACAAATTTTTTCAAAAGTGCATCATTTTCTGATAAAAAACTCTTGAACATTTTTACAAAAATTTTGCAGTTCAGGCGCCATTTTTAACGCATACGGAGAAAAAATCGATCTTTGAACAACGTATACTTTAAGTTTAGACATTTATTCCACCGGTTAGTGAGGTTCTAAGTCCATTGCAGGCCGAAAACTCTTTGAAAAATCGATATAAAAAAAAATGTGCAAAAAAATCATGTTTTTTCTTAAAAAAACTGTTTTTTTGCATACTTAATAATTTTTTTGAGAAATTTCATTGACACCATTGGAAAGGGCAAGTCTTAAGCTTTAAAAACATGTCCTACAAAAATTTTTTCTGTCGCGAATAATAATAGTTATAAGGCACTGAAGAGTGATGTACTGGGAGTGGCATTCTCGGCCGAAACGGGTTAAGCGAGTATTTTTGTCGTTGGGGTCAGATCAACCCCGGTATGAACGTTATGTGATTCCGATGAAGGGTGACCCTTTGGGGTTAATTTTCTAGAACAATTAGGAATTTATGGAATCTAAAGGAAAGTGTCTAACGAGGAATTTTTTATTAATCGTTACTTTTCGTCCTCGAACCTCCTTCAACCCTTAACGTTTAGTTTGGGGACTTTGGAAATTTTATTTTTCAAGTTCAGAATTATATTTCAGCTTCGCAAAAAATTTTGTTTATTAAAATAATGGTTTATAGTTATTCTGCAAAAATTTCAAGCTAGAATTTCCAATAGTTTGTCGTTGGGGTCGGATTAACCCCAATATGAACGTTATGTGATTCTGACGAAGGATAAACCTTGGGAGTTAATTTTATAGAACAATTTGGAAACTTACGGAAACTAAATAGATCATAAGTTTTGCAAAAAAAGTTCTAGACAAATTCTGGAACGTTGCAGGACTCTGAATAATAATTTCATTAGATAAATATCACGAATTCTCTTCCTTCCGCCAAGGCAATTATTTCATTATACACTTTTCGTTCTCTCCCGCGTCAGAACTGGGACAGGTAAATATTAGCATTTATAGAAACACAAATAGAGAAAATTGAAAGAGAATGAATTCAGAGTGAAGATGGAATAATGAACCGGAAATGAGAACGGAGGAGCTGCAGCTCTCTCCTTCGTCCATTCCAAGCTTTTGGCACCCCATGGTTCACTCTGAATCACTTTCTAAACCCTGTTTGCCAAATTGGTAACCATAACAAGTCTTTCTCATTGATATTCCACCGAATCTGGAAGGAAAAAGGCTAAAGTGGTCCAAGTACGAGGGAAACTTCGCTAGGGTTTTAACCCTCCGCGAACCAGGTGGATAAAAGTTGCACCCCGAACCTTGTGGGGTTGATTCTACCCCAAACCTATCATGTAGGGGAAGGTGGGGCAAGATGAGGTAGGGGGGGCAAGACGGGATAGTCCCTGTACCAAGTGATGCAGATGTGCCGATCACAATCAATTATGCGGATTCGATGTGTCGCTTCAGTCGCAGACGACAATCAACCAGCCAGCGAAGCACGTGCTTGCATGTTTGAATTAGACCACATTACATCATATTGTGCAATTTCCTTGTTTTTTCATGATAGTTTTTCACTTCTGGAATTAGTGTTAAATGGTGGAAATTTCCCTGTGAATGTATATGTTTCTAAAACAGAATTCCGTAGGGAACAAGGTAAGGATTTTACATTTTTCTTTTGTAAATCTTATTTACAGAATATGCTGATACGTTTGTGTTTAGACGAGAAGGGGCAAGATGGGGTATTAAGAAATAGAAGTTACCCCATCTTGCCCCACATAAATATACGAATAAATGTTACTATTTTAGGATGGTTGGAAACTATAAACGAAAAGAAGATGACGATGACAAAGCCACACATGTGTGCCCACGCTGTCAACTCGTTAAATAATCGTTGTTAAATCGTATATTAATAAGTACCCCATCTTACCCACGGGGGTACCCCGTCTTACCCCGCCTATGGGGCATGATGGGGACAAATGTGTTTTTTTTTGAGTTTTCATTTTTAGAATTTCAATACTGTGAAAACCTCGGTTTAATTGTAGTTAAATTGAAAGATTATTTATCAAAGACTTAGTAAAAATGAAGTTCATTTTTTTACTACAGAAACCAATGTTTTATTCATTATTGAACCTTAACTACCCCGTCTTGCCCCACCTTCCCCTAAATGAAAACGTCCTTTTTTTTGGAAGAACTGATCCAAATAAAACAAGACCTCGAAAATAATTCTTAATTAAAATTCTAAAAAATGTCAAAGACATCCCTTATAATTTTAATTTAAAATTATTTTCGAGGTTTGATCTAATCTTTTTTCAAAATCCACAAACGGGATGTGCACGGTAGAGCAATTATGCGCCTACAAAAAAAATTGGCATTAATTAAGAAAATTTATTTTCATTATAATTCCATATTTTTGGTTTTGAATTTTCCATTACGTATAATTAGCGCGGTAGAAATAGTGTTACAAAAAAATCACAAACAAAAAATTCCGGAATTTCAAGAGCTCGAATTAATTTCGCTCCAGCCGGTTCGCAGAGGATAGATCGTTTGAGATGGGAAGTGGCTGGTATGCGTGGACTTGAGAGTGGAGTCGAAAAATCTGCCACGAGTATAAGTATACCCTTTGTGTCTCCCTTTGCCTTTATATTCGAGTAACGTGAAATTTGTGTCTGTTGCTGGCATTGGCAGAAGCAAAGGCCACTTTCAATCCTTCAATCAAGCTTTGCACCGTAACGATTAATTATTACGCCAGATTCTGCAGGTAATTGGGTTCGTGGCAGACAAAGGTTTCGGTGTTGGAGCAAGCGGAGCAACAACTACCGTTACCTCTCGTAATACTTACCGTATTACCGGCGAATCTACGTGTACGTACACACGTACTACCGGCAATACGAATATTATCGTACCGGTCTGACCAGTGTTTATCGGGCGTCGAGAGATTTCTGCTTTCTGCCGATCCTCGTATGGGTCGAGGCAAGACTTTGGATCTTATGGAATTCTCCATAGAAACTCCGTCTCCCGTCTCAAAGCCTCTGTCCGTACCCAAATTGCCCCGTACCTTTGCAAACACTGATTCACTTCATGCTCCAGTAGGCCAGGAGTGCTATATTGAGATGATCTAAACTTTACTTGATGCTCCAAGGCTAAAAGTGGTATATTGAGATGATCTTCGAAACTTCGCCCTCACTCCTTGCTTATCTGTAACACATTATTGATCTTGGGCTTATCTTTACCGGGAGTAACTTGTCAGGAAGAGTGGGATGGGGAAAGAAGAACCCTGGCGAATCTGCAAAAATTTTCAGCAAATATCGGGTCTCAGGTGTAGTCGTTTTAGAGGAAGCGAAGTCTCACCAGAATCCTGCTGGAATTGCTACTCCTTGAATATTAATTTTCCCGGATAATTCTTATCACTCCGTGGCTAAAACTTTATGCGAAAATGATTCGAAAAATGAGATTTTGTGAAAAAAAATATTTGAAGCCTCAATCTCCGATTCTAAAGTAGTCTTGAATTGATTTTCAAGATGTTAAAGTGTTTCTAAAGATTCTTGCATCTTTTGGCATTTTATTTTAAAAATAACAAAACGGGCTAATATGAATTTGCAAAAATATATGGATTTTCCAGGGGAATCTAACAGTACCAGAAGGAAACCATGCCAATTAATATTAATTAGCAGAACCAGATTTTCCAGCAAAATATATACCTTTATTATATTATTTATATAATTGCAATAATAAACTCCAAAAATAAATAATTTCGAATTCCAGGGACACTCAAATAACAAACTTTAAATGATTCCCGAGAAGGAAACAACAGCAAAGGGTGGAATCCCGGCCGGTTAAAGGGTGTCACATTTTGGGGGGGAAGGGCTTTTCTAAAATGTGAAATATCACAGCAATACGGAAGCAATAAATCACTTTGGATGTGTAACACAGTCGACCCAAAAACACAGAGGAGACAAAGAGGAAAAAGATTCCCTTCTGCTACAGACACGGGAACAGCTAGCATCAGTTCACCCTGTTAAGACTTTGTGCGACGTAATTTCATTTTATCTGGCAAGCGAGTGAGCGAGCAAGCAAGCTCGGGATATCTAAACCGAAATTCTACCCACCAGTAGTATCTTTTCCTTTTGGGGAAGGAAAGAGAGTAAAAGTAGTCGGCACGTATATCTGTAGTAGGAGAAAAGGAGTGAAAATAAGCAGCAGGATCCCCCTCGTTTCCCTCTTATATATACCCACTGTTAACGGGAAACGTATAAAACAGTCTTTCGTAAACGATGGAAAGTAACACCGGCAGTGTATATACTTATAATGTTTGTATCTACACGCGCAGGGTTTATTACCAACACATAACGGCGGAAAAAGGGCCAAGCCATGTGGGGGATCCTTTCGTTGGATGCGAAAAGGTCTGATTTTTCTTCGCCGACAGAAAGGCAATCACAGAAGAGGAGATATAAGCGAGCTTTCTGTTCCACGGGAGCAACAGTGCTGGAGGAAATTCGTTTTATCGTAACAAGGGGGCCACGTATGTTTTATAAGCCGGTATCAGCAAATGGAAGAAAAATGGCAAAGAAAAAGCAAAAAAAAAAGGAACGAGCCGAATGAATGCAATTTCGTTTGAACGGACAACTCGTTTCATCGACTCACTTATTCCTAACTCGGAGGTTTGCGAAGTCTGCTGCAACATTTTCCGGAATGGTGCTTCTATATGACTCCATCTGGGCAGCATTCACCCAAGGGATGTTGCAAGTGCACTCAATTGTTTCATTCGAGATTGTGGAACACGAGAAGCTGGCTTAGAAGCAGCTTTACGCTGCGCTGAAATGGAACAACCCCCGTTCCTTCTCTTATTCCTCTCTCATTTCACATCTCTCCTGATGCTGGAATACAATTTTAAGAGGATACGATACTACCGAAGGGATGCTGGCTCTCTTCTTTCTTAACATCCATTTGTGTGAAGAGCAAAAAGCCTCTTCCTCGGGGCTTCTAATTTTTCTGTTGCCCGGAAGCAACTTGCTGGAAAAATTCTTGATGTCTTAATGGCTTCCGGACCAAAAAGGCCAAAAGAGAGCGCCACGGCTGGAGGGCCCGGATCCCGAAAATGTCACTTTCAGCGATTTTAGCATAAATTCCATCAAAACCGGGTATCTCCACTTGATGCAAGTTCGTTTTAGATAAAATCCCGCTTTTTTTAAATTCATACCAACCATTCGTTTTTTTATGCTTTTCTTTTATTACTGATGTAGACAGTTTTTTTTACTTGTTCAAAGGATGGCACATCAGATAACACCGGTCTTTTTTAGCAAGTAAATAAGAGCGTCTCGACGCCTGAACTTTATTGATGCCTCCTGGCAATGGTTCTACGTGATCCAGAGACGCGTATGGGTGTGTGTATGTGTGCGTGTGTGTGTGGAGATAAAAAATTTTTCTATCGAACATAAATCAAATGGAAAATACTAACGTATCTAACGTGGTTTAGAATTCCCACATTGGATGTCATAGTTTTATTCATGAAGTGACTCTCATCCCGAAAGAGGGCCTCGCAAAATAAAAAATATGATTAATGCTAGTGTTGCGGCATGATTAAAGAACGCTATTTTCGCTCATTAGCGCATATTCATTTTTTCTTTGCTTCTTCATGGAAATTTTTCTCTGAGCGCACTTGAGCAGATAAAATTTATTGGGAGGGTATGGGTACGAAGTGCTTTAACAGAAACCATGCTTAAGGGCAATTTCTTGGGCCTCAAAAGATTATTTTATGGGAATTTAGTAATTTTAAATGTAGCACATTGCAATTTCGGAATTTCTAATGTAGCAATTTACAATTTAGCAATTTACAATTTAGCAATTCCCAATTCAACATTTTTTACAACAATTTAGCAATTCCCAATTTAGCAATTTCCAATTTAATAATTTCCAATTTTCCAATTTAGGAATTTCCAATTTAGCAATTTGCAACTTAGCAACTTCTAATTAAAGAATTTCCAATCTGGCAATTTCCAATTCAGCTGTTTCCAATTTAGCAATTTCCAATTGAATAACCCCCAAATTATCAATATCCAATTTTCCAACTTGAAAATGCGAAAAATCAATAAAAAATTAATGAAAAGTAACTGGAAATTTGGTGGACCTAGTGTGATTTATGACACCAAGGAATGTAAGCCAAAAGAAGGGACGTAGGATTCATTTGAAAATGTTTTCGGCGTTTTGTATCGTGCGAAACATTGCGAATTTCGGTCACATAGATTTTTACGTCAGCGTTATATTTATTTGGGGTAAATGGAGCAAATGCGAATCGCAGTCGCAATGTGGATCAGATTCGACTTTATTGTACTTTACGACGGCAATGTATCATCGCGATATTACACTGCTTCATGCGAAAGGCATCAGACATTATAGTGACGCATCGGATAAAGCTTCTGATTATTGACTGTTAGCTTTCCTCCGAATGCAGATAGATAAACAACATTTCATTGTTATGCTTGTTTATCGCAAAACATTCAAGCGCCTCGATATCCGCAAAATTTCGATGATGCGCGACCCGGTGCAAGATTTACCAGGGAGGATGCTCAACTTTTTTTTTTCTTATCAAGAACCGTAAGGATAAGGATTTCGCTGGGGTTTATTTACTGAAACGCTAGATTTTATTTACTGCGTTGGTAGCGCTTGCCAATTTTTTTTGCTCCCCCAACTGATCGTTTTTGGCGGGGATTCCACTGTGCAATTTACCGAAGGTGCACCGAGAAATATGATTTGTAAATTTCTCGAAAAAAAATTGAGAAGGATGCACTCTCGTTACGAGAAATAATAATTTCAACCGCAGAAACGACAAACATTTTTGCTTAATCCGGAAATAAATATTTTTAATAAATATTTTTTAATAAATAAATATTTTTGCTTAATCCGTAAATAAAATAATAAATGAAAATAGTACCCAAAGTATTTTTTATTATTATTATATTTTATTACATTGACGCACTTTCGTTATTTTTTCCCACGATTTTAATTTTTTCCTTGTAATTAATTATTTTATTTCCTGAAATTTTAGCTGTTTTTGAGCCAAATCAGGAATTTTTAATAACAAATTTTGTTAATTTTTTTTCTTAAAAATATTTTTTTATAATTATATTTTATTTCATTGACGCACTTTCGTTATTTTTTCCCACGTTTTCAATTTTTTTCAATGCAATTATTCCTCCCAGAAGTTTGAGACATTTCTGAGCCGAATTAAAAATCTGTATTTTGTCCAAAAAAAATTTTTTTAACAAGAAATTTTGCTAATTTTTCATTGCATCGTTTTTGTCGCAAATTGTGTAAAAAAAAAAATTTAATTAAACCGGGGTTGGATTGAAGATTGCAGCAAATTACTCGGTCTCCCTAATTTCCCTTATTTTTTTAACCCGATTCCAGTGGACTCCCTTTCGCAGAATTATAAATCTTAAACTAATTAAACTAATTAAGAATTAGTTAAATCTCGAACATTCGTCGCCTGCGATAATTCTATAGAGCATCTTTTCCCGATACTTTTGTCCGCCTTAATTCGACTTTGAATGAGTCGAATATGATAGGAGGCGAAAAAAAAAAGAAATTGGGTTTTTCTAATTAACGTCACGTCTTAAGAGATTGTTATCGGCAACGATCGAAAACGTTCTTGAATCGCGAATGGCTGGGAATCGTTAAAAACTCTCACGAAGTGAATTTCAAAGTAAGAAACTAAAACTTGGGAGGTTTCTATCAAATCTTATAGTATAAAGACTGCCGTTTCCCTTCTCTTCATCGACCGTTTCAAGTTCTCCATGTTACAGTATACCTCCTTTCGTTTTCTTCTACTTTCTTTCCCTCTTCATCCTACTTTTTTTTTGTTATTTTTCTTAAAGCGAGATACCATGAGAATTGTAATTGCGAATTGGTACAATCAGAGACTATTCTTTGAATTTTAATGACGATATTAGTAATTAAGTTCCTTTTTGTTTTTCCTTAAACTTCTCATGGCTTTTATGAATTTTTTATATTCCATAAGGTGGAACACAGCTTCGATCCGTAATCCCACGGAGTCTCGAGGAAAACCTCTGTTTTCCTTGTTGGCGAATAATTTATACGAACATAAAACAGTTAATTACAGATTTTATTATTTTTGGGGGATTTAAAATTGCTTGAAAGTAATGAAACCTGATTTCAAGAAAGAAAAACTGGATTTTTTTTGGTTTAATTTGAAAAAAGAAATAACACCTTCGGTTTTTTGGTTATTGTGGTTTATT
Organism: Gasteruption jaculator; assembly: GCA_949825005.1. Taxonomy (NCBI): domain Eukaryota; kingdom Metazoa; phylum Arthropoda; class Insecta; order Hymenoptera; family Gasteruptiidae; genus Gasteruption; species Gasteruption jaculator. The sequence continues at coordinate 4,471,276 of OX463763.1, read as the reverse complement.
AAAATCTATGTCAATGATTTTATAGAAAATAAAAACTGAAAAGTAGCAGTTCCAAGAGGGAAGAATTTTTTCTTTATTTAATTTTGATGCAACAAAAATACCATTTTTATATAAAGCAGTTGATTAAAAATATTCTTCGTTTTTTTGGAGATTGAAAATTTGTAATGGATCCTGATTCTAATGAAGAAAAATTATTTTTTTTTTAAGTTTAACAGTTTAACAAAAACAACTTGGTTCTTTTAGTTATTACAATTTATTAAAATCTATGTCAATGATTTAACAAAATAAATAAATAATATTTTTAATAAATAATAATAGGATATAATTAATGCATAAAATTAACATTAACTCCTAATTTAATTTCCTATTTCCCCCTTAACCCCATACATATAGAAAATCCAAACTTGGAAAATTATAAAATCCATCGCTACGACAAAAGAATTGAGATATTTGAAAAGATTTTGTTACTTGGTTTTAAAATTGCCTCTGAAAATCCAAATAATGTAAAAAATACTGTACCACATCCTTCTTCCAATTTAAAACAACATTAGGTGTCAGAAAAAACCCGAATCTGTGGGTATATATTAAAACACAAAATATTTGACAGTCATTAATTGCCTCAAAATACCGAAGCAAGCCAAAAAAAATCATAATTAATCAAAAGTAGAATACAACCGATACACAAAATTCAAATCAACCCCTAATTCAATTTTTCCTGTCCCCCTTAACCCCGCGTACTTTCAAAATCCAAAATTGTAAATATATAAAATCCTCTTTTCTGCTCCAAAAAATTGGGATCTTTGGAAATCACGTTTTCACTTTAATTTAAAATTCCAGATGAAAAAAAAGTCCCTCTTACATCCTAAAACTGAAACTCTCGGAATCATGGTGTAGTAGGTACACCCTTCCCTTTCCTTTGAAAGCCTCCCTAATAACACCGGGTAAAATAACGTTTCTTTCCCATTTACGATTAAATTGATACGTGGGTTCTTATTCGTTCCTCGAACGCTGACATGCAGGTTTGAAAGCACCGCTATGTGTGTAAGAATTCACAAACGAGTGAAAGCAAGTTACTGTGTACGTTATACCCAGACCCGTATAACCACCTGAACACCCTCTGATGCAAGCAATGATAGGAAGAAGATTTCCATATCCAGCAAGCATCTCTAGTCTTGAAATACCTTTCCTTCGTCTCTTTCTCTTCCTCGCTCTAACCGCTGCTGAAGTACCGCTGCCGTGTGGATGGTTTGGAGACGTTTTATTTCGACATTATAAGCTATTTCCAAGTGAAATGGGACAAATGGAATTGCAACCCCTTTTCTCTCCCATTCTTTCGCTTTGGCTCACCCACCCCTAAGCAACTTTGCCGTGCTACTCATGAAGAACTCATTCCCAATCCGTTGGCTCGTATAAAGCCGAGCCGAGCCCAGCCGAGCCTTATACGCCATGGATATGACTCCCCTGAAATTAAAATCCCATCTTGCAGTTGCACACCGATACCCTCATTCTTAAACCGATGTACTTGAAAATCAAATTCATTGCCGCTTCAATCTTCATTCTAATCTCACCACGTTCCGGCAGCTTCCGTAGGAACGATCGAAGGGTAGACAAAATCTGAGGTGTTCTGAAACTTCGCAAAAAAAAAAATAATTAAAATAATGTTGTTTTCTTTTCAGAAATAATTGGTTTTGATCAATTAAAAATTTTACGAAAATATTGATATTTTTCAGTAATTGCATTATACCGAATTTAACAAATTATAGAAAAATTTCTTTCCACTTGGAATTGCATTTTGAGTTTGTATTTTTCATATAAAAATAACAAATTCGTTATTTTGTAATTTTCCATACAAACTTTAAAAAAAAAAACCAAGGTGCTCTTTGTCAAATTATAGGAGAAACAAGATTTTTCCTTTTTAAAATAAGGGTTTATTAATTTCAACTAATTTTGAATCTTAAAAAAATATGGATACTTTTAATTAACTATTTTATATAAAAATGTTATGTTTGTCATTTTTCTATCTCTATTTTAATTTACAAGTTTGGTTGAAAAAATGAAAAATAGAAAAAATTCCTCCCACTTAAAATTGGAACATTTCTATTTGTATTTTCCATTAAATCATTGACATAGATTTTAATAAAATGTTATAACTAAAAGAACCAAGTTGCTTTTGTTAAATTGTTTGAAAAAAATATTTTTTCTTCATTAAAATCAGGATCTGTTACAAATTTTCAATCTCCAAAAAACGAAGAATATTTTGAATCAACTGCTTTATGTGAAAATGGTATTTTTGTTGCTTCAAAATTAAATAAAGAAAAAATTCTTCCCACTTGGAACTGCTACTTTTCAGTTTTTATTTTCTATAAAATCAGTGACATCGATTTTAATAAAACGCAATAATAACCAAAAAACCGAAAGTATAACTTTCTTTCCAATTATACAAAAAAAATTCCAGTTTTCTTTCTTGAAACCAGGTTTCATTACTTTCAACCAATTTCGTGTCCCCCAAAAATAATAATTTACCAAATTCATATTTTGAGGCAATCAATGCCTGTCAAATATTTTATATTTTAATACATACATGTAGGTTCTGATTTTTTTCTTATATCGATTCAATCCATTATTTAATTACAAGCTAATATTCATTGAAATACAAATTTATGCAAATAAATAATTATTATTTGATATTGAGTTTTTGGTGAATCTGTCTCAAATCGAGATGGCCGGCGTCTACGACCGCCATTTTGTATTCAAAAAAATATTTCTATTTTTTTTTACAATGTTCAAACACTAAATAAAAAGACTGCAAACTTCCAATAGTATCCGACAATCCATTCTATTTGAAAAAAAAAAAAACCTACAAATCCGCTAATTTTCGGACCTTCTAAATTCCCCCCCCCCCCCCCCATAAAGGTCCCAAATTTCCACCTCGCGTCTCCGTGAGAAAAAAAAATCCCTGAAACCAACAGAAGCATAGGAATTCACGATCTCCTCCGGTATCCGTGTGACACAATTTTACATAAAAGACATCCAGTTGATCAGAGGGAATCTCCGATACTCCCGCTTTCCATATGCATTTATACGCGCTAAATCCAGATTCGTATAAACATATATATGAAAAAAAAAACGTATTCACCGTGGGTATGGAGAAAAAAATGGAGCGGGGACGGGAAGAAAAGGTATATAAATCAACATCACAACTGGCGAATCACCACTTCTGCACGAAGCACTTCATAGGAGCAATTTCGAATTGTGGTTCCCTCCATACAAAATATTCCCTTTTTTTTCTCGGCAATACACAACACTTGGCAGAGTTCTCATGTGATATCAATGTATAGAAACGCCGGTATTGATACATGTATATCGCGCAACATATGACATGCAACTTCATACGCGAGATTTTTAAAGTGCCTTTTGTGCACATTTAATACAACACGGGACCGTCATCTTTGCATTCAAGCCCGGGAGGTCCTTTTTCACGCTATCAAAGTATCTTCGACCGGGGAAATTCCATTTTTCATGTAATTTAAAATTTTTTAAGGAATATTTATTTTCACATTCTTGGTACAATTCCTAAAATTAGAATTTTTCTGTTTTTAATTATGGGATTTTTATCAATTATTATAATTAAATACAGGGAAATTTTATTTTTCGTGTAATTTAAAAATTTCCAGAAAATATCTCTCCACATTCCCGATAAAATTCAGGAAATTAATATTTTTTGTGTTATTAATTATAGGAGTTTAATTAGTTATTAGAGAATTAACGTGTACCGAGCAAGAGTAGGGAAATTCTATTTTTCATGTAATTCAAAAATTTCCAGGGAATATTTACTCTCATTCCAGGCACAATTAATAAAATTATAATTTTTTACGTTATTAATTATTGGGCTTTAATTATCAATAAAATAAAATAAATTATTAGACAATTAAATTGTATACGAACAAGAGTAATTAATTCCAAATTACAAATTCTAATTATCCTTGGAAGGATAAAATCGCGCTTTTGTTTTTTTTTTGTTGCATCTCTCTTTTTTATGATACAATTCGTTGCATTCGTTGATAGCATCTCTCAAACAAGCTGGTATCATCTATATACGAATTCTTAAACGTTTTTCCGCTGCTTCATTGAATCTATTTCAGTTGGTAATCTTTTACCTCTCCCCGACTCTCAATTTCTTATTATGGAGAGAGAAAAATACGTTTCTCTCCGTGGTTAAAAATCAATCCTGGAATAAAAGGGGAATTTGTGAATGCGAATGCCGCAAAAATCGGTGTCTTTGGGGAGATTTAAAGGATTTGTTTTTGAATTCCCACGGTTGAACTTCCTTTTATTTCATGATAATAATGATAATGATAATGATAATGATAACGATAACGATAATGATAACGATAACGATAATAATAATAATAATGAGAGGCAATTATTAAAGCAGAAAAATTAGAAAGTTTTTTAATTAATTATTTAATTGCAAGTCAGAGGAAGGACATTAATACTTTTTTCCATTGATAGAAATTTTAGATGATTTTGAGGCAAAGTAACAAAATTCTTCCAAAAAATTGTAATTCTTTTTTATCAGCAAGTTGGATTCCATAAATTTGTAAATTATAAATAAAAAATAAAATCAGAAGTTAGTATTAATTTTGGGCATTAATTATACATTTATTGCTTCTGTTCCAATTATATATTTATTGTTCTTGAAAAAAAAAAATATATATTTTTTTTTTCAATGCTTTCCATAATTTGTTTAAACCAAGGAACCATGCTTCAGAGAGACCTTATCGCGAGGAAGGGAATTCCCATAGCGTTCTACACATGCCATGCAACTGATGTGCAAACAATGCTTGCAAGAGAATCACTGATTGAACAAGTAGACTTGAACTGACAAACAACTGCGTTAGATAGATGTCGTGTTTTCAAATGAAATCAACCGTGGAGATTTCTCTTGTTCGGTTACGAATGCAATCGCTATTGATGCTATCAAGGTTTAAACGGAATGTTAACAGTCACGTGCCTGATGGTTAATTTCGATTATCAAGGAATTTCCAATGTGGCAATTTTCAATTCAGCCATTTTCAATTTAGCAATTCCAAATCTAGCAATTTTCAATGCGGCAATTTCCAATTCAGCCATTTTCAATTTAGCAATTCCAAATCCAGTAATTTCCAAACTAGCAATTTTCAATTTAGCCATTTCCAATTTAAGAATTTCAATTACTGCAATTTAGGAATTCCCAATGTGGCAATTTTCAATTCAGCCATTTTCAATTTAGTAATTCCAAATTTAGCAATTTCCAATTTAAGAATTTCAATTACTGCAATTTAGGAATTCCCAATGTGGCAATTTTCAATTCAGCCATTTTCAATTTAGTAATTCCAAATTTAGTAATTTCCGATTTAGCAATTTCCAATTTAAGAATTTCAATTACTGCAATTTAGGAATTCCCAATGTGGCAATTTTCAATTCAGCCATTTTCAATTTAGTAATTCCAAATTTAGTAATTTCCAATTTAGCAATTTCCAATTTAAGAATTTCAATTACTGCAATTTAGGAATATCCAATGTGGCAATTTTCAATTCAGCCATTTTCAATTTAATAATTCCAAATCTAGCAATTCCCAAATTAGTAATTCCCGATGTAACAATAGGCAAATGAACAATTTCTAATTTTCCAATTTGAAAATGAACAAAAATTGTTATTCATAAAAACAAAATAAAAATTTTGTAAATCTAGAGTAATTTTTTACACCAAGGAGTGTAATTAATTAAGGAGTGAGAAAAAAAAATCCTAAATTAGTGCAATTATTATCCAACAGATAGCGTTAATACCATAGGTGTCAATTTTGACACGTGTCGTTTGTGACAGCAGTCCCCCCTAAATATTTCTCATATCAAAAATCGGAGCTAAAAATGGATGCCCGATTTCCGCCAGGGAAATTGCCAAAAGCTGGTAAGATTATGCAAGTAAATGGGTACCTCGGGCTAATTTCCATTCCCGGGGCGAGTGCTGCAAGCGACAACCGGCAAGAGTCAAATGACCGTTTTAAAAGTCGGTAGTAATGTCGATAGAACGGTAATGAAATGCCCGTCCGATGGTTTTAATGGAAAAGCGATAAAAAAAAGGAACTTAAGAGTCTCATAATTTCCGATACGAGTTTATACAGCGGCTGCCCATTTTCTCGGGGGCTAGAGTTCCTCGTCTCTTTTATTTTTTAGGCCGTGCTCCGCTAATGTCGCCACGATTAATCAATGGTGTATGTATCTGAATACGGCATGGCCCGATAAAAGGCTTTAAAGGGCGGAATGAAAACTGTTACCAGGGTGGTCGGGTGCATTTCATTGAAACCGGTGATAATAAAAAGGATCGCAGTCGAAGAGGAAGTTATGTGGTCATTTTGCCCGATAAGTGATCGCGATATCGAGCAAGAGAGCAGCCAATAATGGCACGGGAGCGGGCTGCGAGCGCACATCGCGTAACACCGGCTACGGAATATAATAATGGTATTCCGAGATGCTTTTGTTAAGATCCTTCGTCAGTCGTGTGTTTACGTTGGCTGGATATTAAATTCATATGAAAGCACAAAGCGCGTGCCCTTTACACGGAATAATGGAGCAGAAGATCCTCATGAAACTGATGAAAAATTGAGAAACCCCTCGACCTTCCTCTTCTTCGTCCTTAAATGAGGCAATATTTTCTCCTTCTTTCGTAATGACGTCATTAAATATTTACTCGCATACGTTTACCTTAAGGTTTAATCATATTTTACGGTTTATGCGTGAGCGAGTCAAGCCGACGAGTGCAAGCCGGGGAGAAAAATATACGCCAGCTTTTACCCCATCAGACAGCAAAAAGCGTGACGCCTAAGCAAATTCACGGTGTCCTTTGAGGAGCGAGGATGGAAATTGCACCGAGTGCGAGTGCGCCTCGGTTCTTGAAAAATTGCGAAATTAATTTAAGATGTTTAGAAATGGAAAATTGAAATAAAAAATTACGGGGAATCTTGGGTAATTTCGAATTGACTCTATCGTGAAAGTAGGTGGAAATAATAATAAATGTAAATTGTTGGAATTTTTAGAAATATATGGGCGATCCAATTTTTTAATGCAGCAATAGTGGGATTTAGGTACTATGTATTTTTTTTAGGACAAAGATTGGCGCGAAAATTTTGTAACTTATAAGCACCAAAGAAAAAAATAAAAGAATTGAAATTATTAATTATATAATAATCGGTAAACTAAATTATTTCCTTTCATTATATTTTGAGATTATCAAGAAATTATTGTTTAAATTTTTTTTAACTTTGACACAGAGCTACAAAAATTTCAATTTACTTTTATAGTTTTTTAGATAATAAACAATTTTTGATTCTATCGAAAGAAGTTAATTCATATTTTCTTTATAAATTTTCTAAGATGGTGTTTAATAGTGTAAACTTAGTTTTTATTTTTTAGTTTTTAGTGGTTTGAACCATAGTATGTAAACCCTTATTTTGATTTAACCTCCACCACAGGAAAATGCATTGAAAAAATATATAACAATTGCAACTATTGTTCTAGTAATTATTTTAATAATCCTAGTCTGAATTTTTTATAACAAATTCGAGGCTCGTAATTTTTTTAAAATTGTTGAATATAGGTTTTCTGATTTCAAATATTGAGATTGTTACTTATAATTTAAAAAAATCCTTTTCATGTAACTTTCACCAGGGTAGAAGAGTCTCAAAGACTTTTGATACAGAACAAGTGAAATGCATCACATTCTGAAATGTTTTATTTCTCTTTTGATAAAGCTGCCAACCCCAAGAACACTCAATTTAAACTAAAAAAAACTGGTTTATGTGGTATTTTGAAAAACACAAACCTTGGTGTGTATTGTTCTACCCCGTTCCGAACCCAAGGACCGATTCTAAAATCTCAAGTGTTTACCAACCACTGAAACACCGAAACCCTTGCAAAGTAGGAAAATGTAACCCGAACCATAACAATAGTGATAGTAATTGTATGGTACTTATAGTTCCAATTCAGCAATTTCCAATTTAACAATTTCAATTACTGCAATTTAGGAATTTCCAATGTGGCGATTTTCAATTTAGTAATTCCAAATCTAGTAATTTCCAAACTAGCAATCTCCAATTTAACAATTTCAATTACTGCAATTTAGAAATTTCCAATGTATGTATTCCAATGTAATGTGGCAATTTTTAATTCAACAATTTTCAGTTTAGCAATGTACAATTTAGCAATTCCCAACTTAACAATTTTTACAACAATTTAGCAATTCCCAATTTATCAATTTCCAATTTAATAATTTCCAATTTTCCAATTTAGAAATTTCCAATCTAGCAATTTTCAATTTAGCCATTTTCAATTTAGTAATTCCAAATCTAGTAATTTCCAAACTAGCAATTTCCAATTTAACAATTTCAATTATTGCAATTTAGGAATTTCCAATGTGGCAATTTTTAATTCAGCCATTTTGAATTTAGTAATTCCAAATCTAGCAATTTCCAAACTAGCAATTTCCAATTTAACAATTTCAATTACTGCAATTTAGGAATTTCCAATGTGGCAATTTTCAATTCAGCCATTTTCAATTTAGTAATTCCAAATCTAGTAATTTCCAAACTAGCAATTTCCAATTTAACAATTTCAATTATTGCAATTTAGGAATTTCCAATGTGGCAATTTTTAATTCAGCCATTTTGAATTTAGTAATTCCAAATCTAGCAATTCCCAAACTAGCAATTTCCAATTCAGCAATTTCCAATTTAACAATTTCAATTACTGCAATTTAGGAATTTCCAATGTGGCGATTTTCAATTCCGCCATTTTCAATTTAGTAATTCCAAATCTAGTAATTTCCAAACTAGCAATTTCCAATTTAACAATTTCAATTACTGCAATTTAGGAATTTCCAATGTGGCCATTTCCAATTCAGCCATTTTCAATTTAGTAATTCCAAATCTTGGTTTGTATTTTTCTAGCCTGTTCCGAACCCAAGGACCGAATTCTAAAATCTCAAGTGTTTACCAACCACTGAAACACCGAAACCCTTGCAAAGTAGGAAAATGTAACCCGAACCATAACAATAATGACAGTAATTGTACCGTACTTATAGTTTAATCCGTTTCTATATGAATTTTCAAGTGGAAATAGGTCGTCGAAAGTGTACTCCGAATCTGGAGTAGAAACAGTAATTGTAGTTGGTACTAGTATGTATTAATATTCGTATTAGTTTGGTATATAGTGGCTGAAGTAGTATTACAAAGTAGAATTAAACTTTGGATCCCTCACGCGCAGAATTAACGTCGACATCTGGCCTTTATTTAACACTTTACCCTCACCTGTTCCCGTACCTTGCTTCGTTTTAGTTCCACGCCAGATACTATCCGCGTCTTGTCTCTTATTGTTCGATAAGAGACAAGAGATCCCTTTTTACATGAATGCCAATGCCTCTGCCAGATTCGACTGAGACCCAGGAGGGAGGAAAATTTTCACGTAAATTCATTTTCACATAAAATGTTCCAAATATACTAGAATCATTTCCAAAATTATTATTCCGAATAAATAATAATGGGGATGGAAATCAAAACGTTACAAAATAACAAAGAATTTTTCGGTAAAAATTCTTTTTTAATCAAAAACCAGAAATTTGCATATAAAAATATTACGGATATTAAATAAATAATCATAATTATTATTTTAAGTCAAAATACACATTGGGTAAGAATATTTGAAAAATTATAATATTATCTACATGTATTATTATTATTATTATTATTATTATTATTATTATTATTATTATTATTATTATTATTATTATCATTATTATTATCATTATTATTATCCAGGGTCAATTGGTTCCAAGCGAATAATAATAATAATAATAATAATAATAATTTTAAGTTAAAGAGTATTATTTAAGTATCCTATGAGCCAACATATTTTGGAATTATCAATATTTATAAAATTATTATCTTTATATATTATTATTATTATTATTATTATTATTATTATTATTATTATTATTATTATTGTTATCGAGGATCAATTTCGTGAAGAAATTTCATTTGGGATGGACTCACTCTTCCAGTGTCTTGGGATTTTTTCTACTTTTTTTTTCCTTACAAGGGTCCGACGCTTTGTCAAACAGAGAAAAAGAGAGAGAGAGAGAGAGAGGGGGTGAAGTTTCGAAGAACATTTTATCTATAAGAGAAAAAAAGATTACGTGAACGACGAAAGGTTGAAACGAAGTCGACCGCATTTAAGGTAATCCCTTTGTCCCAAGCCCGGGCGATGCCGAGAGGATCGCTTTGAATGTGAGCCGAGGGACAAACGGAAAGATACATGTGGCAAAGAAATTCGAGAACGAATGTCTACTTCGCGGACAAACAAATTCACCTTTTTTTTCTTTTTTTCATTTTCATTTTCAAACTCAGTCCTCCGCAGAAATATTTGTAATTTTCCTTCGAGAAACGCCAACCGAGCTGCTAAAGATTCCTACCGGTTTTCCGGACGAACATGTATGTACTTGCCAAAAGCCGGGAATTAAGGAAACTCATCCGCGCAACGTATGTGCCTGTTTATTGGAATTAATGGCACTCGTGTTTCCTCCCTTTTGGGACGTTTTGATATAATTTTGCGAATTTCCAGAAGACGGTTTAAAGGTCGATTAACAAACGTAGCGGTGGATAAATGTTTTCCCTGTGACGTATGAGAGGAGTAAAGCTATCAGAAAACGGATTGCACCTTCAGGGTAGAGGGACTTACAAGTCTCGTTACATCCAGGTCAGAAGTTAGCGGGAGGCAAAGCGGGCTTTGATGATGATTAACTCGCGCTAAGCTGGAATTATAACGACACTAAAGCCCTAAAGCAAATTTAACTAACTGCAGATATGAAGATCGATGTTCGCAATTTTATTATCGTAATCTTCCGGTTTGAGGAGTTTAGATGTTATCATTCAATGTAATTCCGGGGATAACGTTTTTCCCTCGTGATACGTTAGTTTGGGATTCGGGAGTCGGAGTGAATCGCGTTAGAAGGAGCCAATTGTGCATCCGAATAAGTAGAAAATGAAAAAAAAAATATGATAAAGAAGATATGGAAAAATAGAAGTAACAAGAAACTGAAATGATTGGAAAAATTTTGTACGATTATTTGTTAGAAAAATTATGGTCAATTATTAATTATTATGAATATTTTCAATTTTTTTCAGTCGAATTATTATTTTAATGGTTTATAATATATAAAAAATATATTAAAAAAAGTAATATATAAAGTAAATATTTTCTACAAAGTTTGACTTGGTTATTAACTTTCAATGAATATCTACTATTTTTTGGATAAAAAAAAACCGTTTTAAAACAAAAAATTGGAATTTTTAATTATTTGTTGGTTCTGAAAAAAAAAATTATATTCGGGATGAAAGTAAAAATAATAGAAATAATAAAGAATTTTTCTGCAACAATTTAAAAAAAAAAGACTGGAAATTTATAAAATAAATAAAAATATTCACTATGAGAGTAGACTTAATTTTTTATTTTGTGTGAATATTTTCCATTTTTTTCCTACTGGTTTTGTTACTTTACTACCTATTATTTGTTTTTTGCAATAATTTGCATTATTTCGATTATTTCTATCTTCCCAATATAAAAATTGAAATCTTCTTTTTTTATTGGTCCTTAATAAAAAAATACTCGAAATAACAAAAAAATTTATACAGAAATTCTTTTCTAATAAAAAAAATTGAGAAAATTACATATAAAAATAATAAAAGTTACAGGAAACCTTTCAAAATATAAAAAAGAGCTTTTTTAAAAATAATATATGAATTTTTCTTCCTAAAATTTGTTTTCTTTCATAGCAATTTCCACTTATTCGATTATTATTTCCCTTTTCCCAATACAAAAATTGCAATCTTTTTATTTTTTTCCCCGGGTTCTAAATAAAAATAACGCTTAGGATCGAAATAAAAGCGGGTAGGTAATTTAATAAAGAACATTCCGGCCAGAATTCTTTTCTAATAAAAATGGAAATTCCTGGCAATAAAAATTGTTTGTTCCCTTGAGCGACTTTACTTGATGAAGATTAACGCCTACGATACTCTCTTGATTCATTTTACATTGTTTTTAATTAGATCGTAAAAGTTGATGATTATTATTACGCTCGTAATTCATCGCCGCGCCTGCCATCCGCGAAGATCGTGGGTAAAAATAACACACGGTAACGCGTAAATTCACGCTCGAAATGAAAGCCGATATCCTTTGCGTTTTCCACTCGCGTCAAAAAAGACCTAACGTCCCTTTGTTTCGGGGGTGCATTTTTTCGACACTTGCAACGCGCGGCAACTCGACAAACTTTTTTTCACCACCGCCATGGTTTCGAGGAGACCATTTGCAAAACTACTACAAGAACTCGAAAGGAAATTACATTAAACCTGCGGGTTTGACATTTTCAAAGTTTTTCCCTTTGAAAAAAGTCCTCTCTCTCTTTTCTTGCAATATTCACCCTCTCCAAGGGGTTGAAATATTTTACCGGTAAGGTCGCTGATGCGAGGTCCCGCGAGACTTCCAGCCCCTATGAGCCGACATATTTTTTACGGGATTTAACGGGTTACCTTACACGTAAATTTGTTTCGTACACCTTCAAATGTTTGAGTTACAGCGATATTTCATTTTTTTCCGCCCTTTTCGAGCTTTCCCACATCCTTTACTCGCACTCGGTTGGTTGTATTTTCCAGAAAATATATGTACATTCGCTTCGATAAAATACCCATCAACCCTTTCGCAGCTTCTGCCCGTTTACCAGCCCTTTTCATTGCTCGTCATTTTTTTACTCGCCACTTTCGTTTGTTTTATTAACGGCGAGCAAAGCGAAGGAAATTATTCTCCCATTTACTTCCGAAGTTTCTGTAACAAAGTTTCCAAAGGAAATATATACTGATGCCGTAACATTTGCAAATTCAGGCCGGATGCTGCAGCGCGGGGGTTTGCAAACGGGGCTGTTCGAAACGCTCGTTTTTTGCCCCGAGATTTTTCGTCACAAACTTTGGCAATTTTTAAAGAGGAATTAATTGAGACGGTACTCGAGTTTCCAAGGGTGTTGGTAGATTTTACTATGCCGGGGTTGGAGTAAATAACGACCAAGGGAGTGTTGGTATTACCAAAGTTTGTTTCCCTTACAAACGCAATTATTTCCTACAAATATTATTTTATAATATTTGCGTTGAATGTGATTCGAGTAAAATTTGAATTTTCTCGAAGGAAATTAGTTTTTAGAAGTGAAATAAGGAAATTTCATTTTTTTAAATCTAATTTTGAAGAAATTGGAGAATGGATTTGATGATATTGTTTATATAAAAAATTGATAATTTAATGTAATTATATTGCATACGAGTGTAATAAATTATTAAATAATAAATTATTTGACGATATTAAATGAAATATTAAATTAAAGGTGAAGTCTATGACATTTGTGTAAAAGGGTCGAAGAAGATGAAGAATCCTGTGAATCTAAAAGGGAGATTGATTGGATTTTTCTGTACCATCATTTATTTTAGCAAATATCGAAGATATCAATAAAATGTAACTAACAATGAATCTTGCAAAAGAAAATTCAAGAATTCAAAAATAAAATGAGTAAATAAAATTTTCTACACCTTTGAGGCCAGGATTAAATAAAATCGAATCGTTAATTCCATGATATTCTTCGGATGGGGAGAAATAATTTAATATAATACGTGCTTTACTGGTATTCTTCATTAAATATTAAATAAGAGGTGAAGTACAAATATTATTCCATCTCATATTTCTATAAATGAAAACAAAGAATCTTACTTGAATTTATTTTAGCAAATATCGAAGGCGATGTGATATTATTAAAATAAATGAAATATTAACTGACAATAAGTCTCGCAAAAGAGGATATAAGAATTTAAAAATAAAATTAGTAAATTTAATTTTCTTCACCTTTGTGCCCAGAATTAACATAAATTGAATCATTGATCCCATGCTGTTCTTCGGGTCAAAAGAAATAATTTAATGTAATTTATTTTCTTTTCTGGTACTACATTAAATATGAAATTAAGGGCGAACTCGTACAAATATTATTTTATCTCGTGTTTGTAGAAATAAAAATAAAGAATCTTGTGAGCCCGAAAAGAACATTGATAGGGTATTTTTCTGTACTTTAATTTATTTGATAATAGCAAATATTAAAGGCGGTATCATATTAATAAAATTACTTTTTATTTTTGCAAAAATTCATTTCTAACAAGAAGCAGAAAAATAATCGCATATAAAAACAATAAGAATTATAAGGAACCCCTAAAATTTAAAAAAAAAACCTCTTTCAAAATTAATATATAAAATCAAATAAATATTTACTATAAAATTGGACGTAATTATTAACTTTCTATGAACATCTTTTATTTATTTTTTTTTTTTTGTTAAATTCTTCCCTTATTATTTTTTGTAGAAATTTTCTTTACTTCAATTATTTCTATTTTTATAATAAAAAAAATTGGAATCCTGTTTTTCACTGGTTCTAAATGAAATATAAGAAATTAAAAATAAAATAAGTAAATTAATTCGTGCCCACAATAAAATAAAGTTGAATCATTGGTTCTATGATTTTCTTCAGGTCAAAGAAAGTAATTTAATATATTTTACACTGAATTCATACTATTATTATATTAAATATTTAAATAGAGAATGACATTTCCTCGAAAAAGGTCCGTGCAGATAAAGACTTTTGTGAATCTAAAAAAAGATTGATATATTTCTGTGCCATCATTTATTTTAACGAATATCGAAGATGATACGATACCAACAAAAAAAAAAGGAGGAAACGCTGTATTCAGCTACAGATACAAAGATCTATCTTCTGATATCAAATAGAGTAGAAAAAGGAGGACGACAGAGAAGCGAAGTGTTTCCATCACAAACACATATACACTTCAAAAAAGTGCTGTTGTGGAAAGCTTTTATGTCATCCCACATTTTCTTCAATTCTTTTTTTAGCATCAGGGAACCGAAAGTGGTGTTTCAATTGAATTACGCTAATTTTTACCGAAGCATTAACGAATATTAACACCATTTTCCAAAAAAAAAAGAAAAAATAATTCCACTAGAATCGTTTCCTGGTTATCCCCAAATTTTTTTTTAGTTTCTTCGTGGAAGATACAAAAATTTTTTTTCTTACGTCATCCACGCCACTTTCCAAAAAAAATTTCTGGACATCCCGAAAATTTCTTTTTTGTGGCTCTCGAGTCCCTGGAAGACAAAAAAATTTTTCTATCAAATTTTTTTCTCGTCGCAATCAATGTCAGTATATTTTCAAGTGAAAAGGAAAATCTCGAGAAATGGAAGTCGCCTGACCCTTCGCGTATCAGAACTAATTCAACAAATGGATCTTCTTTTGTTATCGGCCTTAAATGCGATAAATAAATACATCGCAGCTGCCGTTTTTGCTGCGACTTTTTCGTCGCTGCGTCACACTCTCCGGACCGTTTTCACATTTATTGAACTCGATTTTTAATCAAAAAGAGTAGCGGTGCTACGGAAGGAATCGCGCTTTTTCCAGAAAGAATAGGGAAAACGAGAGAGGTCTTTCCGCAGTTCGAGAAGTCGATGGCTTAAGCAAAGAACAAAAGACGCTTAAAAACGCTGCAAATCCTTGACAAATTCATGTTTAACCAATTCATCCTTTTAATTTCCATTTCTTTCTCCTTCCATAGCCGCGTCATCGATGCAATACATATTGGAAGATTCCGGGTTAATCCTATTACACCCTTATGAATTAAGAAAATTTTTAAAAGCTTTTTAATTCAATCGTTTCCGACAAAGGCATGACATTATTATTATACGGGCTTCGGCTAAGGGATGATATTATTATTGAGAAAATGGAAAGATCGATTGGTCCATGGGTAATTAAAGGCAAATCGGTTTTGTCTAGAACAGGCGAAATCCCATTCCCGGGATTGGGATTACGTGCACTCGGAGAGAAATAATAAATTTATAGTAAAAATGTGAAATTGATTTATTTTCTCGAATTTTTTCTTTTCTCGAAGATACAAAAGCAAATAAAAATTTTGCGAAACAACAGATTTTTTTCTCGCAATGTATTTTTTGGGATGCATTAGTACCGTAGAGATTTTCTCTCCAGGGTGAAAATCAGCCCTTCTCTTTTATTTATTTGCTTTTTTTTTTAAGACACTCTTGGATACACCCTCGTGCGCCCGAAGACTGACCACCCAGCTCTTAGTCAAGACCGCGCGAGTCTTACACCCCAATAAATTTCTGCCGGCGAAGGTTTAGTTTCAAATAAAAGAATAGAATAACTTTTCATCCCAAAGTGTTTCCGAAAAGTCTCTATATGGCGCAGCGAATCGCACTCGAAGATTTAGGTCGAACTTAAGTACTTGCGAATGAAATATTCCGAGTCGAACATGTGGCCTTAAGCGATATTTTACGGAGTTCCTGTCCCTCGTTCCTGGTTCCCTCTAACTATAATATAGTCCATGAACTTCTTCCTCTTTTTGCAACCCCATTTCTCCGATTTCTCCCTTGGCCCCCGTGTCTTTACCGACTTTGCGAGAGACCGAAGGCGCTGCCATTGACGATATCGAGATTCTAAAGCCACCTGGAGCGGTGCAATTTCTGTAGACGCTTTTCCCTCTTTATCTTCCCCAGAAAGTTACTTTAATTACCGGTAATTTCTCCCTTTCTTACACGTACGTCGATTCTCTACAATAAATTCTCCCCGGAGTCAAAAGGGTGTAACTTGATGCTACGAAATCGTCGGATTAACGATAATTCTCGAGATTTTTTGGATGTTATTTATTTGCTTTACCGATTTTCTGATAAATATTTTTAGATTAAATATAATCCTGGAGAGGCTACCCCGTGGAAATGCAATTTTGGTCCGGAGTTAAATTGGAAACTTAAAGTCGACGTATTATAAATTATTTTATTGCAAGTTTTTTTTTGGTATTTTTTAGCGAAAGAGTGGCACTTGGAAAAATAACCAAAAATAAATATTATTGTAATTGCCACAGATAAAAAAAAAATAAGAAAAATGCCCTTGTGACGTAAATTTTGTAATTTGTTGGAAAAATAGTAGATTTTTATGAAAAGTTACAGGGAAAAAATTATTTTTGATTCAAGAACGATCACATTTTATTATTAATTTTTCATTATTTGTATTTCAAAAACAAGAAAAAGCAATAAAATTGTACTCAAAAATGATACAAATTTCGAAGAAATTATAAACTCCAAAAATTCGATTATATGAAATAATAATTAACCACGGAAAATTTGTTCCACGTCTATCCCAAATCTATATTTCGTCCGTATTTCGAATTAAAAGCAGTATATTAAATTTGGAAAATTCCGGGGCTCCAAAAATCAACGATTTTCTAGTAATTTGGGGGAAAGTCATAAATTCTGGAACATTGCCCAATTTTTTTTAAAAAGAACGTCAAACAATTTTTGCCCAATTTTTTGGAAAACTACAAAGTAGGGTCTTCCTTCTAAAAACCTTCCTTTAGACCATCACAAATTTCGAGATTCAATTTTAGTCGAATTTTCAAATATTTTCTACTTTTCGAATTTTAGTTGAAGATCGAATATAAATATTATTTAATAAATATTATTTAAATAAATATTGTTATAATTGCTACAGCGGAAAAAATAAGAAAAACACCCTTGTGACGTAAATTTTGTAATTTGTTGGAAAAATAGTAGATTTTTATGAAAAGTTACAGAGGAAAAAAATATTGTTGATTCAAGAACGATCACATTTTATTATTAATTTTTTATTATTGGTATTTCAAAAACAAGAAAAAACAATAAAATTGTACTCAAAAATGATAAAAATTTCGAGGAAATTATAAACCCGAAAATTCGATTATAAAAATATTATATAAAATAGTTAACCACGGAAAATTTGTTCCAGGTCTATCCCAAATCTATATTTTGTCTGTACTTCGAATTAAAAGCAGTATATTAAATTTGGAAAATTCCGGGGTTCCAAAAATCAACGATTTTCTAGTAATTTGGGGGAAAGTCATAAATTCTGGAACTTTGCCCAATTTTTTTAAAAAAGAACGTCAAACAATTTTTGCCCAGTTTCTTGGAAAACTACGAATTGGGATCTTCCTTCTAAAAACCTTCCTTCAGACCGCTACAAATTTCGAGCTTCAATTTTAGTCGAAATTTCAAATATTTTCTACTTTTCGAATTTTAGTCGAAGATCGAATATCGACAAAAGCGATTTTTTCTCTCTTCGAACCCTTTTTCCAGCGATCTGAGCTCGGTCTTAGCCAACTTTCGTGGCACAGGAAAACTGTTCCCTATGCCAATGCGAATTTTTTATAAGCTATTCGGGAGATTTTCAGTAAGATGTTCAAATATAAGATGATGTTTCTATGGAAAGTGTATGGAAATAGGGATTTTTCGTTTGGGCTTGATAGAAAGATCTTTCCCTTTGATATATATATGTATACATATATGTATATGTTTCTGTATATGTATTTATATGTGTATGTGTATGTGTGTATATGCGCTTGTTACGTGCAATAGAGAGAAAAACGTTATTTCTTTTATGTTATACATTTCCAGTATATGGAAACTGTTAAGCTCCTCCTGCGAGACTCATCCTTTCTTGGAATTCTTATTCCTTTAAATTCACTCTCTTTTTCTGGGTCGACATTTCCCGTTACACGGCAAGAAAACGGGGAGACAGACCCTCCTTTCCCGGTGTAAGGGAAATCGAGTTACGTTAGTAATCAGCATTGTACTTACAGCAACAAATTCTGCAATGTAAATGGCAAGCGAGTTCCGCGTGGATGCGATAAGTTCGTTATAAAGGTGTCTGTGGTAATTCATAGGTACTTTTACCTCACCGCGATGGCGAATTATTGAATTTCGGAATTCGCAGTGGGAAAGCAAAGGGGTGGAAAGGAAACTCTTCCTAACTTGATTTATTACGGTAATAACTTGTAATTTTTAACATAACTCCACGGAATGGATCACGCGAAGGAAATTAATGTAATCGTTAAGGACTTTGCATATTATTGCACCTCCCTTTTGTTCCCGGAAGCCGAGCGCTTTTGTCCCGAATTTCCGGGTTAGAAACGAGTCTCGTTAGCGCCGGTACATATTCCGCCAGACTCTCGCGCCGAATTCGAAGCTGCCTCTTAATTGAGTTCCCTGTTTCGATGGATGCCCACATTTGCACCGTGGAAACCTTTCTCGGATTCCACCCCCGCGTCGGTCTTTTCCGTCCGTTCGTTCCCGGAGCATCCGGCGAAAATTTTTAAAGTCCTTGTTTTCGATACGTCGAGATAAAAAAGAATCGGTGAAATTCGCCGGGGAATAATTAAAGTTACGAGGAAAAATTTCGAAACTTCGAACATTTCTCTATGGGGAAATAATTTTTTTAATGGGTTCGTTTGGTTATTTTATGTCGCGAGCGCATGTTCGTTGTTTTGGAGGAATTTCTAATGAAATTTGTGGATTATTTCGATTTTTATATATTGCATATATTATTTTATCGTTTTTTATTTTCGAGAAATAATGTTAGGTTGGCGCACAATTAACGACGATTACTTTGCACGATCGCTGTGAAAATAATCGTCGTTAATTATGCACCAAACTAGTATCGTTTCTGTAAAAAAAGATATAAAATAAATTGTACGATATATAAAAATCTAAATTGTAAATAAAGTTCATCAGGAATTTATGAAAAATAATTATAACGCGCTCCCGATGCGAAATAATGAATTCCACAAATTAGAACATTTCTGAAATTTCTAAATTTTGTTGCAACTTTTATTATTTTCGTAGAAAATTGTGCTATCGTTTACCACGAACGCGTTATTATTATTATTATTACTAGCGATACTCAAAAAATATTTTTCTTTGCCTCGCACTTTTAGCAAAAAAAAAGAATCATCAAAGTAATGAAAATTGCTCCAAACAAAATAATAAAAATTCTTTAATTATTTTCTATACTAGGTTGGTGCATAATTAACGACGATTATTTTCGAAGCAATCATGCATAATAATCGTCATTAATTGTGCACCAACTTAACATTATTTCTCTAAAAAAAAATTTTAAATATAAAAATATTTAAAAAAAATAAATAAATTTCATTACAAATTCCCAACAAATAATAAACAAACACTGGCGACGTAAAACAACGAAATTATTCTTCACCCCATATTTAAGGGCTGGAAATTTTCCCTCGGGCAGAAAAAATAGTTTCGTCCAGAAATCTAACTTTTATTATTTTCGTAGAAAATTGTGCTATCGTTTACCACGAACGCGTTATTATTATTATTATTATTACTAGCGATATTCAAAAAATATTTTTCTTTGCCTCGCACTTTTAGCAAAAAAAAAGAATCATCAAAGTAATGAAAATTGCTCCAAACAAAATAATAAAAATTCTTTAATTATTTTCTACACTAGGTTGGTGCATAATTAACGACGATTATTTTCAAAGCAATCATGCAAAATAATCGTCATTAATTATGCACCAACTTAATACTGTTTCTCTAAAAAAAGATTTAAAATATAAAAATATAAAAAAATAAATAAACAAATTTCATTATAAATTCCTCAAAAATAATAAACAAACACTGGCGACGTAAAACAATGAAATTATTCTTTGCCCCATATTTAAGGGTTGGAAATCCGTCCAGAAATCTCTCTTTGGGGGTAGAATTTTTCAGAACCCGCGGAATCCAGAATTCCCGCATTAGAGATTTCTGATTGTCGAGTGATTCGGGGGCAGGCAACGTGCAGGTACATATTCAATCGTGTGCATTGGAGGGATGGCGCGATCGAAGGGGGATGCTGCAACGTGTCAATAAAAGGGGGAAAACAAACCGTAGAAAAAGAGCATCGAAATGAAAAGGTAAGAGGTTGCAAGGGATGGCAGGGAAAAAGAACAGCCGAAAGAAGAGAAGTTTCAAGGTTCGTTGCGCCTAAGAGGGTGCAATAAACGACCAGATTTTCACCAGGAAGAGTGCCAACTAACGAACCAAGAGCTGCTCCTCTTCCTCCTTTTTTTTTTTATTTTTTACTTGCTCCCCTATTATCAAGTAAAAACAATAAAACGGGAATCCTTTGTTTAAAGGACATTTATCTGCATCTATAATGTAATTCACTCAGTTCATTCCAAAACAAATCCGGGTTTAAGTGAACTCGTTTCTACGTAGTAGCGATAAATCCAATTCCCAGTGCGACTGCAACATTATTATATTTTTTTTTTCGTTTTCTATCCCAAAAAAATTGGCTGGAAGATTTTTATATATTGCACAATTTATTTTATATCGTTTTCACAGAAATGATATTAGTTTAGTGCACAATTAACGACGATTACTTCGCATGATTGCTTTGAAAATAATCGTCGTTAATTATGCACCAACCCAGTATAGAAAATATGTAAAGAATTTTTATTATTTGATTTGGAGCAATTTTCATTACTTTGATAATTCTTTTTTTTGTTTTTGCTAAAAGTGCGAGGCAAAGAAAAATATTTTTTGAATATCGCTAGTAATAATAATAATAATAATAACGCGTTCGTGGTAAACGATAGCACAATTTTCTACGAAAATAATAAAAGTTAGATTTCTCGACGGAACTATTTTCTCTGCCCGAAGGAAAATTTCCAGCCCTTAAATATGGGGCGAAGAATAATTTCGTTGTTTTACGTCGCCAGTGTTTGTTTATTATTTGTTAGGAATTTATAATGAAATTGATTTATTTCTTTTAATATTTTTATATTTTAAATCTTTTTTTAGAGAAATAATGTTAAGTTGGTGCATAATTGATGTCGATTATTATGCATGATTGCTTTGAAAATAATCGTCGTTAATTATGCACCAACCTAGTATAGAAAGTAATTAAAGAATTTTTATTATTTTGTTTGGAGCAATTTTCATTACTTTGATGATTCTTTTTTTTGCTAAAAGTGCGAGGCAAAGAGAAATATTTTTTTAATATCGCTAGTAATAATAGTAATAATAATAATAATAATAATAATAATAATACTAATACTAATAATAATAATAATAATAATAATAATAATAATAATAATAATAATAATAATAATAATAATAATAATAATAATAATAATAATAACGCGTTTGTGGTAAACGATAGCACAATTTTCTACGAAAATAATAAAAGTTACGAGAAAATTTAGAAATTTCAGAAATGTTCTAATTTGTGAAATTCATTATTTCGCATCGGGAGCGCGTTACAATTGTTTTTCATAAATTTCTAATGAAATTTATTTATAATTTAGATTTTTATAAATCGTACAACTTATTTTATATCTTTTTTACAGAAATGATATTAGTTTGGTACATAATTAACGACAATTATTTTCAAAGCTATAATGCAAAATAATCGTCGTTAATTGTGCACCAACCTAATATTATTTCTCGAAAAAAAATTATAAAATAAAATATGCAATATATAAAAATCGAAATAATCCACAAATTTCATTAGAAGTTTCTCTAAGATAACGGACATGCGCTCGCGACATAAAATAACGAAATTAACCCATTAAAAAATTTATTTCCATAGAGAAATCTTTAAAGTTCGAGAGGAATAAATAAATTCACTTGTTTTCGACAATGGAGGATGATTTTTCTGTATGAGGTATTTCGAAAAATAGAAAATAAAGTATGTACACGCATCATCCACTTTTTCCAAACTTGTGACGAGAAGTCTATAAGTTGGCCGTTTGCAATCGATTCCACTGAACGAAAGTTCTTCGGGCCAAGAAACCAAATCCGCTTTCACGTGGTAAAAAGTCCAACAATGGGTAAACTAGTTGTTGTGGACCGTCAATTCTTTCCTACACGAGTTCACGACAATGCGATAGAATCTTCAACTTCCTCAAGCGAAATTCTAAACATCTCGAGCAAGTTTCTTTGTGAATGTTGTTGGGAGATACAAGCAATTAAATTTAAAAAGAGGGAAATGGAAAAGTAGCAAAATTGGAAAATTTGAATATTGAAAAATTGAAATATAAAAAATATGAAAAATTGAGAAATTTGAAGATTGAAAAATTGAAATATTGAAAAAGTGAAAAATCGATTTATTGAAATATTGAAAAATTGGAAAATTAAAAAATTGAAATATCAAAAAATCGAAATATTGGATAATTGAAATATTGAAAATATGAAAAATTGAGAAATTTGATGATTGAAAAATTGAAATATTGAAAAAATGGAAAATCGATTTATTGAAATGTTGAAAAATTGGAAAATCAGAAAATTGAAATATCAAAAAGTCGAAATATTGTAAAATTGAAATATTGAAAAAGTGAAAAATCGATTTATTGAAATATTGAAAAATTGGAAAATTAGAAAATTGAAATATCAAAAAATTGAAATATCGAAAATACGAAAAATTGAGAAATTTAAAGATTGAAAAATTGAAATATTGAAAAAGTGGAAAATCGATTTATTGAAATATTGAAAAATTGGAAAATTAGAAAATTAGAAAATTGAAATATCAAAAAATCGAAATATTGCATAATTGAAATATCGAAAATATGAAAAATTGAGAAATCTAAAGACCAACTTCCACTTCTATTCGAAAAAGTAAATCAATAAAAATTATGATTCTCCATTTTTTCAATTGTTTTCACTCCATTTAAAAAAATTATGTTAACCCCTAATTTCGAAAAGTTCGTTGGAAAAGTAACGACGCAAAGTCATAGTGATTTTGGCCGAGCGTCGACCCATTTAGAGATTAACGTATTGTTGTTGTCTATTGCAGAAATAATGCTCATCCTCTGATATAACACGAAATCAACATGCTATTAGCACCATGTCGTATTATTAATTTAGTAAATTGTTATCGTGCGGTTCCAAACACTCTCCCCTTGTTTTAGCAAAACTTCGTATCGGTATCCTCCCATCGACGTTTTGTATGACACTTCACTACTAACACTCCAAACACAATTGAACTATTGGTTTTGCAGAGAAGGTAGAGAAGGTAGAATGATCGGTGTTATACTATATACATGTATGTGCGGAGTGACGTGTGAGTTTTCGTTAAAATGAAAACTCTGTATTCTCCGCTGCAGTGTGTTAATAATTTACTTTCCATAAACAAACCAAATTGGAAATGGGACAAAGGTATGGGAATGGAAAACAAACGATACCTCGTTTACGTCGTTCCGATGAAAGGGTTTCAGAAATATCTTCATACGGCTGACAGGAGATTCGTTGAAAAAAAATAACAAAATAACGCTGTTATTAATTCTTCGGGGGTTTACATATATGTTCTTTCGAAAGATCAATTTTGTTGTTTCGTAAGACTCTACATTTCACGAGTCACCAGATTGAAGGAATTGAATTGAAGGAAGACGATGAATAAAAATATTAGGAAAAATTGAGGAAAATTGAAGTATTGGAAAATTTGATATTTGGAATTTTTTGAATTAAATTTGCGAATATTTTCTGTTGCAAAATGATAATGCATTTCAATTGAATCATCGGTAATGAAGAAAATTGAAGGAAAATGATGAGGAAAAATTAGGAAAATTAAAATGTTGCGAAATTTGATACTTACAATTTTTGGGATATTTTGAGAGTATATGCTGTTGCATAATAAAAATGCATTACAATCAAAATAATAAGAGTGAGGAAATAAAAGGAAACCCAGGTGAAAAAATTTAATAAAACTTTTATAATGATCATATAAAATTTTTATAAAAAAATGGTTATATAAACAATACTTTAAGAATTACTTCTGTACAACTGAAATGATAGTTTTTAAAAAGCAATTATGTACTCATTGTAACAATTTAAATATATATTTATTTCTATTCTTTGTTATAGCGATTTTTTCGAAAAAATCGCGATTTTTGAGGCAAAAGGGCAACTTCCTTTGGGAAACCGGAGATTCCGATGATGCCATTGCATTCTACGCGAAAAAATACGTCGAATGAGCACCCGCGGGAAAAGCTAG
This sequence comes from Gasteruption jaculator, assembly GCA_949825005.1. Classification (NCBI taxonomy): domain Eukaryota; kingdom Metazoa; phylum Arthropoda; class Insecta; order Hymenoptera; family Gasteruptiidae; genus Gasteruption; species Gasteruption jaculator. The sequence goes on along the minus strand of OX463763.1, from coordinate 4,446,274 downwards.
CTCGATTAGCCATCGCAGGAGAGTCGATCTTAGGCGACCCAAAATAGTGCAAAAAGGTCAATTTTTGGACCTACTTTGGGCCACCCCAAAAATGGGTAAAAATTAAATATTCAAAATGGAACGGAATAGGGTCATTCCTAGGGGTAATTTTGCGCGTAGAATCGATTTAGCGGGTGCCCGGGGCCGAAATCTCAATAGGAACAAAGATATCACGGTTTTTTCGACCGAAATTGGGGTTTTTGGGGCAAAAGGGCCACTTCCTTTGGGAAATCGGGGATTCCGACGGTGCCATTGCATTCTACGCGAAAAAATACGTCGAATAAGCACCCGTGGGAATTCCTAGCTCGATTAGCCATCGCAGGAGAGTCGATCTTAGGCGACCCAAAATTGTGCAAAAAGGTCAATTTTTGGACCTACTTTGGGCCACCCCAAAAATGGGTCAAAATTAAATATTCAAAATGGATCGGGATAGGGTCATTCCTAGGGGTAATTTTGCGCGTAGAATCGATTTAGCGGGTGCCCGGAGCCGAAATCTCAATAGGAACAAAGATATCACCGTTTTTTCGACCAAAATTGGGGTTTTTGGGGCACAAGGGCCACTTCCTTTGGGAAATCGGGGATTCCGACGGTGCCATTGCATTCTACGCGAAAAAATACGTCGAATGAGCACCCGCGGAAATTCCTAGCTCGATTAGCCATCGCAGGAGAGTCGATCTTAGGCGACCCAAAATAGTGCAAAAAGGTCAATTTTTGGACCTACTTTGGGCCACCCCAAAAATGGGTCAAAATTAAATATTCAAAATGGATCGGGATAGGGTCATTCCTAGGGGTAATTTTGCGCGTAGAATCGATTTAGCGGGTGCCCGGAGCCGAAATCTCAATAGGAACAAAGATATCACCGTTTTTTCGACCAAAATTGGGGTTTTTGGGGCACAAGGGCCACTTCCTTTGGGAAATCGGGGATTCCAACGGTGCCATTGCATTCTACGCGAAAAAATACGTCGAATAAGCACCCGCGGGAATTCCTAGCTCGATTAGCCATCGCAGGAGAGTCGATCTTAGGCGACCCAAAATAGTGCAAAAAGGTCAATTTTTAGACCTACTTTGGGCCACCCCAAAAATGGGTAAAAATTAAATATTCAAAATGGAACGGAATAGGGTCATTCCTAGGGGTAATTTTGCGCGTAGAATCGATTTAGCGGGTGCCCGGGGCCGAAATCTCAATAGGAACAAAGATATCACGGTTTTTTCGACCGAAATTGGGGTTTTTGGGGCAAAAGGGCCACTTCCTTTGGGAAATCGGGGATTCCGACGGTGCCATTGCATTCTACGCGAAAAAATACGTCGAATAAGCACCCGCGGGAATTCCTAGCTCGATTAGCCATCGCAGGAGAGTCGATCTTAGGCGACCCAAAATTGTGCAAAAAGGTCAATTTTTGGACCTACTTTGGGCCACCCCAAAAATGGGTCAAAATTAAATATTCAAAATGGATCGGGATAGGGTCATTCCTAGGGGTAATTTTGCGCGTAGAATCGATTTAGCGGGTGCCCGGAGCCGAAATCTCAATAGGAACAAAGATATCACCGTTTTTTCGACCAAAATTGGGGTTTTTGGGGCAAAAAGGCCACTTCCTTTGGGAAATCGGGGATTCCGACGGTGCCATTGCATTCTACGCGAAAAAATACGTCGAATGAGCACCCGCGGAAATTCCTAGCTCGATTAGCCATCGCAGGAGAGTCGATCTTAGGCGACCCAAAATAGTGCAAAAAGGTCAATTTTTGGACCTACTTTGGGCCACCCCAAAAATGGGTCAAAATTAAATATTCAAAATGGATCGGGATAGGGTCATTCCTAGGGGTAATTTTGCGCGTAGAATCGATTTAGCGGGTGCCCGGAGCCGAAATCTCAATAGGAACAAAGATATCACCGTTTTTTCGACCAAAATTGGGGTTTTTGGGGCACAAGGGCCACTTCCTTTGGGAAATCGGGGATTCCAACGGTGCCATTGCATTCTACGCGAAAAAATACGTCGAATAAGCACCCGCGGGAATTCCTAGCTCGATTAGCCATCGCAGGAGAGTCGATCTTAGGCGACCCAAAATAGTGCAAAAAGGTCAATTTTTGGACCTACTTTGGGCCACCCCAAAAATGGGTCAAAATTAAATATTCAAAATGGATCGGGATAGGGTCATTCCTAGGGGTAATTTTGCGCGTAGAATCGATTTAGCGGGTGCCCGGGGCCGAAATCTCAATAGGAACAAAGATATCACGGTTTTTTCGACCGAAATTGGGGTTTTTGGGGCAAAAAGGCCACTTCCTTTGGGAAATCGGGGATTCCGACGGTGCCATTGCATTCTACGCGAAAAAATACGTCGAATGAGCACCCGCGGAAATTCCTAGCTCGATTAGCCATCGCAGGAGAGTCGATCTTAGGCGACCCAAAATAGTGCAAAAAGGTCAATTTTTGGACCTACTTTGGGCCACCCCAAAAATGGGTCAAAATTAAATATTCAAAATGGATCGGGATAGGGTCATTCCTAGGGGTAATTTTGCGCGTAGAATCGATTTAGCGGGTGCCCGGAGCCGAAATCTCAATAGGAACAAAGATATCACCGTTTTTTCGACCAAAATTGGGGTTTTTGGGGCACAAGGGCCACTTCCTTTGGGAAATCGGGGATTCCAACGGTGCCATTGCATTCTACGCGAAAAAATACGTCGAATAAGCACCCGCGGGAATTCCTAGCTCGATTAGCCATCGCAGGAGAGTCGATCTTAGGCGACCCAAAATTGTGCAAAAAGGTCAATTTTTGGACCTACTTTGGGCCACCTCAAAAATGGGTCAAAATTAAATATTCAAAATGGATCGGGATAGGGTCATTCCTAGGGGTAATTTTGTGCGTAGAATCGATTTAGCTGGTGCTCGGAGCCGAAATCTCAATAGGAACAAAGATATCACCGTTTTTTCGAACAAAATTGGGGTTTTTGGGGCAAAAGGGCCACTTCCTTTGGGAAATCGGGGATTCCAACGGTGCCATTGCATTCTACGCGAAAAAATACGTCGAATAAGCACTCGCGGGAATTCCTAGCTCGATTAGCCATCGCAGGAGAGTCGATCTTAGGCGACCCAAAATAGTGCAAAAAGGTCAATTTTTGGACCTACTTTGGGCCACCCCAAAAATGGGTCAAAATTAAATATTCAAAATGGATCGGGATAGGGTCATTCCTAGGGGTAATTTTGCGCGTAGAATCGATTTAGCGGGTGCCCGGAGCCGAAATCTCAATAGGAACAAAGATATCACCGTTTTTTCGACCAAAATTGGGGTTTTTGGGGCACAAGGGCCACTTCCTTTGGGAAATCGGGGATTCCAACGGTGCCATTGCATTCTACGCGAAAAAATACGTCGAATAAGCACCCGCGGGAATTCCTAGCTCGATTAGCCATCGCAGGAGAGTCGATCTTAGGCGACACAAAATAGTGCGAAAAGGTCAATTTTTGGACCTACTTTGGGCCACCCCAAAAATGGGTCAAAATTAAATATTCAAAATGGATCGGGATAGGGTCATTCCTAGGGGTAATTTTGCGCGTAGAATCGATTTAGCGGGTGCCCGGAGCCGAAATCTCAATAGGAACAAAGATATCACCGTTTTTTCGACCAAAATTGGGGTTTTTGGGGCAAAAGGGCCACTTCCTTTGGGAAATCGGGGATTCCGACGGTGCCATTGCATTCTACGCGAAAAAATACGTCGAATAAGCACCCGCGGGAATTCCTAGCTCGATTAGCCATCGCAGGAGAGTCGATCTTAGGCGACCCAAAATAGTGCAAAAAGGTCAATTTTTGGACCTACTTTGGGCCACCCCAAAAATGGGTCAAAATTAAATATTCAAAATGGATCGGGATAGGGTCATTCCTAGGGGTAATTTTGCGCGTAGAATCGATTTAGCGGGTGCCCGGGGCCGAAATCTCAATCGGAACAAAGATATCACGGTTTTTTCGACCGAAATTGGGGTTTTTGGGGCAAAAGGGCCACTTCCTTTGGGAAATCGGGGATTCCGACGGTGCCATTGCATTCTACGCGAAAAAATACGTCAAATGAGCACCCGCGGAAATTCCTAGCTCGATTAGCCATCGCAGGAGAGTCGATCTTAGGCGACCCAAAATAGTGCAAAAAGGTCAATTTTTGGACCTACTTTGGGCCACCCCAAAAATGGGTAAAAATTAAATATTCAAAATGGAACGGAATAGGGTCATTCCTAGGGGTAATTTTGCGCGTAGAATCGATTTAGCGGGTGCCCGGGGCCGAAATCTCAATAGGAACAAAGATATCACGGTTTTTTCGACCGAAATTGGGGTTTTTGGGGCAAAAGGGCCACTTCCTTTGGGAAATCGGGGATTCCGACGGTGCCATTGCATTCTACGCGAAAAAATACGTCGAATAAGCACCCGCGGGAATTCCTAGCTCGATTAGCCATCGCAGGAGAGTCGATCTTAGGCGACCCAAAATAGTGCAAAAAGGTCAATTTTTGGACCTACTTTGGGCCACCCCAAAAATGGGTCAAAATTAAATATTCAAAATGGATCGGGATAGGGTCATTCCTAGGGGTAATTTTGCGCGTAGAATCGATTTAGCGGGTGCCCGGGGCCGAAATCTCAATAGGAACAAAGATATCACGGTTTTTTCGACCGAAATTGGGGTTTTTGGGGCAAAAAGGCCACTTCCTTTGGGAAATCGGGGATTCCGACGGTGCCATTGCATTCTACGCGAAAAAATACGTCGAATGAGCACCCGCGGAAATTCCTAGCTCGATTAGCCATCGCAGGAGAGTCGATCTTAGGCGACCCAAAATAGTGCAAAAAGGTCAATTTTTGGACCTACTTTGGGCCACCCCAAAAATGGGTCAAAATTAAATATTCAAAATGGATCGGGATAGGGTCATTCCTAGGGGTAATTTTGCGCGTAGAATCGATTTAGCGGGTGCCCGGAGCCGAAATCTCAATAGGAACAAAGATATCACCGTTTTTTCGACCAAAATTGGGGTTTTTGGGGCACAAGGGCCACTTCCTTTGGGAAATCGGGGATTCCAACGGTGCCATTGCATTCTACGCGAAAAAATACGTCGAATAAGCACCCGCGGGAATTCCTAGCTCGATTAGCCATCGCAGGAGAGTCGATCTTAGGCGACCCAAAATTGTGCAAAAAGGTCAATTTTTGGACCTACTTTGGGCCACCTCAAAAATGGGTCAAAATTAAATATTCAAAATGGATCGGGATAGGGTCATTCCTAGGGGTAATTTTGTGCGTAGAATCGATTTAGCTGGTGCTCGGAGCCGAAATCTCAATAGGAACAAAGATATCACCGTTTTTTCGAACAAAATTGGGGTTTTTGGGGCAAAAGGGCCACTTCCTTTGGGAAATCGGGGATTCCAACGGTGCCATTGCATTCTACGCGAAAAAATACGTCGAATAAGCACTCGCGGGAATTCCTAGCTCGATTAGCCATCGCAGGAGAGTCGATCTTAGGCGACCCAAAATAGTGCAAAAAGGTCAATTTTTGGACCTACTTTGGGCCACCCCAAAAATGGGTCAAAATTAAATATTCAAAATGGATCGGGATAGGGTCATTCCTAGGGGTAATTTTGCGCGTAGAATCGATTTAGCGGGTGCCCGGAGCCGAAATCTCAATAGGAACAAAGATATCACCGTTTTTTCGACCAAAATTGGGGTTTTTGGGGCACAAGGGCCACTTCCTTTGGGAAATCGGGGATTCCAACGGTGCCATTGCATTCTACGCGAAAAAATACGTCGAATAAGCACCCGCGGGAATTCCTAGCTCGATTAGCCATCGCAGGAGAGTCGATCTTAGGCGACACAAAATAGTGCGAAAAGGTCAATTTTTGGACCTACTTTGGGCCACCCCAAAAATGGGTCAAAATTAAATATTCAAAATGGATCGGGATAGGGTCATTCCTAGGGGTAATTTTGCGCGTAGAATCGATTTAGCGGGTGCCCGGAGCCGAAATCTCAATAGGAACAAAGATATCACCGTTTTTTCGACCAAAATTGGGGTTTTTGGGGCAAAAGGGCCACTTCCTTTGGGAAATCGGGGATTCCGACGGTGCCATTGCATTCTACGCGAAAAAATACGTCGAATAAGCACCCGCGGGAATTCCTAGCTCGATTAGCCATCGCAGGAGAGTCGATCTTAGGCGACCCAAAATAGTGCAAAAAGGTCAATTTTTGGACCTACTTTGGGCCACCCCAAAAATGGGTCAAAATTAAATATTCAAAATGGATCGGGATAGGGTCATTCCTAGGGGTAATTTTGCGCGTAGAATCGATTTAGCGGGTGCCCGGGGCCGAAATCTCAATCGGAACAAAGATATCACGGTTTTTTCGACCGAAATTGGGGTTTTTGGGGCAAAAGGGCCACTTCCTTTGGGAAATCGGGGATTCCGACGGTGCCATTGCATTCTACGCGAAAAAATACGTCAAATGAGCACCCGCGGAAATTCCTAGCTCGATTAGCCATCGCAGGAGAGTCGATCTTAGGCGACCCAAAATAGTGCAAAAAGGTCAATTTTTGGACCTACTTTGGGCCACCCCAAAAATGGGTAAAAATTAAATATTCAAAATGGATCGGGATAGGGTCATTCCTAGGGGTAATTTTGCGCGTAGAATCGATTTAGCGGGTGCCCGGAGCCGAAATCTCAATAGGAACAAAGATATCACCGTTTTTTCGACCAAAATTGGGGTTTTTGGGGCAAAAGGGCGACTTCCTTTGGGAAATCGGGGATTCCGACGGTGCCATTGCATTCTACGCGAAAAAATACGTCGAATGAGCACCCGCGGAAATTCCTAGCTCGATTAGCCATCGCAGGAGAGTCGATCTTAGGCGACCCAAAATAGTGCAAAAAGGTCAATTTTTGGACCTACTTTGGGCCACCCCAAAAATGGGTAAAAATTAAATATTCAAAATGGATCGGGATAGGGTCATTCCTAGGGGTAATTTTGCGCGTAGAATCGATTTAGCGGGTGCCCGGAGCCGAAATCTCAATAGGAACAAAGATATCACCGTTTTTTCGACCAAAATTGGGGTTTTTGGGGCAAAAGGGCGACTTCCTTTGGGAAATCGGGGATTCCGACGGTGCCATTGCATTCTACGCGAAAAAAGACGTCGAATGAGCACCCGCGGGAATTCCTAGCTCGATTAACCATCGCAGGAGAGTCGATCTTAGGCGACCCAAAATAGTGCAAAAAGGTCAATTTTTGGACCTACTTTGGGCCACCCCAAAAATGGGTCAAAATTAAATATTCAAAATGGATCGGGATAGGGTCATTCCTAGGGGTAATTTTGCGCGTAGAATCGATTTAGCGGGTGCCCGGAGCCGAAATCTCAATAGGAACAAAGATATCACCGTTTTTTCGACCAAAATTGGGGTTTTTGGGGCACAAGGGCCACTTCCTTTGGGAAATCGGCGATTCCAACGGTGCCATTGCATTCTACGCGAAAAAATACGTCGAATAAGCACCCGCGGGAATTCCTAGCTCGATTAGCCATCGCAGGAGAGTCGATCTTAGGCGACCCAAAATAGTGCAAAAAGGTCAATTTTTGGCCACCCCAAAAATGGGTCAAAATTAAATGTTCAAAATGGATCGGGATAGGGTCATTCCTAGGGGTAATTTTGCGCGTAGAATCGATTTAGCGGGTGCCCGGGGTCGAAATCTCAATAGGAACAAAGATATCACAGTTTTTTCGACCGAAATTGGGGTTTTTGGGGCAAAAGGGCCACTTCCTTTGGGAAATCGGGGATTCCGACGGTGCCATTGCATTCTACGCGAAAAAATACGTCGAATGAGCACCCGCGGAAATTCCTAGCTCGATTAGCCATCGCAGGAGAGTCGATCTTAGGCGACCCAAAATAGTGCAAAAAGGTCAATTTTTGGACCTATTTTGGGCCACCCCAAAAATGGGTCAAAATTAAATATTCAAAATGGATCGGGATAGGGTCATTCCTAGGGGTAATTTTGCGCGTAGAATCGATTTAGCGGGTGCCCGGAGCCGAAATCTCAATAGGAACAAAGATATCACCGTTTTTTCGACCAAAATTGGGGTTTTTGGGGCACAAGGGCCACTTCCTTTGGGAAATCGGGGATTCCAACGGTGCCATTGCATTCTACGCGAAAAAATACGTCGAATAAGCACCCGCGGGAATTCCTAGCTCGATTAGCCATCGCAGGAGAGTCGATCTTAGGCGACCCAAAATTGTGCAAAAAGGTCAATTTTTGGCCACCCCAAAAATGGGTCAAAATTAAATGTTCAAAATGGATCGGGATAGGGTCATTCCTAGGGGTAATTTTGCGCGTAGAATCGATTTAGCGGGTGCCCGGGGCCGAAATCTCAATAGGAACAAAGATATCACCGTTTTTTCGACCAAATTTGGGGTTTTTGGGGCACAAGGGCCACTTCCTTTGGGAAATCGGGGATTCCAACGGTGCCATTGCATTCTACGCGAAAAAATACGTCGAATAAGCACTCGCGGGAATTCCTAGCTCGATTAGCCATCGCAGGAGAGTCGATCTTAGGCGACCCAAAATAGTGCAAAAAGGTCAATTTTTGGACCTACTTTGGGCCACCCCAAAAATGGGTCAAAATTAAATATTCAAAATGGATCGGGATAGGGTCATTCCTAGGGGTAATTTTGCGCGTAGAATCGATTTAGCGGGTGCCCGGAGCCGAAATCTCAATAGGAACAAAGATATCACCGTTTTTTCGACCAAAATTGGGGTTTTTGGGGCAAAAGGGCCACTTCCTTTGGGAAATCGGGGATTCCGACGGTGCCATTGCATTCCACGCGAAAAAATACGTCGAATAAGCACCCGCGGGAATTCCTAGCTCGATTAGCCATCGCAGGAGAGTCGATCTTAGGCGACCCAAAATAGTGCAAAAAGGTCAATTTTTGGACCTACTTTGGGCCACCCCAAAAATGGGTCAAAATTAAATATTCAAAATGGATCGGGATAGGGTCATTCCTAGGGGTAATTTTGCGCGTAGAATCGATTTAGCGGGTGCCCGGGGCCGAAATCTCAATCGGAACAAAGATATCACGGTTTTTTCGACCGAAATTGGGGTTTTTGGGGCAAAAGGGCCACTTCCTTTGGGAAATCGGGGATTCCGACGGTGCCATTGCATTCTACGCGAAAAAATACGTCGAATAAGCACTCGCGGGAATTCCTAGCTCGATTAGCCATCGCAGGAGAGTCGATCTTAGGCGACCCAAAATAGTGCAAAAAGGTCAATTTTTGGACCTACTTTGGGCCACCCCAAAAATGGGTCAAAATTAAATATTCAAAATGGATCGGGATAGGGTCATTCCTAGGGGTAATTTTGTGCGTAGAATCGATTTAGCAGATGCCTGGGGCCGAAATCTCAATAGGAACAAAGATATCACGGTTTTTTCGACCGAAATTGGGGTTTTTGGGGCAAAAGGGCCACTTTCTTTGGGAAATCGGGGATTCCGACAGTGCCATTGCATTCTAGGCGAAAAAATACGTCGAATAAGCACCCGCGGGAATTCCTAGCTCGATTAGCCATCGCAGGAGATTCGATCTTAGGCGACCCAAAATAGTGCAAAAAGGTCAATTTTTGGACCTACTTTGGGCCACCCCAAAAATGGGTAAAAATTAAATATTCAAAATGGATCGGGATAGGGTCATTCCTAGGGGTAATTTTGCGCGTAGAATCGATTTAGTGGGTGCCCGGCGCCGAAATCTCAATAGGAACAAAGATATCACGGTTTTTTCGACCGAAATTGGGGTTTTTGGGGCAAAAGGGACGAACTGGATACACCTATCCGTCCACTTTTGAGGAAGTAGATATAGAAATAGGAATAGTAAGGGATCGAACTGGATATACCTATCCGTTCAGCTTAGAAAATAGGAATAGAAATAGAATAATAAAAGGGACGAACTGGATACACCTATCCGTCCACATTTAAGGAAATATAAATAGAAATAGAAGGGGAAGGTATAAGCAGAACGGGGAATTGAAGTCGTAGCAGAAATAGTAATAGGATTAGTAATAGAAACAGTGAACTAAACAATAGTCGAAATTGTAATTGGATTAATAGTTGAGATAGAAATAGCAAGAAATAGTAGAAATGGTAATTGAGTTAGAAACTCAAATTATAATTGAGATAGAAATAATGGTCGAGATAGAAATTGGATTAACTTACGAATTAGCAGAACATCACTATTTCTTTGAAATCAGGAGCGCTGGGATGGTCTTGATCCAAACAGAAGAATCCCGGAGCGTAGGCCAGCGCCGGCTGGTTGGTGACGGCCCGCGAAGATGGTGCGATGGAGGTTATAGGAGAAGAAATAATACACTGCACTGTTTGATTTTCGAATACTAAGCTACTATATTTCGTCAATTTAAAATACAAAGTACCGAGGTCACTTTTACAAATCCCTGAATCGAGGTATGTTTCTAACACCGAACGAATTGAACGAACGAGTCTAAAACTCCGCGAGTGATCTTAATGACATCGTAGGACCAACTGTCCTAAGACTCCTCCAAAAACCAACTGTTACTAGGATGATGATTTTCGCCGCTCTCGAAGTCGTATCCTCTAAAATATTTTTTGTCTACTTCTTCTTTCTTCTACCTTTATAAAAATTCACAATTTTCAGATGTTCTCGAATAACAATGAACCTTAGAAATTGCTGATTGCGTTACACATGACAATAACTTGAAAATTCTTCCTTGCCGTAGTTCGTACTTTCTTACTGAATACGCGTTTAGTACTTAATCCTTTTTTTTTGTACTTTACTAATGACCATTCGAACCCTTAACATTGCATGTTTTGACACGTACCTGAGCAGCGCGGTTTATTACTTTATAACGGCAAAGTCGCAACGAGAAAATATGTTATCCAGATATTTTCCACTACTTGTTTCTCTCAAAATTATATTAAGCGTCATCCCTTCCAACGTATTTTCAACCAATGAAAACGTTTTTCATCTTTGAAGCCTCCACCCATTTAGTTTCGCGAAAAAACCGAAATAAGTTTCTAATTGAGCAAGGAAGGGCAGTTCCGAAATAACAGTCGATCTACAAGGTCTAACACGAGAAAAACTATAATTGTAATTTGTTATTAAAATAAATGTGTTGTTTTAACGTTGATGAACCACATCCAACTTTCTTGTCCTCACAAATCTCCGAGTTTCATTTTAAACAGGAATTATGAGAGTCGTTCCTTCTCCAAGGCATGACAAAACATTCGATATTATTAATAATAATTCTAAGCTACTCCTCTCCACAATCGCACATGGTTCTTTATTGACAGGGGTTTCTCGAGTGAGATTTTCTTGAGAAATTTTGCTTGCGCTGGTCACTTGGAATTTGCTTATGCAAAAGGAAAAAAAAGTATTCATTGTTCGTCTTCTTGGGTTGCCTTTGTTATGGCTTCTCGAAAGATTTCTGCAGAAGTCATCGATATCTTTACTTATGGATTACCTTGGTCTTATCATTTTCAAATGAACCTTCATGCGAGATCTTTTCGAGAGTTACGTATACGTAACAGGGTCTAAATTACGATACAACTTTATGAGAAATTTTTTATTCGAGAATAAAATAAATAAAAAATTGAAAATATATTACAAGCGGGTAGAAGACTATCAGAAACTCTTCTTTTTTCTTTCAGAAGAACGAAATAGCTTCGAAAAATTTTCTGCAAATTCTTTTTTCTCACATATCTTGAAAGTTATAAATAATTAGATGGCAAACAATTTTAAGAAAAATTTTGAGATGCAAAATAAAATAGATGAAAAATTAAAAACATTTTGAAAAAAAAAAATAATACTGTGCTTTTAATGCGACTATAATTAACTTAACTGCACGTGCAGGGGGACAACAGACTATGCCTATTCCTCCCCGGAGGCATTATTAATCCCAATATCGGACGATATAATTATAATATCAAATATAATTAATAAAACGTCGGGTCGCATTTATGTATTTGGATCCTCCTTGCATCGCACATAAAATAATATGGACAGGTAGTACACGGTGATCAATTGCTTTGGATTCAACCTCTATATTTAAAACGTCATAAAATAGTGGTAATTGGAGGAGCGTCTAACGATGGCAGGGATTTAAGCGATAAAGTCGCTGAACGATTTTAAAAGAAAATGCTTCTGCATTCACGGCTAGCATCAACCTCTCCAATTGCCCTTTCATGTATAGTAATAAAAATCCATACGGTGGAAAAGAATCTTTTTCTTCTTCTTCCTCCTTCACTCTACTTTTCAAAAGATTTCACTCGTATGATTCCAATGCATTTCGCTCACTCTCCAGGAATCTCAAATGGTGATTCTTAGACAAAACTGCTTCTTATCATACTTTCGCGAGGAGAATAGAATCTCCGAGGCGACTAACAGCGCCGTTCTTCTCCGTAATGCATTTTACTATGCAATAGAAAAATACTTTCAAGCTATCCCAAAAATTCTGTACAGCAAATTTTCCAATTATTTTTATTTTTCCTCATTTTTTTTTTCATTTTCGTCTCACCTTCCTCTCATTTCTTCATTCCGGTCCATTCAATTGCAATGCATTTTCAATATGCATTAATAAATAATCCCAAGTTACTCCAAAAATTTCGTCCACCGAATTTCGGGATTTTTTAAATTTTGATTTTTTTCCTAATTTTTTTTCGCTTTTGCGTGAATTTTGTTAAAATGCATTTTTATTATGGAACAAAAAATAATCCCAAGTGACCCCAAAAATTTCACGCGTCGAATTTTGCGATTTTTAAATTTTTCTTCTTTTCCAAATTTTTTCTTTTTCGCGTGGTTTTCGTTATAATGCATTTTTATTATGCCATAAAAAATTATTTCAAGTCATCCCTAAAATTCTACATTTCGAATTTTGCAATTTTTAAACAAAATTGTCTTCTTTCCCTAATTTTTCCCCACTCTCGTGAATTTCGTTACTTCTTAATTCTGCCAACAGAAAATACTTGCAAATTCGCCGAAAAATTCCGTGTATCGAATTTTGGGATATCCGGCTTGGGGTAAAATCAACCCCACATGGTTTGGTGTGCGTTCCAAAAAATTTGTAATTTTTTCCTTCAAGGAAAAATTACTTCCAAAATTCGATAAATCAAAACAAAACTTTTAATTCAAAATTAATTAATCCAAATCAAAATCATTTTAATGGAATTTCAATTAGAAAGGCGGAAAAAAAATTAAGCACGAGCTGCGAGTGCGTTAAAAATTCTATCGGCTCGAAAACTGCATGTACACTTAAAATAACTATTGCATTTTATCGCGGACCTTTCTAAACTCGTGCAGATTGCACCGCAGGAACATTCAAAACGTTTGTCTCGGTGCAACGTTCGACTGAAAAAAAAAAAAAAAGCACATCGGGGGAAGTTTTTTGCCGGTGCAATCTATCGAAAAAGGAATAATGTCTGTCCGTATCGAAAGTTTCAGTCTAGTTTGACAGTAATAGCGTGAAATCTGAAGGGAGAGGAGACGCATAGAAACGAATTCATTTGTCATACGCACGGATGACACGTGCACGCTTCACATCGCCGGAAACTGGAGCGATGCAACAAAGAGGAGACGGGAACTGGAAGACTGTAATCCACAAGCTCGCATCATCCTTTCCATGCATCTCTGTGCAACTGCACCGTGCCATACTTTCTGAAGGTATACAGCCGCACTGCCGCACTAGATTTCCCTTCTTTGTTCCTTTTTGTTATTAAAACCTATCATTGCGGGCTTTCTTGCCGCTGTATCGGAGTTCATAATGATACTCGGCTCCACGTATCACCGTTGTCCCGTCCTCGTTGCTGTTACCATTATTTCTCTCGATTCATGGCATTTCCCATAATGAGAAAATTGTCTCCTTTTATCGTGAGATTGTTGCAAGAAAAGTAGGTGTATTTGTAGTCGTATTTGTTTACGTAAGAGAGAAAAGGAACTAACGGAAAAGGTCAGGTACTGGGTACTCGCTCTGGGCCAATCCAAACAGAACTTTTGTTGAATTCTTTGGTTCGTTATTGGAAATAATAAAGAAAAGTTTAATGAATGGTTGTTATTAAATGGATTTGTTATTATTTTTTTAAAAATTAATTCGTGTTATTTTTTTGGGGGGTTGAGGAATAAACAGTTAAATGTTGAATAATTGGTGGTTGCAATTTTTGGAAATTAAAGAATACAAAAATTAGAAAAATTGACAGTTTGATGTTAAATAAGCGGTTGTTGCAATTTTTGGAAATTAAAAGTTAGGAAAATTAGAAAAATTGACAGTTCGATATTAAATAAGTGGTGGTTGTAATTTTTGGAAATTAAAAATTAGAATAATTAGAAAAATTGACAGTTCGATATTAAAGTATCGGTGGTTGCAATTTTTGGAAATTAAACATTACAAAAATTGACAGTTCGATATTAAATAATCGGTGGTTGCAATTTTTGGAAATTAATAAATACAAAAATTAGAAAATATTAAATAATCGGTGGTTGCAATTTTTGGAAATTAAAAATTACAAAATTACAAAAATTGACAGTTCGATATTAAGTAATCGGTGGTTGCAATTTTGGAAATTAAAAATCACAAAAATACTAGAAAAAAATTAATATCCTTATTCACCCCCTCTCTCTTGATTAAAAATTTTTTTATAATAATCCCATACAAATCCTGTCCTTGCATTTTCCAAAAATGCCAAAAACAATTCATGCTCACATTTGTCCCTTTCCTTTTGATTAACAATTTTTTTTACAACTACAATCCCCCACAAATCCCTCCGCACGTCGGTCGGGGCTCCGAAAATTCCAAAACCGGCAAAAAGAAAAATGAATATTCACATTTATCCTCTCCCTTTTGATTAAAAATCCGAATATCCGAGTTTCTCTCATTGTCAGTCAGCGTATGAAGTTATTATTCAATGGAGTGATCCGGAAACGCATATAATACATGAACTAAAAGCGTCATCCGTAGTCTTCCAAAGGGGAAATATACACAGGGAGGGAAGGCATTAATGACCTTTAATTCAATGGAGACAAAGGATAGAGGGAAAGAGAGAGAGAGAGAGAGAGAGAGAGAGAGAGAGAGAGAGAGAGAGATGCGAAAATCGTAGGTGATCAGTTATGACCGTCGATAGCAGCAGGGTTAAAATATATACACCTATGTGTACATATATATGTATATGTATGTCCACATATCTATATTCCTTCCTATATTCGTAATATATCGAGTCTCGACGCAATACCAGTACATTGTGCGGACATTTGCCCCGTCCGTTATTGCAGACTCGGCCTCTATATTCACCCTTTTAACGCTTTTCTCTCTCTCTCTTTCTCTCTCTGTCGCTCCTTCGATACGTGGCCCTTCTGTCGCCATTTTCCATCTCTTTTCACGTGTGCAGATAGTAATGTCCCGTGCTTTATATACTGTCCTTTATGGATAGGTGCGATTGGCTTCTACTACACGATTGAAAAATAGATTTTCCGCACACGCCACGACGCCACCGAAACATTTCCACGATTATTATTGCCCCAGAAAATTGCTTGCATTTATTGAAATTCCAGGCGCACCCGTTACCCTGGTTGTTGTTTGTGTTGTTGTTGTTGTTGTTGTTGTTGTTGTCATCGCTCCCTTTGAAGTGGCTGTCTTTCATTCCCTCATTAACATAAATTCGAATTTAATTGCGCCGGTATTTCGTCATTTCGTCATTTCGAATCGAAAATATGAGCCCGATGGGAGGACTCCCGAGATACGAGTCTTGCAATTTTGGGGTGTCGATTCTTCAAAATGGAACATCGATTGGATCTATTTTGGACGAATCGATTTTTTGGGAAATTAAATAACAGAGATTCTTAAAAATCTCGGAAATTCTTGAAAATTCCAAAATATCTTAAAAGTCCCAAAATTTCTTGAAAATCCAAGAGATTCTTAAAAATCCCACAGACCTTAGAAATCTCGGAAATTCTTAAAAATTACAAAATATCTTAAAAGTCCCAAAATTTCTTGAAAATCCAAGAGATTCTTAAAAATCTCAGAGACCTTAAAAATCTCAGGAATTCTTGAAAATTCCACGATTTTTTAAAAGTCCCAAAATTTCTTGAAATTCCAAGAGATTCTTGAAAATACCAAAATCCTTGAAAACTTCAAAATTTGTCAAGTCCCAAATTTTCTCGAAAATCTTAGAGATTCCTGAAAATACCAAAATTCTTGAAAACTTCAAAACTTTTGAAGTCCCAAAATTTCTTGAAATTCCAAGAGATTCCTGAAAATACCAAAATTCTTGAAAACTCCAAAATCTTTCGAGTCCCAAATTTCCTCGAAAATCCTAGAGGTTCTTGAAAATATCAGAAATTCGAATCTCCACATATTTTTGATAACACTACAGTTTTTTAAAGTACTCAAAATATTTTTATAAATTTGTATGCGTGTATTTACATATATTAAAAAATATTACAAATATTTTTATATACATATTTTACATTTGCTGTAATATTTTTATAAATTTTATTGCGTTTATTTGCACTTTCCATGCAAAATATTAGTTGCATAATAAAACATATCAATCGATTTTCTAAATTCACATATTCAACCGTAGGTGCCCAATTCCTTCCTTGTTTATTTCAAACATTTGAAAATCGACAATTGTACAATAACGTGACGTAGAAATTCCCGTAATCAACGAAATAAAAATCCTTGGGGCAGAGTAACACAATTGCTATCCGTGATACAAAGTTGCTGCAACGCAGATTTCAGCTTGCTTCCTTTGTGTACGTAATTATAACTTTATATTAAAGTTACAGAAACTCAATATTTATCCGAAGGTACAATTTTCTGCTCTGGATATTATGAAACTTTGCTTTGCTTTGCTTTGCCTTGCCTTGCTGTTTCTTTGCTGAAGAAATAAAAGCATTTCATTTTCGAGAGAGAGAGAGAGGGAGAGAGAGTTTACGGGGGTAAAAATTCGGAAGCTTGATGAGAACCTAAGTGCAGTAACTTGTTGATTTGACATTAGGAACTAGAACATACATGCATAAATTAAATTCGCGAGCGTAGTGCGAGTTGGCACCTTGAAAAGCAGCTCGTTGCCGCTATCTCGGAATATAATTAGAAGTTTCAAGTGACAACTTTAACTTACTGTCGGTGTTGCAACTCGGATTATACCTGTTACGTAGCTACGCCGCCCGCACCTTCCGCTGCGAGATATTTTACAGACTTTGTTATGTTTGTCTTTATTTCGGCGAATCATTCTGCAAATTTTCACCTGCTACCTGCAGGACGAGACCCGCTGGGTATTCATGTACCCGAACCTCCTCCTTATTTTTAATACGATTATCGTTTCACAACTTTAACTCCATTTGTCAATAAATGGGTTCCAACTCGTGCCGTCGCGAAACATGCAAATCCCTCTTCTTTCTCGCGACCGGTTTGGAACTTCAACATTTGCATGGAATCCAAATTTTCCGTATGCACATTTTCCTCAAGCATTGTTTTCCGCAAACAAATGCCATTGCGATAAAAAGAGTGTCAAGAATCTCTAGGATTTTCGAGAAAATTTGGGACTTGAAAAATTTTGAAGTTTTCAAGAATTTTGGTATTTTCAGAAATCTCTTGGATTTTCATGAAATTTTGGGACTTTTAAAAAATTGTGGAATTTTCGAGAATTTCTGAGATTTTTAAAGATCTCTTGGATTTTCAAGAAATTTTGGGAATTTTAAGATGTTTTGTAAGTTTTCAGAATTTCCGAGATTTCTAAAGTCTGGGATTTTTAAGAATCTCTTGGATTTTTAAGAAATTTTGGGACTTTAAAAATATTTTGGAATTTTCAAGTGTGACTTGGATGCGTATTCAAATTAGTTTAAATTATTCTTTTGAGAAGTTTTAAAGTCCCAGGTTGGAATTTTCAAGATTTTGGTTTATCAGAAAACAGAGGAAATTGAAATTCGACATTTTTCTTTTTGGAGGATTCAAATTTTGTTCAAGTTTATTCAATGTCTTGAATTGGTTTCCTTCTTGGCTGATGTTTCCGTAATTTTGAAGTTATTAGAAATTTTTGAAAATACCATAAATTTTGGGAGATATCGGAAATTCTTTGAAATTCCATTAGAAATTTCTAAAAATCCTAGATAATCCTGAGATTTCTAGGAATTTTTTAAATTTCTTTCTGAAGGTATTAGAAATTTTCGAAAATAATAAAAAATTTGTACAGAAAAAAAAAAGTGTAATACAAGAAATTCTTGAAAATACTACAAATTGTTGAAAATAACAGAAAATTTTGGAAATTCTTGAAAATCTTGAACTCTGAAAATTCCGTAAATTTTTGAAAATCTTAAAATTTCCTGAATATTCTAGAAACTCCTGAAAATCCATGGATTCTCAGAATCCTAGAAATCTTTGAAAATCCCAGAAATTCTTGAAAATTCCAAAATATGTTTAAAGTCCCAAAATTTCTTGAAAATCCAAGAGAATCTTGAAAATACCAAAATTCTTGAAAGCTTCTAAATCTTTCAAGTCCCAAATTCTCTCGAAAATCCTAGAGATTCTTGAAAATACCAAAATCCTTGAAAACTTCAAAATCTTTCAAGTCCCAAATTTTCTCGAAAATCCTAGAGATTCTTGCAAATATCAGAAACTCAAAACTCCACATATTTTTGATAATACTACAGTTTTTGAAAGCACTCAAAATTCTTGAACTTCCCAGAAATTCTTAAGGATCCAATTATTTCTTAAAAATAGGAAAAATTCTTCCAAATACTAACAATTTCCATCCCAGAGAATGCCTCCAATTGGAAAAAAAAAATTCCTAAATTTCTCGTACGATTTAACGCAGAAGGTAACTCTGAAAAGCTGAAGGACCATAACGACGTCATTACAAATGGAACCAACTCTCCTGGCAGACGTAGTTACGAATTCTGTTGAATCGTGAATGTTTAAGAGCCAAGACACAAAACCGAAACTTTTTGTCAGCACGAAATACCTTGTACTTACCTATCTAACACAGAATAAAGAGGATGCGAAGAGTAAGAAGAAGGAGGGGGAGGAGGAGGGAGAGGAGAAGAAGCAGCAGCGAGAGGAGAAAGAAAAAGATAAAATTGCACGGATGATTTTCTCGAATAATTTTCATGAGACGTCCCGTTCCATCTTTTGGAAGCTACATTGTCACGAAGTAGTCGACGATGCAGAAATAACTAAAATGAGAAGTCTGGAATCTGGATGTAACGAGATCGCTGCTTGCAAAATAAGCACGTGATGATACTAAAGACGAAGCAGAAAAGGCAATGAAAAGCAGCGGTAAGGTTCAAAAAGGGGAAGATGATTTTCTCTCTCGGCGTATCATTAAACATGAAATTAATATAATAATAATAACAATTCGTTACAAGTCCGCAGTTTAGAGCGAGATTTACTAAATCAGGGGAGAAATCGTACCGGCAATTAGACATAAATGATGCAGTTTTCAGCAATAGTGTATTATTTGAAAGCAAGATACGCGCGAAATTAAGAAAAATTAATTACAGTTAATTTATTGCTAAATGAAAATTATACGAATGAAATTATAAGAATATTTTTTTAATAAAAATCATCAAATATGTGAGAAAATATTTCTACGTGAAATAAAATAAATAACAATTTATTTAGCAACAGATAATCAATTATTGATTGATAATTATTATATATATTATTGATTAATAATTTAATATAATATATATTAATGAATTAATATATATTTTCATATTTGTTGATTATTTATTAATGATTTATATTTACAATTTTGTGTTTGGTACAATAAGGAATTGCAATTTATCAGTATTGTTATTGTCATGGTCAAGGTCATGGTCAAGGTCATGGTCATGGTCATGGTCATGGTCATTGTCATGGTCATGGTCATGGTCATGGTCATGGTCATGGTCATGGTCATAGTCATTATCGTTGTCATTGTCATTGTCATGGTCATGGTCATGGTCATTGTCATTGTCATTGTCATTGTCATGGTCATTGTCATTGTCATTGTCATTGTCATTGTCATTGTCATTGTCATTGTCATTGTCATGGTCATTGTCATGGTCATGGTCATGGTCATGGTCATGGTCATGGTCATGGTCATTATCGTTGTCATTGTCATTGTCATGGTCATGGTCATGGTCATTGTCATTGTCATTGTCATTGTCATTGTCATTGTCATTGTCATTGTCATGGTCATGGTCATTGTCATTGTCATGGTCATTGTCATCGTCATTGTCATGGTCGTGGTCATTGTCATTGCCATTGTTATTGTCATTTTCATTGTTATTGTTGTTGTTATTATTATTATTATTATTATTATTATTATTATTATTATTATTATTATTATTGTTATTATAATTTGTCCTGAAACTTCTTAAAAAAAAATCCCTTTTTTTCGGACGACGCATGTGTCGGATGCATTGGACTTTCGTTTTACCCACCGGCGAATGGCAATAATGAGCGTAACTAGTAGCGAGAAGTCTTCGATCACTCGACTCCCGGGGATGGAGGAAAGCTGCAGAGTAGAGGGAAAAAAAGAACGACCGCGTTGGAAACGTTAAAGACAAGTTTACGAGTCGGCGGTAAAACCAAGAGGTGTGTCTGCATAGTATATGCAACTATGTGTAACACACCCTGAAGAACTTACAACGTCGTTTCACCGCAAAACCACGAAGATACCTTATCTCATCTGGCCACAGTTAAATTATCCAACCGTTCCACTTCTCCCCCGAAACTCGAGACTTACTACGTATCCTCCGCAACCGCATACGCAAACTCAAAAAAGCGCCCAGGAAATGTACATATATGTATCACCTTCCCACAGAGTCCCTTTGAAAAACAGAATAGAAGGACCGAGTCGTAATATCCGGCTGTCTTTGTCCAAAAGATGACATTCAATGCTTTACTTTTTTTTCTATGAATATACTTACGTCTTTTTTCTGACTTTTATTTTATTGTTTTTTGATATAATTATTTTTGTTATTATTTTTCTCATCACCAGCGCGTATTTAATTTTTTGAAGTTGAGTATTGTAGAAAAATGGGGGTATTTTTTTGAAAATTATTAATAATTTTTAATTCTGTGATAAATGTTCGGTTTTATTATTTTCATGAACAATCTTTTCGATTTTCCAAATTTTCTTGTAATTTTTATTACCTTTTTTTGGCGAATTTCGAAAATTATTCTTCTCGGGTAGGATCTGAACAAACAATAAACGTGCCCTCGTGACGTAAAATAACATAATTTACTAGAAAAATAGCGGAAATTCCTGGAAAATCAATCATTAAATTTATTTTCACGGGAAATATTCAAATTTATTATTTGCATATTATTTAAACGAAGAAAATCTTCCCTTTTCGAAATTTCCCCATAAATTCTATTATTATTTTTGTATGCAATTATTTTTCGCAACGAATTTCATAAATTGTTCTTCCTCGCGTATCGTTGTTTACCCTTCCCCGGAAAACCATCCAAATGGATTGGAAGCAGCGGTTACATATTTACCGTATCCCGATCGAAGCACTCGTATAAGAGGTACAGCGGTTCCTTGCTTAACAAATAGAGACCATCAGCCTGCGCGGGAGATATACTTTATAAGTTTAACATGGAAACCGTCGCTTTTCCCGTATTTTTCTTTCATGAACTTGCTTACTTACCTCTCCAGGAACCAAAAGGTTTCGACATACGTGTATACATATATGTACATATATTGAAGCGTACGTCCGTGTGTATTTGTGGGAGTGTCATTTTTTTACACCTTCGCTTGCATCTGCTAACTTTTCTCGGGACATCCAGTTTCATATTTGATGGTGTACCTTCCCACGCGAGTTACCGCTAGGGAGTCGAGTAAAATGTTTTCGGAAAAAAACCCCTAGATAAAAAAGTAAAAAAAGAAATATATCGTTAAATATTAGAACGGTCTCTCCAGAGAAGATGAGATTGTATCGCGAAGAATTCCATGGAAACGAACCTTCCGAACAACAACAACAGCAGTAACAACAACACAGCAGCAACAACAACAACAACAACAATGATATAATAAAAAATAAAATTTTAAAAATCATAGTAACAATTGTTGTTGTTTTTGTTGTTGCTGCTGTTGTTGTTGCTGTTGTTATTGTAGTTGTTGTAGTTGTATTTGTTGTTGTTGTTGTTGTTGCTACTGCTGTTGTTGTTACTCTTGTTGTTGTTGTAGTTGTTACTGTTGTTGTTGTTGTAGTTGTTGTTGTGACAACAAAACCCTAACAATAACAATAATGATAGAATAAAAAATAAAATTTTAAAAATCATAGTAACAATTGTTGTTGTTGTTGTTGTTGCTGCTGCTGTTGTTGCTGTTGTTGTTGTAGTTGTTGTTGCTGTTGTTGTTGTTACTGTTGTAGTAGTAGTTGTTGTTGTTGTTGTTGTTGTTGCTGCTCGAAATACAATACAATGCATTTTAATATCGAACATATCAGAAATTCTTGAAAGTAAAAAGTTTTTTTTTAAAATCACAGACATCCCGGAAAATCCTAGAAATTCTGGAGAATCCTGGATATTTTTTTTTTTGGAAAATCCCAGACAATCTCCGAATTACCAGGAATTCCTGGAAAAGTCAGGAAAAAAAGGACAATATTCCTGCGTCACGGTTATAATTAACGTCGAAGCTCCTTCTTTTATAACAAATGAAAGTATTTGCTATAAAATTGGGACGGCAACAAAAGAAAAATTGCGTTCAGCCGGTATACTTCGACCCTATCGCATTTCTCGCCTCTTCTCTCATCCATCCGAAACCATTCCGTGCTGATAAAACGAAAGAATTGTTTTTATTATACCGTTATTTCGCAGGCTGCCTTCGTGGAGTACGTGCGGGGTGTAAGGGGGGAGGGGGGGGGGGGGACAAAAAAAAGTGCGTGCGTATATATACAAAAGTCGTACTTGACGCATATACCTATTCCGATATGGAAGGTATCAATATCTTTTATGACAAGACACTAAAATGTCAAATCGCCGGGCGATTGCCATGGTCGGGTGCGTTGTCTTGCGTTTTATGTGCGTAACCTATGCTCTATATAGTATACGTGTGTGTGTGTGTGGGTGGGGGTGTGTATTTCGTTTTTTAAAGTCGCATATGCTACCCACGTTTGGAAGAGCCTTAAAAAGCAACCCCCTCCGTGTATGTACAGCTTCAGAGACTCGCTATCAACTGGCAAGAGCCATTCAAGTACGAGAATCGCGACGTTTTCCGGTCGCTTGCTCTCCAGCAGTTCTACTCGAGTCATCCTTTTCTTGGATTTCATCCTTGAGATATTCCAAACGCATACACATGCAAGGAAACATGCATCGAAACTAAAGAGAATCGTCAAAATAATGAAAATTGCTAACCAATAACAATGGTGACGCAAAATAATAAATTTAAGCAACAAAATGGCAGTTATCCATAGAAAGGTGATAATTAAGTGTAATTTTTATAGCCAGAATTTGCATTTATGATTTTTTACATAATTCTTCAGAAGCCAGAAGAATATTTTATAATTTTGGCGTTTTTATTTTCGTATTTTTTTTTAGATGCGAATTTTTATTATTATATTTAGAGAATTTTAATTTCTAGAAAAAAGGGGTCGCTGAGATTACAAAAATTGTTACAAAAATAGTAAGTTTACGCTTGTGACGTAAAACAATGAAATTTAATTTGTTTCACATTTAAATAAAATAGAAAAATACTAGACACTCATAAAAAAAAGTTAACAATTACCTCGAATTTTATCGCAAACGTTAGGTTTTATTATTTTTGTGTATTATTTTCCGAAAAAAATTCTTTTTTGCAACTTTTATTATCTTTGCATAAAATTTTACAATTTCTCGTCGCGGACTCGCGCTTCTACATTTTCTCAAGGAACTTCGGGAACACTTTTCCCCGTAAATTTGCATCCATGGATCTATAGACTCTGCTCGCAACCACGAAAGGGTTGATTAAAATTTCAATTTCCAAGTTTCCCAAAAAATTGTTCCAAAATACGATAAATTTACGCTTGTGACGTAAAACAATGAAATTTAATTTGTTTCATATTTAAATAAAATAGAAAAATACTAGACACTCGTAATAAAAAAGTTAATAATTACCTCCAGTTTTATTGCAAACGTTAGGTTTTATTATTTATATGTATTATTTTCCTAAAGAAATTCTTTTTTGCAACTTTCATTACTTTTGCACACAAATTTACAATTTTTCGTCGCGGACACGCGCTTCTACATTTTCTCAAGGAACTTCGCGAACACTTTTCCCGTAAATTTGCATCCATGGTCCTATAGGCTCTGCTCGCAGCTATGAAAAGGTTAATTAAAATTTCATCCTCCGAGTTTCCGTGGGTACACGTGTACACGAAAATGGTGATGATTCGAGTACACCTCGAGTATTTCAATTTGGATAAATAGCGGAGTCCCTCCCCCCCTCCCCACCACCCTCTACCCTTGCAAGTTTACGTCAGTAACACGCGAAAGCTAATCTCCAAAATACTACGAGGCTTTCCTTAATTGCGCACACAATTTCCTTCGACGAAGCGCAACGTATGTGTGTGTGTATGCGTGTCGATGCAGAAATTCGGGTGGCAAGTGCACGGGGGTTGGGCGAGTTTACGTTCCTTCGGCACCTCCAAGCTCCTTTCGCCTGAGCGAAATTTCATTTTCGTCCTTTTGCGTCGTCTCTCGCCGAAAAATTGATGAAATCTCAGGAAAGTCTGAGATTCCCAGCGTCAGCTCCCCCTCGTGGATTTTTCCGGCACCGCGTGATTTCCGTGCCGGGTCATAAAATCGCACGTATCGATCTCGAGCCGGCAGTCGAAGAAACGGGCGGCGTTCCTTGTTTTCCGAAAGGGTCATTCCTTCGGGAGGAAATTGCCGGGGTTTAGCAAAATTACTTTTTCGAGATTTATATTCGAATTATAAAGATTCACTCGAACCTTATGTGAGCCAGCGCGGGGGATTTCTGCAACAGCTTTACGGTTCCTCTCGCAGATTTAGCAGTTTGCTTTCCCGTTCGAAAAGCGTATTTAATTTACGATCCACTGTTCATTTCTGCGCTTCCTTTTATATTCCCTTTGCTCGAGGGATATATCATCCAACGAAATGTCGTTAAAACTCATAGTTGTCATGTACGGGACCATCGAAAGGAAATAAAAAGGCATAAATCTGCGAGTCTCGATACAAAAGTTCGCGACGTTTGAGCAAATCCACCCCGTCAGGATTTCGCAAAAGTTGAGATACAAATTATGTGTATGTGTGTGTGTGTGTGTGTGTAGGTGCCACATTTTTGGGTAGGAAATAAATGGGGCAGTGTTGTGACAAGGAAAATGCATTTTTCGTAACAAGATGAAGAAAATGAAATCGTTAGTTTTGTTACAAAAAAAATATTCAGGGTGAATTGTGATGTAAAGTAATTAAATTGTCGAGAAAAATAGCGGATTTTAATAAAAAGCTAAAAATTATTGAATTTTACAATTAACTTTTACGATAAGCATCATTTTTATTTATTATTTCGGATATTAATTTCGCAAAGAAATTTATGTATCAGATTTTCCACATTTTCTTGTATTTTTTTTTTATTTTTGGAAAATAATTCAATTTTTATTGCATCTCCTGAAATGGTTATTGTCATTTCTCAACTTTTGTCTGTAAATTTATGCTTCATTCATTAAAAAAAAAACAATATCATCCTTTTAAAAACAATCCTGTAATTTTTTGGAAGATATTTTTTGAGTTTCCATTTTTCCGAATTCTATTTTTTTTACAGAAATTCTATTTTGACCTATTGTTTCCGAAATTGGGAATTTCGAACTGATTTACAATTTTCTCATTATAATTTCGAACAGAAATTTTCTTTCTGAAATTCTACATTTTCAAAAATTAATGTGCTGTAAAAAAAATACTAAAAATCTTTCGTTTATAAACAATCCTACAGTTTTTTGGAGAAAATTCTCGAGTCCCTATTTTTCCAAACCCAATTTTTTTTATCGAAATTCTATTTTGACCAAATTTTCTGGAAACTCGGGAAATTTCGAATTGATTTATAATTTGGACATTATAATTTTCAACAGAAATTTTCTTTCTGTAACTACATTTTCAAAAATTTAATCTCCTTTAATAAAATAACTAAGATTTTTTTCTTAAAAACAATCTAGCATTTTTTTAAGGGAAAATCTGCAATCCCCAATTTTACAAATTTCCAACAGAAATTTTCTTCCTGAAATTCTACATTTTCAAAAACAAGTAAGATTTTTTTCTTAAAAACAATCTAGCATTTTTTTTAAGGGAAAATCTGCAATCCCTAATTTTTCAAATTTCGAACAGAAATTTTCTTCCTGAAATTCTACATTTTCAAAAACCAATGTGCTGTAAAAAAAATACAACTAAAAATCTTTTGTTTATAAACAATCCTACAGTTTTTTGGAGAAAATTCTCGAGTCCCTATTTTTCCAAATTCAATTTTTTTAACGAAATTCTATTTTCACCAAATTTTTTCGAAATTCGGGAAATTTCGAATTGAAATGTAATTTTTCAAAATCCGATATGCTTTAAAAAATCTTTCTTATAAACAATCCTACAGTTTTTATTTTCATTATCGAAATTCCATTTCGACCAAATTTTTTCGAAATTCGGGAAATTTCCGATTGAACGGTAAACGAATTTCTCCGGTTCCTCGTGCCAAAACTACGAAAACATCAAATCAATAAACTCGACAGACACTCCAGAAGATAATAAGATGGGATTCCGAAGTTGATTCACAGTAAACACGTTCCTCAAACGGTCAGTCCTATTTTTTCACGGCTTCCGACTCCTGCCTCGCCACTTCAGGATATCAAAAAAAAAAAAAAAAATAAAAAAAATAAGAAAAAAAGGCTAGAAAGAAAGGAACGATCGAACTTTTGCTCGAAGCTTTTCTTTCGCTGTTCCTCGAACTGCGTACCTACGTAAAACTTCGTTTTATGGAAGACGGAAAAAAGTTGAGTCGAGTAAATCATTCTATTAAAAGTACCGCGGAGGAGAATTGTTTTGCCGGGGTTTTGCTTGTTTTATGCTCGTCGCGATGAAACAATTTTTCCGATAATTAATTTATATAATATTTTCGCCAAGTTTTCACGGCGAAGGAATTTATTTTATTGTCTTCCCTCTGTTTTCGACTTTTTACATTAAACTCAAATTAAATTCAAATTAAACGCGTGGACGAGAGATTTTTCTTCGTCGGCACGACTCGCTCTCAAATTCGTGAGGTATCGGGTCCCTCGTTATCAGGACGCGCCGACACATTGGCCCGGATTTCTTATCGTCCTGGAGGAGTATCACGACTCGGAGTCGCGAAAAGGCGTTTCCTCGATGTCTCCTATATTTCAGCTAAATTTGCAATCTTTGCGTAAACGACAGGCTCGAGGATAACACCTGTAAACACACACACGCCAGAAGTGTGTGTGTGTGTGTGTGTGTGTGTGTGTGTGTGTGTGTGTGTGTGTGTGAGTGAGAGTGTGTGCGCGTGTGTGTGTGCGTGTGTGGGTGGGTGGATGGGTGTGTGTATGTGTAAAAGTATCGTAGTATCGGTATACGATGGTTTCGCGTTTACGCTGAAACACGTGATTTAATTTCTCATTTGAGGAACACTCCGCTACTCCAACGGGGCTCAACGTGATTTCCTTCACATGTCAGTTTCCACCCTTGCTCCGAGCTTACGCTGGGATGCATATTTGTTTCCATAAATGTTTCTGCAGGAGGAGTGGAGGGACCTTTGAAATTCGCTAAGGAAGAAAATAAGGAAGGCGCGTGCTTGGGAAGTAGGAAAATTGCGTTAAAAAAAATTAGAAAAGTGATGAGAATTTTTTTTTGGGATTTTTAAATATACGAGTTTTTTTAAATAAAAATTGTAGATAAAATTTGGGGAATAAGGGAATGGGGGAAATACGTTCCTGAGCGATAGTGACATTGCGCAAAGAAAAATAAGAAAAATGAATAGGAATTTTTTTACCGAAAAAAAAAAATGAAAAACTAAATGCGAAATTCGGTAAAAAGAAAGATAAGGAAGAAATGTCCATGAAGAAAAAGGAAAATGCATGTAATTAGACGCGTCTTACCGAAATTTCATCGGTTCGTATCCGAGAGTATCGGCGATGCTGGGGCGGTCGGTAGTTTTCGCCGTTCGCGTATTAATAATGAGCAGCGTGTCGGTATAATGCATATACACCAGAGGCAAATATACCGCGATGCACTTCGTTTCGTTGCAATGCGAATTTGGCGATCGAGCCGAAAGTTTATATGCCCATGAGTATCGTTTTGTTTGCTGCGAAGCATCAAGTGCACCTTCATAAATCGAGTCTCTGATTATCATTGCAAATGCAGCTTTATCAATGCATGAACAAATTAAGTAACGAGAATATCTGGATCGCATGTTCTTAGGTTCAAATAAATAGAGCAATTCGAAAATGCAACGATAAAAAATGCAATTTTTATGATTTTATTTTATTTATAACTTTTAATTTTCGTTAAAAGTTATAATTATAGCTTTCAACGAAAATTTCCGTTTTTCTTTTATATTTATGTTTTTCCAAAAATTTAGTATCTCTCAACGAGATGCGATTTTATTTAGGGTTCTTCATTTTTAATCAACGGAATTTCCAAATTTTGGTGGGGGATGAATGTTACGACAAATAAAATGCATTTTCTTGTAATTTTCTTGAAATTTTTTATTACAATTTTGAATATTATATCGTAGAAATTCTTTTTCTCTATTTTTATATTTCAAAAAATTAGAGTGTCCTTCAATAGGGTAACATTCTTTTTGTTTGTTTTCTTTATATTTACCCAAAGCAATTTTCAAATTGGAGGGGGAAGGGAGGAGGCATGACAAATAAAATGCATTTTTTTTTTAAAGTATCAACAATTATTTTTCAATGTAATTTTCAATAGCAATTTTTTTCTTATATTTATACATTTCCAAAAACGTAATTGACTTTTAATGGGGTAAGATTTTTTTCTTTTGCTACTTCATATTCATCCAATGCAATTTTTAAATTGAGAAGAAGGGGGTCACAATAAATAAAATGCATTTTTTACAACAGTAACACAAACAGTAATTTTTCAATACAATTTCGAACAAAAATAATTTTCCTATATTTCTACATTTTCAAAAATTTAATTATCCTTTAATAAGATAAAATATTGATCTTTCGCTCCTTCGCATTCAATGCAATTTCCAATTTCCAATTTGGGGCAAGGGAGGATAACGTCACTATACATAAAAAGCATTTTTTGCAACAATAACACAAACCGTAATTTTTCAATACAATTTCGAACAAAAATAATTTTCCTATATTTCTACATTTCCAAAAATTTAATTCCCCTTTAATAAGATAAAATATTGATTTTTCGCTCCTTCACATCCAGTGCAATTTCCAATTGCAATTTCCAATTTGGGGCAAGGGAGGATACCGTCACTATACATAAAAAGCACCTTTCGCAACGAAAATACATTCACCAATGCCCCAATAAAATTATATCCGCGATTCTATATTTAAAAAAAAAAATGTAATGTCCTCGAATAAACGTAAGATTCCTTTTTTTTTCCTCGCTTCTTCGTATTCATCCAATGCAATTTCTAAATAGAGGCTGAAGGGGGCTTCGAGTTTTACCTTCGCGAGAAGCTCGCGTCAGTACCCACTTCTTTTTATTTACATCCACCCAATATTCAACCTGGGATCGCCCGATGATGCATTTGCGGTGTTCGGCGGTGGTAACAGGTACTTCGTTAGTTTTGTTCTTGACGCGCAAACAGAACGTCATAATTACGCGCGTTTCCATCACGTGTTCATTAACGCTCGTCGATCCGCCGTTGCAGCTCTTCATTGAATTTAATACATTTGAAATCTACGACTGTATCTTGATGAGGAGAGCATACGGTATCCACAGTTCGATGTATTTATCTAACATATCATTAAAAGGATCACTTTGCATGGGAAGCCGTGGCCTGTATATGCAGTTGCCGGTGCAACTGCATCTCCGGGTCCGTGTGTGCGTTTGTTTGTTTGTTTGTTTGCCCGTTAATCGATACCGGAGGCACTGTGTGCGGCTGAAATTATAAAAGAGCGGGCGGATGGAAACGCATGTATGATGATGATGATACAAATGATATGAATCGGAGGGAAGGTGCAAAAGGTTTGAGGAGAACGGGAAGTTGGAGTAATTTCATTTGGGTATTATTTATGGTGGCTCGTAGTATCAGGACAGTGTAACCCGATGTTGTAATTTACAATCTGCGCGATCTCCCTGCATCGAACAAAACGAAAACCAACCGACCAACCCCCCACGTATGAAGCATTTTCGTACGATGAGTTTATAATCCGATTGAATTTTAGGTCACTTTGTACTTCGCATTGCTGCAGATGCAAGTACGTACGTATGCATGTGTGTACGTATGCATGTGTGTATGTATGCATGTGTGTGTATGTATGTATGTATGTATGAATGTATATATGTATATATGTATGTGTGTATGTGTGCGTGCGTGTGCGTATGTATGTGTGTGTGTATGTGGGTGGATGGGGGTGGGGGTGGGACACATCCGGGTACGTGTAACTGCATAACTGTATGTTACCCGAATTCACTATTTTCAGAGCGATTGCAGATGTTAGCTTAATTGCCCCGAAACACAACTTTTACCAACTAGGAAATGAGGATCTATAAATTTCCCATGTAAATGCGTGTCCGCTGCATTTATGGCTTTCATCGGGAGGTAAAAAATAATTAGTTTGCAACTTTTATTGCCGCCGGTCGACGAGAAGTCTCGATTTTCGTGCTCTTTTTTTTTTAAATATTTTTTTCCTCCCTGCCGCAAGCTCATACGAACGGTTCCGCGGCTGATGTTCAGAAGGAAAGAAAATAAGCCCCCCCCCCCCCCCGCGCGTATGTAAATTTCGTCCGGGCGGGTTGCACACGAAAAGAGCTTTCGGGTTGAGGTAAAAAAAAAGTAGGTAGGTGGGTATCGTTAAGTGGAAACGGGTACGTAATGCGTCGGACACTTTGCTTGGAGTGCTCTCTCGTCTTCTTCGCCAGCCTCGACGAGCCTCCTCTAACGCGAAAGAGGAGACGCGGCAGTTTCCAGTCTGCGGAAGCGATGGGTGTTACGATCGAGAAATGATAAACTCGATATTTCTTCCCCCCCCCCCCCCCCCCCTTTTTTTTATTCGTGGCATCTTGGTAGCTCTGGCTATGGATTTCCACGAGTATGGGATTGACCCCTTGTGTCGTTGTAATACAACACGTATATATGGGGCATTCCACGCCAAATCGGACGGTTTGTAAAATTTTGATTTTTGATTCCCTCAATTTTTAAATATTTTTTAGTACCTACCGAAAAACCCTTCCTGGCAAATTGTGAGATTTTTTTTATTACCCGTTCAAAAGATATCAAATTTTCAAACAAAATCGACTATTGATTGATTTTAAACACCTTTTTACCATTATAAATTGTGGAAATTATTAAAGAATAATTAGAAAAATAATATACAGTAACGGAAATTGATGTTCATGATGATTAATAGAAAGAAAAAATTTTTCAAAAATCGAAAAATATAATAGCTTTGGAGGTCCCACGATCGGACCGGCATGGAAAGTTGTGGAATGAGTAGTAGTTTGCCATAAAAAATTTTGACGAAAATCAAAATATGCACTCACTTTGGAAAATGAGGTTTAAAATTTAAAACTCAAAAATCTCATTCAAAAATACTTTCGAAATTTTTTAAATATTTTTTTCTAAAGAGTACATGAAAAAACAAAGATTTTGACAAAAAAAAGTTTAAGAAGTTTAAAAGTTTAAACCAAAAAAATTCGACACAACGTCTGATTTTGCAATTATTACGAAATTTTGAAAATACTAACAAGAAATTCTCAAAAAAGTACTGAAAATACGACGGAAGTTGTGCCTCGATGTATGTCAATTTATCACACCGGGAACTTATGAAAAAAAAAGAAAAAAATTGAACAAGGTAATTCGTGCTGTTGAAAAAGAGGGTCTAATGGGGGTTGTAATGGTGCTGCTCCTACTGGTAGTAATGGTAGTAGTAGTGGTGGTGGTAGTTGTGAGCTCATCCCCAATAACGGAAGGCAATTGATTGGTTGAAAATTGATTTCCTCTACCTTTGCCGGGATATATCATCCCTTCTCATGCGCTTATATATGTATATGTATATGTATATATATATATAAAAATATAACTATGCCATAGGGAATAGCGACGGACTTCTCGTCAATAACACCATCACCAGCAGGTGATGAAAACGAGTGAGCCCACTACTACCGACACTCACTTCGTTTCCCAACCATTGAAATCGATTCGTCATAAATCTTTCCATGCGACAATGTCCAGTACCAGTGATTACCCATTCGTTATGTTAAAATGGACGTTAGGATATTTATATCTCGCCCGTACGCGTATGTGTTCGTTTTAACGAGGAATTTTGTTCGATGTCAAGATCCCGTCAACTTCCTGCAAATCGTTCGCCATTGTCGAGTAGGAAATAACTCCCAGTTGAATTTTACGCCCTTCCGGGTGGAGGGAGGAAACGGGGAGGACAAAAAAAAAGAGAATTGAATCAAAATCACGACTCCTTCTTTCCAGAAAGAGGGAATTTTTCTGCCGGTATTCTTCCGTGAAATGAGAAAAAAAAAGTATTTTTGTAAAGAAAAGTTTTGATTTTTTACTCTGAGAAATTGGATTTGGACCAATTGAAATTTGAGTAATTGCAATTTGGACAATTGGATTTTAAAAAATTAGAATTTGAAGGATTGTAATTTGAAAAATTAAAATTTTGATAATTGGAATTTCAACAATTGGGTTTACAGGAATTGGAGTTTGAAGAATTGAAATTTCAGCAATTTTAAATTGATCAAATTAAACTTGAACAATTGGAATTTAAAGAATTGGAGTTTGAATGATTAGAATTTTAAAAAATTGGAGTTTGAAGAAGTAGAATTTCAACAACCAGATTTTCGACAGTTGGAGTTTGAAAAATTGAAATTGGAAGATTTGGGTTTGAAGAATTGGAATTTGACGAATTGAAATTTGAGTAATTGCAATTTGAACAATTGGATTTTAAAAAATTAGAATTTTAAGAACTGGAATTTGAAAAATTAAAATTTTGATAATTGGAATTTCAACAATTGGATTTACAGGAATTGAAGTTTGAAGAATTGAAATTTGAGCAATTTTAAATTGACCAACTTAGATTTGAACAATTAGAATTTTAAGAATTGGAGTTTGAATAATTAGAATTTAAAAAAATTGAAATTTGAAGAACTAGAATTTCAACAACTAGATTTTTCAGCAGTTGGAGTTTGAACAATTGAAATTGGAAGATTTGGAATTTGACGAATTGAAATTTGAGTAATTGGAATTTAAATAACTTGAATTCGATCGATTGAAATTTAAGTAATTGCAATTTGGACTATTGGATTTAAAAAAATTAGAATTTAAAGAATTGTAATTTGAAAAATTAAAATTTTGATAATTGGAATTTCAACAATTGGATTTACAGGAGTTGGAGTTTGAAGAATTGAAATTTGAGCAATTTTAAATGGATCAACTTAAACTTGAACAATTAGAATTTAAAGAATTAGAGTTTGAATAATTAGAATTTAAAAAAATTGAAATTTGAAGAACTAGAATTTTAACAGTTGGAGTTTGGACAATTGAAATTGGAAGATTTGGACTTTGAAGAATTGGAATTTGACGAATTGAAATTTGAGTAATTCCAATTTGAAGAATTTGAAATCCATCAATTGGAATTTGAAAAATATGAATTCGAGCAATTTCAATTTGAACAACTTGGACTTGAACAATCGGAATTTAAAGAATTGGAATTTGAAAAATTGGAATTCGAAAAAATATAATTTAAAGAATTGGCATTTGAAGGGTTGTAAATAGAATAATTGAAATTATTTTCTAAATAATTATTTTGTCAAGAAACCTTCCTACAACTTTCATTACTTTCGCCTACAATTTTCTTTTTATTTGTCATGTAAATATTTTTATCAATTTCGCAACCTATTTCACCAATTATTTATTTTTCTACGAATGATCCAAATTTCTCAGTATGAATTTATTGATATTCGAGCGAAAAATTCTACGAATCTAAGTTAATTGCATTTACAGGAAAGAAAAATTCCAACCCTAAATTTGATACGAAAAAGTCAGTTTTTGAATACAACGCAAGTGAATAGGAAATATATCGAAATTATTTAGCAACAAATTGCTGCGTCTATTGTTCGCTTTTGCGAAAACAAAGGCAGGAATGTAGGAATTTTTTTGCAATTCCATATTACGTGACTGTTTGTAGGTAAAAAAAAAGTGGTTTTGGAATAATGAAGTATACGATTACTCCGCATCGCGATACAGCTTTAATATAAATTTGTATTCGCATATAAGCTTTTAAAACGTCGCATTGTTTTATGAAATTCATTCCAGTTTTAATAAACAAAAGAGTCTTATATTTTCTTTGCCGGAGTTTTGTTCAAATATTCATTTTGAGGTCTCCGATTTTTCCTTCGGGACGTCATGAATTTTTAAAGCTGGACTTAAAAGCTGCTGCCACAGCCGAGAATTTAATGTTTCCCTTTATTTAATAAAGGAAAATCAAGGTTGCGAGGAACAATTTTCCACGAGACCTTGAATTTTACTGTTCCAGTTTTAAACCATACGCAAAAATTTCTAATAATTGAATGACAATAGAAGAGAAAAAAAATTTTTTTAAATTGTATATTCCATTTAAAATTTTTTGAAAGCTTGCAAATTTTAATTTCCAACTCGAAAGTTCTTTAAAACTGGATTTTGTCACTGGTACGAATTTTTAAATGACATTAGAAAAAAGTTCTCTCGATTCAAAATAATTTATCACAAAAAGCGAAATTTTGTTCCTTCAAAAATAGTTGAAATTCAGTCCGTTTGTAGTTCCTAAACTAATAATTTATTTTTTTTAATTGCATTTTAAAAAATCCTTCGATATAAAATAAGAAAAGAATTTCCGGTATTTTCGAAATTCTTAAAATATTTTAATCCGAGCAGAAATTAATTAAAAATTCATTTTTTTTACATTCAATTTACAAAATTCCTTTAATCCAAAATAATAAAAGAATTCCCGGTCTTTTCAAAATTATAAAAATACTTTAGCCGGAATAAAAAAATTGACTTTTTCAATAATTAGGAGTTCCAGCGAAATTTCCAGTTTTTTGGTAACAACAAAAAAAAAATATTTAAAAATAAAAATAAAATTTTGACAAATTGAACGTGGAATTCTTCGAAACGTCATTTGATATCGAAATTTCAAAATTTCGAAAAGTCTCGTCCTTCCACGTCAGGTGAAATTGCTGAAAGGGAGTAAATTGCGTAAAGATCAAATTCGAGAATAAATAGGAAAAAAAAGGATATACGAAGACTGCTGTTTTGAATAATCAATAGTTTTCCAGGCATTTCCGAATTTTTCGTTTGGTAGGTCGACAATACTTTCGCCGTAACTATATAATGCAGAAGGAAGTCTGATGTGAAAGACGTATTGATGTTTTCCCTTCCACATGAATGAAATTGAACTTTAAGTATAAAGAAATATTTATTCAAGACATTTCGTATACGAACTGGAGAAATGTTAAGATCATACTGGAGAATTTTTCCCCTGCAATGTGGTATCGTCGCTTCGAGAACTTGAGTAAACGATCAATTTTATGTCAGCAGGGATTTTCCACATAAAAATCTTCCTTCTTTTTCAGGAGGTTAGAGGGTTACTCGGATTCCCATAAGATTCGGATTTAAATGAAGGAAATAAATGATTTCTGACGTTTCAGTTTGCATTTATATCCAATTTCCCTTTTATACAAACCTTCCTGCGATTTGAAACCGGATGTTTAGACTTTTTTGCAGTTCCGCTGTTTCGTCGTTTTATGGGGCGTTTAAAAAAAAATCCAACCTTCCTGCATTTCACCGGTTGCTCTGGATTCTGGAACGCGGATGGTGGCGTTTTACTACCCCGGGTTTACTCTTCTTCGGAGCAATCATTTTTACAGTTTTATCCGGCGTATAATTTACAAATTGTTGCATTTTACGGCGACTTCTTTACTCGAATTGAAATATCAGCATTTGAAAATTGAAAAAGGGGGTTTTTCAAGAATTGGAGGTTCAAGGTTTGAAGTTTGAAGAATTCGGGCTCGAGGAATTGAAATTGGAAGATTTGGAGTAGGAAGAATTGGAATTGGATGAATTGGAATTTTGATAATTTGAATTTGAACAACTTGAACTTGAACAATTGGAATTCAATGAATTAGAATTTAAAGAACTGGAATTTGAAAAATTGAAATTCGAAGAACTGGAATTTCAACAATTTAAATTTTCAAGAATTAGAGTTTGAAGAATTGGAGTTTGAACAATTGGAATTTCAAAAATTAAAATTCCCAAGAACTGGAATTTGAAAGATTGAAATTCGTGAAACTGGAACTTCGACAACTGGATTTTCAAAAATTGGAGTTTGAGGAATTGAAATTGGAAGATTTGGAATTTGGAGAATTGGAATTGGACAGTTTGAAAATTGAGCCATTGGAATTTGAATAACTCGAATTCGGTCAATTAGAATTTGTATAATTTGAATTTGAACAATTATGGAATTAAAAAAATTAAAATTCCCAAGAACTGGAATTTGAATAATTGAACTTCGAAGAACTGGAACTTCGACAACTGGATTTTCAAAAATTGGAGTTTGAGGAATTGAAATTGGAAGATTTGGATCTTGGAGAATTGGAATTGGACAGTTTGAAAATTGAGCCATTGGAATTTGAATAACTTCAATTCGGTCAATTAGAATTTGCATAATTTGAATTTGAACAATTGGAATTTAAAAAATTAAAATTCCCAAGGACTGGAATTTGAAAAATTGAAATTCGAAGAACTGGAATTTCAACAATTTAAATTCGAAGAACTGGAATTTCAACAATTTAAATTTTCAATAATTAGAATTTGAAGAATTGGATTTTTAAAAAAATGGGATTTTTGTCTTAAAATTTCAAAAATTATAATTACGGTTATCGGTAATTCAAAATTAAAGAAAAAAATCGGTGGAGTTCTTTTGATCAATCGGTCAAATCCAGAACCGTTTACGTCCTTTACAGTTCCCATGGAACTTATTGTTACAGACGTGTAGGTACGAACTGGATGAATTTTATTTGCAGGCGTTCTTTGTGCGATGTTCTTTGAAGCTGCTGATCTCCTCTCGCAACTTTTCAACTTCCCTTTAGAAAGTGCAACCAATTTTCGAACACCACCATGGAAACTCTATAGCGTCTTTAGAGCTTCGCGTCATCGCATCTCCATTGAAGAAATGTTAGCGGCGGCTCGTTAAGTTGCGTCTTAGAGGTAAAACTTTTATGACTTCACGGACGTATACATCCTTTATACGAATCGTTATTACCGGAAATTATCGCAAACAGCGAAAGTGTTATGCGAAGACGGTTAAATCTTAGGTTTAATTGGCTAATTCCCTTGGCTGAATCTGTTTCGTTTTTTTTTTCCAAGGAACGAGGCGACAATTTTAACTTTATTTATTGTTATTTCAACTATTTTCATGATTGAGGCAATTAGAAATTAAATAATTCGAGCCCACATCTTTTTTCGGTGCATACAAGTTATAAAATCACGGTGCATTTGTTATCGCAATTCTGAAAAAAAAAATGGGTTCATCGATATCGAAATTATTTCCGCGTTATCAGTATAATTGCAATTTCAAGAACTTGGAGTTTAAAGAATTGGAATTTGAAGAATTGGAATTTAAAGAATTGGAATTTGAACAATTGTAATTTAAAGAATTGTAATTAGAATAATTAGAATTTGAAATATTGGAATTTGAAGAATTGAAATTGAAAATTTTGAATTCGAAAAATCGAAATTTGTAGATCTGGAATTTCAAAAATTACATTTTCAGGAATTGGAATTTGAAGAATTGAAATTTAAAGAATTGGAATTTGAACAATTGTAATTTAAAGAATTGTAATTAGAATAATTAGAATTTGAAATATTGGAATTTGAAGAATTGAAATTGAAAATTTTGAATTCGAAAAATTGAAATTTGTAGATCTGGAATTTCAAAAATTACATTTTCAGGAATTGGAGTTTAAAGAATTGCAATTTGAAGAATTGAAATTGAAAATTTTGAGTTTGAAAAATTGGAATTTGAAGAATTGTAATTAGAATAATTGGAATTTGAAAAATTGAAATTTGAAGAACTGGAATTTCAAAAACTACATTTTCCAGA
Organism: Gasteruption jaculator; assembly: GCA_949825005.1. Taxonomy (NCBI): domain Eukaryota; kingdom Metazoa; phylum Arthropoda; class Insecta; order Hymenoptera; family Gasteruptiidae; genus Gasteruption; species Gasteruption jaculator. The sequence goes on along the minus strand of OX463763.1, from coordinate 4,407,948 downwards.
ATTGGAGTTAATAAAATTGGAATCTGAAGAATTGAAATTGAAAATTTTGAATTTGAAGAATTGGAATTCGAAAAATTTAAATTTGAAGATCTGGAATTTCAAAAATGACATTTTCAAGAATTGGAGTTTAAAGAATTGAAATTGAAAATTTTGAGTTTGAAGAATTGGAATTTGAAGAATTGTAATTAGAATAATGGGAATTTGAAAAATTGAAATTTGAAGAACTGGAATTTCAAAAACTACATTTTCAAGAATTGGAGTTATTAAAATTGGAATTTGGAAAATTGAAATTGAAAATTTTGTGTTTGAAGAATTGGAATTTGAGAAATTGGAATTTGAAGAATTGAAATTGAAATTTGGACTTCGAGGAATTGGAATTTGAAGAACGGGAATTTGCATAATTGGATTTTGAAGAACATGAATTTCATGAATTTGAAATTGAATAATTCATATTTGAGCGATTCAAATTTGAACAACTTAATTTCCAACAATTGAAATTATTGTGGAATCAAAAATTGCATCGACCACATACTTCCGACGTTGCAACGACACGAAATTGCATCCTCAATTTTTTTTCTTCCATCAAACAAATTTATAACTGGAAGAAAGTAATAATAACCCCTGGCGAATTTGTTGATCGAATAAACGCTGGAACCGTATCGCGAATGGTAAAATATGACGAAACGCTGGCACGTTTTTTCCATGCAAATTTGTAACAAGGATACGTAGGAATAATCCGGCGGAGAAATAGTCAGAAAGTTTTCAATCGACAGATTTATTTTCCTATTCCATATTTCGAAGACGTCCAATTTTTCCTACGAGATTAATTACGTCAGTTAAGAATACCAATTTCGCGTTTTTTTCCTTGGCCTCTTACGCGAGAGCTTATGAATTGTCTTCTCGTGTTTCCACTTAAATTTGTTCTAAGGGGTAGTTTATGACTGTCACGGCTAGGGGATATGAAAAGTGAGTTGTAAGTATGAATCCGGGGAAGCTCATAAATTAGAGCAAAAGATCCAGGCTAGGCTTGTTTAAATGAAAATTTCAAAATTGAAATTGAACAAAAATCGAAAAATCATAAAATTTCGACTAAATTATTATTATTATTATTATTGTTATTATTATTGTCATTATTATTGTTGTTGTCATTGTCATTGTCTTTGTCATTGTCATTGTCATTGTCATTGTCATTGTCATTGTCATTGTCATTGTCATTGTCATTGTCATTGTCATTGTCATTGTCATTGTCATTGTCATTGTCATTGTCATTGTCATTGTCAATGTCATTGTCATTGTCAATGTCATTATCATTAGCTTGATGCCATGAGGCAAAATAGGAATAAATAATAAAATTACAATGTATAAGTGATTAGAAATTATATTGCAAAAAAAAAATACTACACACATTCATTAACATAAATTTGGAAATGGGTGTAAAGGTATTCCGGGACCGTGGAAGGACAAAAATTGTGACAGTTTGAATTAAACTTATCGATTTATCACCTATTTTCGACAGTAATTGAATCTATTGTAACCGAACGTAATAGGTTTAACGGCGGAAATATTGCAATTTATTTAATAAAATTGCATTGTTGATACCATCGATGTTCTGTTTTCGTGCGATTGCAGACACAGACACTCGTGTCTGTCCATAGAAACTCTGGTGAAATTCCAGGTACTGCTTGATATTTCGGAGCATTTTTGTTTTAGTCGGATGTAGATTACACTTTTTTAATTGTTTTTTTTTATCACGTATTCCGAATCTCTGGTTTTCTAGAAACTGCCTGAAAACGCAATTACACATCCGCGTGCATTGGAAAAAAGTGAAGGTACGAAGGTTTCAATTTCTAGTTGGAATAACAATAAATGTGGCGACTTGAGTTTCAACAATTGCAATTTCAAGGATTGGTATTTGAATAATTGTAATTTGAACAACTGCAATTAGAGGAACTGGAATTTTTGCAACTAGATTTTCAAAAATTGGGGTTTCGAAAACTTGAATTTGAAGAATTGGAATTTCAACAACTGGATTTTCAAAAATTGGTGTTTGAAAAATTGGATTTGGACGAATTGAGATTTGAGTAATTGGAATTTGAAAAACTTGAATTGGATCAATTGGAATTTGAATAATTGGAATGTGAACAATTGCAATCAGAGAAATTGGAATTTTTGCAACCAGATTTTCAAAAATTGGGGATTGGAAAATTTGAATTCGAAAAATTGCAATTAGAGGAATTGGAATTTGAAGAATTGGAATTTCAACAACTAGATTTTCAAGAATTGGCGTTGGAAAAATTGGAATTGGACGAATTGAGATTTGAGCAATTTGAATTTGAATAATTGGAATTGGAACAATTGCAATTACAGAAATTGGAATTTTTGCAACTAGATTTTCAAGAATTCAAGTTTGAAAAATTGGAATTGGACGAATTGAGATTTGATCAATTTGAATTTGAAAAACTTGAATTGGATCAATTGGAATTTGAATAATTGGAATGTGAACAATTGCAATTACAGAAATTGGAATTTTTGCAACTAGAGTTTCAAAAATTGGACTTTGGAAAATTTGAATTCGAAGAATTGCAATTTGAATAATTGGAATTTCAACAACTAGATTTTCAAGAACTGGAGTTTGAAAAATTGGAATTGGACGAATTGAGATTTTGGCAACTTAAGTTTGAAAAACTTGAATTGGATCAATTGGAATTTGAATAATTGGAATTTGAACAATTGCAATTGGAGAAATTGGAAATTGAAAATGGGGAATTTCAAGAATTACAAATTCAAAAATTGGAGTATGAGTAATTCAAACTTGAATTTCATGTTGTTTAACAAAATTCCACTTTTCGTGTAATTTCCTCCTTTTTTCTCATTAAAAAGCTCATTTTTCTGCGATTTTAAATAAATCCAGCGCGACCGTATATATTTTTCCCACGTTTCTTGAAAACTGCTGGCGCATTTCGCTGTACGAACAGAACGTACCGATGCGATGTAATAAAAAAGGGTCCATTTCTTCTGCGAGCTGGAAGGTGCATGGTATCGTTCTTCTCTTTGGACATTATTACGCTACCACGTGATAGTGGCTAACAGGGAATCCACGTCGTATTCAAGTAAACACTTGCGGATTTTCCTACGAGGTAACGTGTTTCATAAGGCAAAAAAAGGAAAAGAATAAATCCGAGGTGATAAAATGGGATAGTATATGAGGATTACGAGTTCCCACTGCCCTGTTTTGTAATATGACGGGTTTTTTTTTCCTATCCTTGGGGAAAAAACCATAGGGAACAAAATGGTAAAGTTCACTATTTTTCAACAACTTGTAGAATGCGTTGAATGAATTTCCAGGTGGTATGGTGATTTTTCAATTTTTATGCGGATGGTTAATATTTGTTTTGACGTAACAGGAAGGTTTTTTTTTTAATGGGAGAGAAATTTATTACAAGTAAAATTATACATTTTTGAAGAATTGGAATTTCAACAATTTTAATTAAAAGAATTGGAATTTTAAAAGGTACAATTTAAGGAATTGGAGTTTGAAGAATTGGAATTTTAAGAAATGCAAATTTGAGAATTGGCATTTTTAACAATTTGAATTTAAGGAATCGTAGTTTGAAAAAGTAGAATTGGAATCTGCAAAAATGGTACTTGAAAAATTGAAATTTGAATAATTTCAATTATTTTTCAACATCTTGTAGAATGCGGTGAATGAATTTCCAGGTGGTATGGTGATCTTTCAATTTTTATGCGGATGGTTAATATTTGTTATGACGTAACAGGAAGGTTTTTTTTTAATGAGAGAGAAATTTATTACAAGTAAAATTATACATTTTTGATGAATTGGAATTTCAACAATTTTAATTAAAAGAATTGCAATTAAAAGAATTGGAATTTTAAAAGTTACAATTTAAGGAATTGGAGTTTGAAGATTTGGAATTTAAAAAAAAATATAATTTGAGGAATTGGAGTTTGAAGAATGGGAATTTTAAGAAATGCAAATTTGAGAATTGGCATTTTTAACAATTTGAATTTAAGGAATCGCAGTTAGAAAAAGTAGAATTTGAAGATTTGAAACTTAAGGAATTGCAATTTAAAAAATTGGAGTTTTCAGAATTGAAATTGAAAAAATTCGTATCTGAGGAATTGGAATCTAAAAAAATGGTACTTGAAAAATTGGAATTTGAATGATTTCAACTTGAATAATTAAAATTTAAAGATTTGAAACTTAAGGAATTACAATTTCAAAAATTGGAGTTTTGAGAATTGAAATTTAAAAAATTCGTATTAGAAGAATTGGAATCTAAAAAAAAAATGGTACTTAAAAAATTGGAATTTGAATAATTTCAACTTGAATAATTAAAATTTATTCAATTAGAATTTGAACAACTCGAATTTGAGCGATTGGAGTTTACAAAATTTAAACGTGGAAAATTCAAATCAAAAGATTTAAGAAAAAATCTTTAAGAACAAAATTTGAAAATAAGTATTTGGTAAAATTTTAAAACGAGCATTTTTAACTAAATATTTATTACATCTTTTAAATCATCTATAAACATATTCTTTAATTCGTAAATGAACAATGGACAATAATAATCAGTATCATTTAAATTATATTTAAAAAAACTGTATAGTAAACAAATTACAGGGGAACGGTAGATATATAATACATATATATTTTAAATTTATCGTACAGGGCGATAAACAAATTCGATGCAAATATTATAAAACCGTATCGAGTTGTACATTAATATTGTAACATAAAATGATTTGCGTTTCGTTGCCGTTTATAAATTCCTCTCGATATTATTTATTATTATAATTTACTTTTCATTTCACTCTTAATTGCGCTTTGATACTTTCGAGTATCAGGTTGCAGAGCAGCAGGGGTATCCATTTTCCGTCAAGGGAGGAAGTGTTTTTTTTCTTTTTTTTTCGGAAACTGATATAGTTCGAGATGCAACAGTGAATAATTAGTAGTATCTCTCATTTATTATAAAAGAAAATTTGCGAGATACTAAATCTCCAAACTCCATTTCCCAGCGTGTAAGGAACTTCGCAATATTGTTCGTACATAAATTACAGCTATTGCTCTCAATGATGTATACGTATTTACGAGAAGAACAAGCTCAAGTTTCGTAAGTAACTTCGGGAAGGCTCGAAGCTCGCGTATAAAGTTATTTCCTTTTTTTTTATTTCCTTGAAAACTACTTAGCCCCGGAATGTTATATTCCCCGAAACGAAATTGAATTTCTCGAATGCACCGGAACTCGTTTAATGTTTTCTTTAAATTAAGTGCTATTTTTCGAAGTTCGATCGTAAAAAAATTCCCCCAACTCGCCGAGAAAAATTCACCGTCTCTAATTTCACTCGGAACCTCGAAAAAAAAAATTTCATTTCCATTTTTACGGGCGCGAATTAATCGGAGATTTTGGAAATATTTTTTTCCTCGAAAATTACGAGTTCCCGGAAAGCGTCTATTTCATTGGAAACACGAAAACACCGTAATTGCGAAAAATTAGGTATTTTTCGCATGGGAAGACGCAATTATGTTGCTTTTGTTCGTGAAAATAGAGTCAATCCATTTACGCGCGAGCGAAAGGGTCGAGTCTTTGCGTAGAATGTGCTAAAATAATCATTAATCTGAAAATGTCACATGCAATTTGTACATTTCCATTTCAATGGAAAATTATTGCTGTTATTTGTAGCAACAGCAACGCCCCTCCACCTATGGTTGCTGAATTTTCAGGGGTCGCTTATGAAAATGGATTAAATGCACTCTGCGTACTCGTAAAATTAGTCACCAATATGTGGTGCGTGCAGGACACAAGTATCTGCGATAAAAGGAAAAAAATAGATCCGGTGGAGAAACTGGTCTCAAATATTTTTCCCTGGAAATGATTCGTTAATTATATTGACTTCTTTGCCAAAGTTAACAATTACTCGAATTTTTCTGGAATCAGTCCATTGCAGGAAAGGAATTTATTGGAAATGAGAGATTGGGTGAATTAGTTATGTAATAATAATTGATAAAAGAATTAGTATATGAAAATTTCAGAAAAACGTGGTTAAAATTTATAAAATTACTAAAATTATACAATAGACTGTAAAATAAAATCCCAATATTTTTCAAAAAGCCAAATCGTATTCTGTTGGACCCAAAATAATTTAAAAAAAAAAGAATGCAATTATCTTGGAAACAAATTATTCTCAGGAAAATTGGAATATCAACATTTCTGGGGCAATTAGAATTCTTCGATTGCAAATCCTCACCGAGATTTTCAAAATTTCAAACAATGGATGCAACGTGACGGAAGGAAGGGAATAAAACAGAGGTCGACAATTGAAAAACGGAGGAAAAACAAAATCTGATAACAGATTCGTAATCAACGAGCGAAAAAGGAAAAATCCTAGAACGCGAGGTTCAGCGAAAAACGGTTCGACGGAATGATTGGCGCAACAAAGGGTTAAATGATGAAAACGCATACCTACGGGAAAAAGCGTAATTTCCAGCATGTAAAATCCCGACCAACGTTCGGGTCCGATGCGTGGCATAGGTACACTCGTGATGTAGTGGGCGAAGGGAACATAACGGAGTTACTGTAATGCGGCGTAATACATAATTCGAGCCACGACCGGTATTAATCGTATCTACAATAACCATACCTTCGGAAAATTTCTATTTATGCGACGCAAATCAGCGTAACGGGGTAGTTTGCCTCCGTCGTATGTACCATGTGTATTACAGATAGACCTTGTATCCCCAGACCCGCCATAGAATAATTATCTATGGCCCCCGACCCTAGGACGTATCCCTTTCGGCCCATCCCCCGCGTCTCGGTATCATTTTGTCCGTTCAATTTCACGAAAATAACATACTCCGCATTAATTTGCATTTATTCTATTCCATCGACGGCATATTCCGGTCTCCGACGCACCTGCTGGTCGTTCAATTTCCCGGACAATTACCCGCAAACATTTTTAATCTTCCGAGGCTTCCACTTCTATTACCCCCCCCCCCCCCTCCCCCTTGGGTGCCACATGTAAAAGCTTGCAACGAAGTGGAAAGCTTCGTGGATGAATTTCGAAGGGTGCAACCGGTGCGACCTCGCGGTGGTCGGAAATTCGACGTTACAATTCCCTGGAAGCTCGGAACGCCAAGGAGCGCGGCACTTGGAGAAGCGTCACGTCACGAAATGACTTATATCCCACGTGACGGAATTAGACGCAGTTTTGTTCGGGCGAACAAAGAAATCTCTTTCTCCCTTTGAGCGGACGCGTCGGTCTCATATCCCGATAGTGTATCTGACCGAAGTCCCCAAGGAACGGGGGGAATGGAATCGCTTCAAATCAGCTTACGACATGGGGCGCTTTGAAAGCAGTTTCCATCATTCCACTTTACTTGACAACGCTCGGATTTCCCGATTGCACAAAAGAACCCACCGCAAAAGCACTCGCTCGCATCTGTATCGGTGCCAACACATGCACGCGACGTGGCCACAAACGTTTCGAAAATTTCGCCTCGCTCCCCTTTTTAGGTTAGGTATTATTATCGGGAATGGAGTTTCCAAATACCCATTAAAGCTAAATCATCGAATTAGGGAACATTAAATCTCTGATAAGCAGATTTTTGGTTGCGCCATTTCCTTCGAAACTTTCGCAGCGAAGTTCTGCATTCGCCGCAGCGTCTTTCCCCCCCACAAGTAATTTCCCACTTCTCGCAATCCCGTCTCTCGTAAGAGGCAGCATCCCCGGTACTTGTTCCTGTACCGAGGAACATCACCAATATCGGGACTCTCTGCACAGTTAAGGCCGAACGCGCATCCAACTTAATTGCATCTTACCGAGCTGGCATTATATATAAGACGGGTAAGTAGGTACAAATACATGGAACTGAATATAATCATCCCCCTTTGGCCCGTGAGCCTCGGGAGCTTGAGCAAACATGCTCTTCTTGCAACGTAAGATAGCTACTCCTTATTAATAGTTACACTTACGAACTGCACTGGAAAGATTAAACAAAGGAATCAAGGAGCTTTCGGGTGGTCGGGGGAGGGGAGGGGGTGAAGTACCCAACATTGACTGTATACTTAAATTTATAATGCCCTTTATTACTGTGAAGGCTAATACTTTGCAAGAGGGTTCTTAGGTAAAGTAAATACACGTACACCTAAAGTACCCCACGCTAGCTGCGAGGCTCCCGTGTATGTTCGCCGTTCAGCCGTGAGAATTTTCTCCATTAGTGGTTCTACCCATTTAATTATCACGTAACCTCATTATTAAATGCAAATATGCAAGTATCCCCAGATCGTTAATTCGCTACCTCTCTGTACATGTGTATGCGTTCGCGTTGGTTTCCATTTTCAAAGCATAAATGGAATTGGTATTTATCGAGCCGCGATTGTACTTACTCTTATATGGTTTCACCGCACCGCGGGGCTCTGATTCGCAGAGATGATATAGGTCCAATTTACGAAGCAAATTACCGCTATGGGCAACCAAGTCACTACGGAAGAGCTTAAGCAAATAACGAAAATCCGGGCAACCGTGTGACAGCGACCATTCGTATTCGACTCGCGTCCGAAATTCCTAATTTACCTTTCGTCAATTTCGACCGGCGTTATTGCAAAAGTCACGTGACCACGTGTCCAGAAGGCCGACGTTATTGGGGATCCCAAAGTACAGGGCTGCCCGGATTAGCTTCGGTATGATTTTACGGAACCGTCTTGAACTCGAATAATTGGAGTTGAAAGAATTGGAATTTAAGGAATTGGAGTTTGAACAATTGAAATGGGACAATTTGAACAATTGCAATTAGAGGAACCATTATTAGCTTTGGTATAATTTTATTAAACGAAAGCCTAACCTGTAATATACAATGTTTTATATATATATATATTTATATAGTTCATCTATCTATTTACAATATATGTCATTCATCAGTATATGGTTACAATCATTAACATTTCATTTTCTTTTCATTTTTTTGGCAACATGATTATTTCGGCAGGAATCTTACATCGACAATAACCAACATAGCTTTCCCACGGTTTCCCTATTTCCCTTCCGATTGATTAATTTAGGAAAATTGATTAGGATTAATTCACGTCTTTATATAACTTATGGGCTATTACATAGCCCTTAGAGTAATATTGCTTCACAGCTCTATGAATTTATATTTAAGTGATGCATTTACAGTACGTTCCTGAAATATACAGAAAATGAGAGAAAATGTGGATCGAGTCAAAATGGATCTTTCGTGTCTGTCTTCTTTGTCTTCTTCGTCACTATAAAATCAGTCTTTATCCGAACGAAACGGAAGTTTTCGGAAGTATCGTTGCTCGGTGTGTGTATGTAATTAGTACATTTATTATTATTAGTCGTTAAGCTTTTAGAAAGTTTCTACAAAATGGAAAGATTCGTAATATCAACGTCCCACTCGTGAGTCTTTTCCTTGACATTTGGAATTTCATCCAAAAATACTAGTACACGTCGACACACTTTTCATCTCGATATCCTGCTCGCAAATGACTTTGCGAGGCGGCGGTAGCTTTTGCTACGTGTTCAACGGCGTGGTCCCGATATTGCTGATAAAACTCGGACACGTATTTTCCGCACGGTCACCGCCCTGCAGCGAGAAATGCCGATATGACATATACTCCGGCGGGTTGGCCGGCAAAGGTTGCTCGCGTTTACCGGCCGCCCTCTGTTTCTTCATCTTCATGTAGCCCAAGACGGAGACGAGGACGATGAAGACGACGAAGCCCATGCAACTGCCGACGATCAGACCCAAGCGTCGCGTGAGAATGTTGGCCAGACCACCCCGATCACCCAGCGTGCCGTCGCCGACCACCGATTCCGGTGCATCCAGGGTCCGGACTTCCGTGCATCGACTCATGTGGGAATCCACCATCACCGGTAACGCCGACCCCTCGATTATGTCATCGTGCGAGGAATTCGTGTGCCAAGTGTTGATGTCCTCCGGGATTGGCGTTCCCCAGCTGCCCAAACCCAGCACGCAGATCAGGTAGCGCGTGTTTGACGCCAGCTTCGTCAACTTCACCGATCGTGCTTTGGGATCCAGCAGTTTACCGCGTACCTGGAAGCAAAAAATTGCATTGCGGATTTTGGACACTCTCTCGCCGATTACCGATGCTGTCTGCGAGACGAGGAATGGCGGTAGACTAATCTTGGACTTTGGGACAGCCTGACCTCTTATGCGTTCACATTTTATTGGCGTGTTAGTATATTTGGCAATTAGCGGTTGCATAGTCGCTTTGGGGAAAAAACAGGGCAGGTCTGAAGAGGTTTTTGTATAAGACTTTACTCTGCATATCAGCTAGAGAGCTCTAGGAATACATAGAAATGGAGCAAAAAGTGCCGTGGCAACTTCCTGCCGGTAACGAAACCGAATCCGAGATTCCTTTGTGCGAAGTTTCATTTGTAAGAGAGCGAAGGCTACAATGAGAAAATAAGAACTCGCAAAAACTCACTTCGTCGACGTTATCCAGAGCGTGATAGGCAACCTGGTAGCCGTGCAATCCCGAGTGGTTTCTGCTTTGCCAAGAAACGAGGACCGAGAAGGGCTGGATATCTTGGATGGCGAGTTTGAGCACGAGGGGAGACGAGCAGAAGGCGTGTGGATCGAGATCGAGAAACACCAAACCCTGAAGTTCTGGTGGTTGCTCGCAACGTAATAGCCCGCCTTCCCCAACCCCGACGCGGCTTCTTCCTCTGCCCACACCATCGGCTACAAGTTTTTGATGATCTCTCAGCCATTCCCACAGCTCCTGTGACTCGCAGCCGCAATGTAGAGGGTTTTCTGAGACAAATGGAAACTTCCTTCAACGAATTTTCGGATAACTGACGAAAATCGTAAACTATGACCGGCGATTAAATAGGACAGAGGCTACAAAGCATCGCACGGAGTTGTTAGGGCTGACCCGCAACGGCGAAAGCAAGTTGACTTACCCTCGGCTCGGAGACTCCTTATCTGCGTCTCCAACGGTCGAAAGGCATTCAACGGCAGATTCTCCAAGTAATTCCTGCTCAGATCAAGCAGACGGAGTTTCTTCAAGGGCTTGAATGCTTCACTGGATACAACGTTGATCCAATTCCCATACAGGTGAAGTTCGACGAGACTGATTAAATTCTTGAACGTTACTTTACCTACGTTGCTGATGTGATTGTAGGATAAGTCGAGGATCTGAAGAGACTTGAGATCGCTCGGGAATTCCTCCAGTTCCTTCACGTGATTGTGTGTTAAATTGAGTATGCGCAGGTGCTCCATTCCCTGGAGCCTCTCCTTGGGCAAATTGTCCAGACTGTTCATGCCAAGGTGTAACGTCAGCAAATTCGGCAAACTACGAAATGCACCCGGGGAGAGTCTCGTGATGCTATTCTGGGCCAAGTAAAGATGCTGCAGCGCCGGGAACGCCTCGAAGTCCTGTGACGTCACGATGGTCAGGTTCGTGCCCGATATGTGAATCTCCAGGAGGATCGGATACTTTGACTCGAACGGTAAATCGTGGAGCCGGTTGAGGGGATTTCTCGTTAAGTTGAGCCACGCCAGGCCCGGCAAGTTCGGGCCCGATAGAGCCACAGCCGGTATTTGGCGGAATTTGTTTTCGGATAAGTCCACTCTTCTTAGCATCGACGAGTGAGCGAAGAAATTCGCGGGCAAGGCGTTTAGCTGATTGTGGCTCAAATCAACGGACAGCAAACGCGAGAGATTGGCCGAGGCGAACCCGAACATGGTCTCGATCTTGTTGTGGCTCAGGTCCAGTTCCCGTAGATACCGCAGGCTGACGAAACTGGCGGCATCGACGGTGACGATGGCGTTGTTCGACAACGTGAGGATTTCCAGGTTCAAAGCACTCGCCAACGTCGAGTACGGAATGTTCTGAAAACGGTTATAATCCAGTCGTATTTCACGCAACGATAAAAGCCTATCGAAGATCCCCGGTGGCAGAGTGCGCAAAAGATTGCGATTCAAATGCAAATGAGATAAATTCCCGTTAAAGAGAAAAATACGTTCCGGCAGTTGGGTTATCTGCGCGTCATCCAAGTAAAGCTCTTGTAATGCGGGTAATCCGTTTAAACTGCGATCATTGATTAGACTAAAGTTGTTCCCGGAAGCCCACAGTTTGTGTAACCCGGAAATGTGCAAACGTACCAACGCACTTGCCGTCAGTAAATTATCGTCGAGGTTTAACTCCATGAGGGAATTCAAATTCAGGAATGCACCGTGCTCCACGGTGCTGATTGAGCAATTCTTGAGATTCAGTTGGTTGATCGGCAAGCCCTCCTGGAACATGGCGTCTTGCAAAACCGTCAAATGGTTGTTGGCCAGATCCAGGATGCGCAATTTCTTCAGTGCCGTTAACGCGTATGGGTCCAGACGACGCAGCCCGTTATCCTGCAGATACAATTCCTCCAATTCGTGCAATTCCGAGAAAGTCCTCGCCGTCACGTGGCTCAATTTATTCATGCTCAACTCGAGGAACTTGAGTGCCTGCATCGGTTTGAAAGCGGCGTCGTCGATCTTGGAGATTGAATTGTTCGTTAAATAAAGACGTTCCACGAGAAGCAGGTCACGGAAGAGCGGCGCTTGTAGGTGCGTCAGTTTATTGTGCCCTAGCCACATAAATCTCACCGATGCCTGCCCCCTTAAAGAGTCATTATGTAGCACGGCCAAGCCGTTGCTGTCCAATTGTATGGAGACTAACGAGCTCCCACCGGAAAACGTCTCGGACGCCGATAGCTGGAACACGTCACCGAGGATCGTTAATTGATTTCCTTGTAAATTGACGTGTTGCAAACTACTCAGTGTCCTCAGAGCGCCGGTCTCCATATCCGTTATTGCATTGTCCTGCAAATAGAGGTCCAGCAAATTCGGTAACGGGGCGAACACGCCGCGTTTTATCTGCCTTATCTGATTGTCCTGCAGTCGCAAGTCCTTTAACTGATCCAACTTCGAAAACGTGCCCGGATGTAGTTCCCGTATTTTGTTGCCGTCCAGTGACAGGGCCGACAGGTTAACGCAGTTCTCAAAAAACTCCCTGGGAACTTTCTCGATGTAATTGTTGGACAAGTGCAACTGCGTCAACTGCGTCAGGGTCGCCAGGCCTTTGCTGTCGATCCTCCGAATGGCGTTCTGCTGAAGGTAGATAACCGCCAGACTGAAGCTACCCGTGAACGCGTCCCCAGGGATCTCCAAAATGTTGTTCTCGGCCAGGTACAGCTCCTTCAGCTCCGATAGTTTTGCGAAAACCCCACCTATGTAGTGAATATGGTTGTGGCTGAGCTCGATCGTGCGGAGTCGCTCGTTGCCCCTGAAAGTGGCCACGTCCAGGAACAGGATCTTGTTGTGACTGAGGTCGATCGACTCCAGATACCCGAGCGACGCGAACGCGTCCTTGTGCACGGTCTCGATGGAGTTGTAGTAAAGAGAGAGGGTGCGTAGAATCGGACAAGGTCTGAAACAATCTTCCTTCAGGCTGTCGAAGTTGTTGCTACTCAGGTCCAGCACCAACAAGGACCCCAATTGCGAGTAGCCGTCGTCCGGGATCTCGGATATCTCGTTCCAGGCCAATTGCAGCGACATGAGACTCTCCAGTCGCCTGAGCGGCGCCATCGGGAACAGCTTGAGCTTATTCTCGGCGAGGTCGAGGTCGCTCAAGGTATTTTCCAGTCCCGCAAAGGCGTGCTCCGAGATCTTGTAGATGTGGTTTCCCTTCAGGCTCAGCTTTATCAGCTTCAGCTTGTAGAAGCAGAAGGACGACAAGTCTTGGATCAAGTTGCCCTCCAGGTCCAGGGCTATCAGATTGTTCAAGTCAGCTAAGGACTTCTGCGGGACTTCCGGCAGACGTCCCGTCACCAACGCCAGCGACTCCAAACTGTCTCTTAAATTGACGAACGCCCTCTCGCTGATTTCCTTCAGCGACGAATGCGAAATTTGCAGAAGCCTGATGTGGGATCCAGGTGGAAAGGCGTCCTCTTTCAGCTCCTCTATGCTTCTATCCAGCTCGTAAACGCTCAGCGACTGTATCATCGTGTCGGCTCCTAAACACACAAAACGGACTATCTGTGACGCGAGGTCCCCTTGGAATCCGACGATCTACCGACGAAGTGCCTTACCTCCCGTGTTCAGGACACCCACGAGCGTCGATCGTAGGGTCTCCGCGGTGGCTCCCGCGCATTCCAGGAACAGACCTCCCTCGAAGTTGTAACAGGGACACCCCGGGATCATTTCCGTCGGTGGGCATTCCGCCGACTGGCTGTTGATGTTCGAGAAGAGGAAACCAGCTAACAAGATCACCTGGGGAAACAGGCACCGCTGCCGACGAGAGCATCTCTCTTGCGAGTCTCGCATCATCGTAACATCACATCCGGACACGACGATTTCCCGCTGCCCGACAATATTTCCTCTGCAACAGAAACGCGAACCCCAGCATTATTATACGGCGCCCCATCCGGTGCGAGTGCATTCAGAACATTATAAAAATAATTGCGAGCAAAGAAATGGGCTTCTGTCACCGGGGTTGGACTTCCAGTTCAATTGGAGGATGAATTTTTCATGAATGCCGCTTCCCCCAGTCGTCAAACATGAGATTAATCGATTTCATTAACGAGGAAACTATTTGAAAAAAGCTGAAAAGGAACTGAATACCAACTAAGTAACTAACCACCCGCGGAGCAATAGAGATGGTACCGGGGGTTCCTGTCTGTGCGCCATCCGGTGTTCGAGGCGGGAAACGATTGCTTTAAACCACATCTTCCCCCTTTCTACTTTGCTACCCGTTATTCCTTCGTGAGTTGAAGCTGAAGTGTGTTTTGCCGAGATCCGATGATATCAGGAATGTCGTGTTGCTTTCAATTAACGCCGTTTCCTATTATTTTTATCAACGGATCTGGCGTTATTATTTTCTTTTAAGCAAATAAGTTTTCGCTGCTAACGAGGCTATCCAATTTTCAAAGGCGAAGGCAGGAGGGTCAGATTGGGACTGCCATTAGACACTTATTATTTATGTCACGCTTTTATCCAGACACTTGGGAATAGCATTCTGTGGAAAACGTGCCGAGAAATTTTAACACCATGTGGTGCATGTTTAACACGAATTCGGAAACTCCTCGGGCTGTTTTAACACCGGTTACATGCATTTTAAGAGGCTGGACTTGAAATTAAAATAGATGATTTGGTTCTTGTCGGTTTTCGAGAAATTTTGGAAATCTAAAATTGGGGTGTCTTATGCCTTCGTTTGGGAACTGCATTCTGCTAAAAAAATATTGCGTCAAAATATTTTAACCCCACATGATACAATTTCAACCCAAACTTAGTCTGTTTTAACAAAAGATTCTCAGATTTTCAAGAATCGGCGTTGAAACTAAAAATGGGGACTTGGATTTTCGTTTAATACTTTCAATTATTATTACTATTATTATTATTATTATTATTATTATTAATATTATTATTGAGCGGGCGGTACTGGTGAAAATATAATCCAAAGTGGCCTTGGGATTATATTCTGTAACAAAAAAAATTATCTGGAAACTCTTTGATCGTCAGCTTCGGACGCTTTAAAAATCGAGAATTCGATTGTCGTAGGACGCTTCGAAATTCCGTGGAATCCCCGAACCCTGAAAGTTGGAACCCTTCCAAGCGCATCGAAGAAAGGTTCTCCAATAAGTTGATAGAAACCGCATGAGAATAATTGTCGAGCGTACGTAAACGGAAATCACGCGATAACGCGTGACAGGAGAATTAAAGAGTAGCAGGAAATAAATTAGGAAGGCCATCGTCACACCCATAAATTTACAAACATATCATAACATGGGAAGCAATTTGCTTCTTACAAAGAATCCAACTCATTTTCTATAAAACTTTCTATCTCTCTTCCACCCCCCCCCCCTCCTCTCTCTTTACTCGCTCGTTAATCAAAAGTAGAGTGTTTTTAGGCATTATAGAATTCCACGCGATTTACCAATCAACTGACGCACGAATGCTCTTTTCATCGAGTGTAACGTTACTGTAGTCCTCTAGTGTAGAAGCAGGAATAAAAATCCCATTGTTTTTTTCTTTACGAGGGTGCAGCGCATAATATGCACTGCCAATTAGAAGGGATATTCGCATAAATGGAAGCGCGGATTGCATTAAACGTATTGTAGGACTTGCTTTCATATAAATACCAACAGTTTAATCCCTTTGATCCTTCAACCGTTTTATGCAACGTAGAAACTTACGTTAATGAAAACATGGACCTTACATGCACAGGTGCAAGCCGCACTCTTGTATGCATGCAGGTGGTTTGCACGATGCAAAGAAATGCAAAGCTCTTTGTGTACACGAAACAAATAACAATACGCGAACGGGTAATTCTCGATAATTTTAAGCCGTGAAATGTTGCAGTTCGACGTCATATTGTACGTAGGTGCATTTAAAATAAATCGTGAAAGAAACGTCCGTCGCTGGGAATTCTCGAATCACGGGAAAATCCGATTAACGAGTTTGTAACTACTGCACGTTCTTGGACTTGACGTGGAGTCGTGACCTCATAAAAAGATACGGATGGAAATGGAGACCGTCTCCTTTTTCGATGAATAATCACTATTTTAGTGACTATAATAACGCCGTACGTGCGTTCGTCTGCGGCGGATGGAGGAAATCGCAGCAGAAATTTCAGGACTCCTTTGACTGACAAAAAATTGTGGTAGAATGGACCGTACGAGCAACGTCCAATTTGTATGGTTCAAGCCGATATAGTTTATAGTATACGTGGTTATGGTATAGTAAAAGTTACAATGGAAATATATCGTTTACGTCGTTTACGGCACGTTCAACCATGGCAATCTAGTGGAGCATTTTTGCATGGTTCCCATAAACCTTGCGATATGGTTTAAAATACTAATTCAGTTTTTGCATCAACACATACAGAAAATTGCACGTCAGGGATTGAAAAAAACTGTTACGACATTCGTTTACGACATTTTATGGAATGGAAACATCGACGGACGCATATTTCACGCACAGCCGCTAGGTGGCTACCGCGCCCACGAGAGAAGTCGCGCGGTTCACTTATATTCTCCGACAGCCCTCATTTGCCAGTCAATTTTTCTAATTTGCTCTGTAATTTATGACTTATTTATTTGCGGAAGGGGGGGGGGGGGTTGTGGTACAATATTTCAAATGCACTTTTTATTTTTTCAAATGCCCTTTTTTTGATATTTTTTCTCAGTCCACGAAAGCCCATTCTCGTCACATCGGACGATAAATTCTCTCTAAGAGTGAAAGAAAGGACAGGAGTAAATAGGATTACGGAGAAAGATGAATCGGAAAACCATATTGTTGTTTGCCGTCACCGAAGTGAATCTTTATGGCACCGACGACTTTTTTTTTTATTCTCCCTCTTTTGACAAAAGAAACATAAGGAGGCGACGGGAGTTTATATTCGTCGAAAACAGCGAATCTTGTAAAGTGGAAATCCAAGCCTACATCCTCGGCCAATGGGACGTCGGCATTTGTCCCAACGCTTGGGTGCACGTCTGTTTGGGAATCGCAGTTGGTGAGTCTGTTTGTCGGGGATTTGCTCGACGAGTATACAGATCCCGTGTTATCTCGATAAAATACAGAGAACGACTAACCCGACGAAAATCCCCTTTCTTGGAAAACACACCTTGCTTGGAATTCACCAAACGTTTTTCAATTTGTACATTAATCTTTGGACGACGTTTATGGCTCTGTTTCGAAAATCTCCGAACCTGTTTTCCCACTGCGAGCTCTTCGATTAGGTCGAGCCCTCGCTCGGTGGCGTCGTTTTAAAGAAAACAATTCCCCAAATACCGAGAGGGTTTAGGGAAACGTCGCATTTACGTAAACGGTAACGAGCATTTCTGGGGAAATGTATTTAATTATTCGATTTTCACTGGACGCCTTGAAATCTCCTGGAATGTCTCGAGCACGGAATTCGCAAATTTCCGTTGTTTTCTCGACAATCGCCCGTAAATGGGTGCATTTTAATTCCCTTCCGGGGTGAAAGGCAGGCAAACCGTCTAAACACCGTCGCGCGAGGAATGAAAAAATTTTCTGGAACGAAGATGACAGTGGCTGGAGCTTCCGAAGAACGGCGGGATAAAGTAGTGTCGTTTGAAATTATCGCGCATCGTAAAACATAACGAGCTTCTCTGGGAGCTTAACATGCAATTTTCACGGCTAGGAAAATTAGGAAGTGTTACAATTTCGCGAGCCCCTTTGATGTGGCGGAACCCGGCGTTTTATGAGCTTTCGAAGCCTGGGAAGCTCCGAAGGCGTTGCTGGAACGCAAGGAAAAATGATCGCGAGCCGCTGCTTCATCCTTCGGCGTGATTTCCCGCAATTTTTTTTTTCCGTGAACGACGATGGAAAGCGGATTCAAAATGAACCCGAGTGGGATTTCACGTAATACTCGTGCTCCGCGTGAGAGTCGAGACATATCGCGGGTCGTAAGAGCGAGTTTACGGTACGGTAAGATCCGCATATCGCTACTTGCTCCGGTGGCTCGAGCTAGAGCGAGGAGAACATATTCGCAGAATTATACGGAGTTTACGACGACATCGGGCGTGATGCAACACCGCGGAGATGCGAATTCACCAGAAGCAATAAAAAGCTCCCCCCCCCCCCCCCCCGGATTCGGTCTTTAAGAACGAGGCAACCGAACGAATGCGTAATTCCGGCATTCGCTGACTCGCCGTTGTTGCCGACGGGCGCACACACGAGGGCGTGGTTCGCCTCGACGATGGATTCGCTGTCTCGGAGGAGGAGAGTTCGATCGGGTTTTGGGGATTCCTCACATACGCCAAAACTAATGAGGCTGGCAGGTACTGGCTGCGAATATCGAAGACGTCGATTGTCTTGCGAGGGAAAAAGTGTTTGCTCGCGAGTCCTCGGATCCGGGCGAGCGTGGACCAGCCCCAATTCCGGCGCCGGAGCGAGAGGTATATGTATTTACCTTGGAAGTATCACGTACGCGAGGCGCGAGACGTAGCTGGGAATTGTTTCGTTGCTACGTGGAGCGATTTTAACACGCGAAAATCGAGTCTGAGGCTGCCGTATCAAGACGAATGCGTCTCTGGAGCGCATCCATCTCCCGAGCCGTCGAGAACTTACGCTCGCTACACACTTTGACGCCGCCAACGGGAGAGAGAGGCTTTCACCCCGTGAGCCGAATCAAGAAGGTTAATGAAAATTCCGCCTCTGTTGGGGAATTAGCGAACCCGCGGCCGAAATTTCGAGATTCGCTTAGGCAGCCGTTCCTCCGGGGGAAATCGATCCCCGGGAAACGCAGAGGCTGGCTCGTTAAAAGTGCCGTCAAAGGGCCACACCGACGAGCGTCCGAGTGTCCTTTGAGCCACGCCGAGAAGCTCCTTTCAAGATGATTAATCACAATTTCGTTCGTTTGTACGGCCATCGATTGCGCAACAAAAGAAACACGTCGACACTTAAGTAAAGTCTTTTCAACCGAGGATTACAGCGCGAGCTTCGAGTCGGACAGATTGAGCTTATTGTTAGATAGATAGGATGAAATAAGCAGTAGCTATTCCTTCTACTCTTTACACAAGAGTCGAGTGCTCGGAGAAGCCCAAGCTGTCGTGCGGATATTGCTTTTCCTCGCATCGCCTTTTAACCCGTTTACCTCCTCTAATTTTTTCCTCCTTTCTTTTTTTTTTTCTAAATGGGGCTCTTTTTCGAAGACCGTTCCCGATCCGAGAAGACTTTTCCCTTCCAAGGAGCTTCCAATTTCCGTACGCCTCCCGTTTCAAGAGCGTTTCCACTTCGCAGATCGCAGCGAGTTCCTTCGCGCGTTTGAAATTTGAGGTCGAGGTGGATTCCACTTCGATAGAGGCGCTGCCGAGCCGGAGCTTGAATTACCAATCTGATCTTCCAATCGATACCTGCTTAAGGAGGTTCAGGAGTTATATAAAAATATAAAGATCAGACTGAAATGGCGAAATGTGTTTCTTTAGGGTATGACAAAGAGCCCTGATTTTTTTCGATAATTTTCACCGTTAGTTTTCATGAGAAATAAAGCATTGAAAAGTGCGTTTGTTACCATTGTCTCTTATTGAAGTCAAGCATATTGACTTCGATATATCGAGAATACTCTTTCAAAAATGCAGAAAAGTAAATGAAACAACTATATTTTAATAAATGATTAGTTGCAGAATAGTTTTGTGTTTTCTCGAACAGACCTCACCACCCATTTCTAAGAGTAATCCGTCATTAACCGTAAGTTTTCCACGCGGTTATTTGAACGACGAGCGGCTAGCAAGGAAATCTGGCAACGTCGCAGTATATATAGATATACTTACGGGTTAAGCTTCGAGTGTGTTAAGTTTTTGAATTCTCGTGACTAATATAAACATAATTTGATCATAGGTTCTGTTTTATTTAATAATTTCGTTTTTTCATTAATTTAGATAATAATTAGAGACACACGATTGGCCGACATCGTGCAATATTTCTTTTAGGCTAGAGATTTTAGGTTAGGTTGTATCGATTATACTGGCGCGAAATGACCCACTATAAGTATACGCACACTGCTGCCAACACAAGATGTAACGTACAATAATTTGCCGTGTTGCCAGACTTCATACATCATTTCGCGCGCACACACACACAGTCAAAAGTATATAATGAATTATGTAATAAAAATTTCAGAAATATGTCATCCAATAATTAGTAAGGCCCAAAACTATTTTTTAAATGAAAATTCGTATGATATTTTTATATACGACGCTTTTAACAAAATACAATTTTAATTATTTGAAGTTGGCATTACAATTTCTTTACCATGTTAAAAGATAGGAAGCGCCCCCGTCCTTCACCCCCCCCCCCCCCCCCCCCGCGTGATACCCCTGAACCTCCTTAAGCCTCGTGAACCTCTTCCTTGGGAGGCCACGGTTCAGGTTTTTACCAAATTTTTGCATATTTGTCCACAATTGTCTTATGTCCTCGCTCCGGAGGACCTTCCTTTGGAGAAAAAAAAAAAGTGGTACCTCGATGAATTTCGAAATAGCGTAAATGCAAATTAAAGAAATCGAAAAGTGTGCCCTTCGAAGGGCCAACCGAGCGGAAGCGTTGCACGGTCCTGCAAGGAAATGGTTAACGTCCACAGGAGGTGCACCTCCTGGTTAGGAATTGCTACAAGACTTCGATTACTCCCGCGTCCGTGGGTATTTGTGTGTGTGTGTGTGTGTGTGCGCGCGCTCAAAGTAGCCGCTGCAATTCTTTGCGTAGGATTGCTTTCGGACAAGTCCATAACTTACGGTTAAGATACTTAGGGCAGTTTGAAATGTAATCTTTGAAATTAGCCACTCAATCTCCGCCGTTTCATTAACCATTGCAACGTGAGTTCGTTATTTCGTGTCAAGAGTAACGGCGGGAGGTGTTGGCTTGATAAAGGTAACACCTCGAGGCCAATTGGCCAAGAGAAAACAGATGTGGCCCATCAGTACGGAACGGGAAGGGTTGTCCATCACGGGCTATCGTCTAAAGCTGAAGGAAGAGGAACCAGCCAGCCGGGATTCCGCTGGATATTGGTACATATACGTAACCTTCCACGAAAAGTCTCCTCGTTTTTCGAGAAATCGCTGATCCCCTTTGCTGCCCGACGTCTCCTCCTTCAACGTCCCTGCATGGACCAAGAATTACTCGCAGGAATCAATCGTCTCGAGAGGGATCACGAAATTTACTGCGACGTGTATCGCAGTTTGTTTCATACTGCAACTGTGTATTACCGTGGAGAACTTTCACACGAAATAATTCTCATGTGATTTTGCTTTCATGTGGCACGAAATTGAATCCAAATCAAAAGAGTAACCCCGGAACCTCAACTCTAGCGTCCCAACAATTGTTGGCAACAGCAAAACTTGGTAATTGCGTTTGAGATCCTCCAGTTTTAGGAATCAACGGTGTTAATAACCCACCCCGTTACGATATTTCGTTACGCCATAACCTCCCCAGGGTTGAACCACTCATTTCGGGGTCTTCTGGGATCTCGTTGTTTTTCCAGCTACCATTCTCAGGGTACGGATACAATATTAAGTTCGTGATTCGAATATAACGGCCAAACGATAAATTTTAAGAGCCCGGCGCAACGCAATATCTCATTCGCATTACCGTGAAAATAGTATTACCGCTCTCGTTTTATTTTTTTTATTTTTTGCTGTCTAGAATCCCGGCGGATTTCTCTATACGAACTACCTCCACACAATTGTAATGTCCGGAGACATCACCCGAAAGACCCCCACTGCCTTCTACAAAAACTAAACATTTTAGAAAGAACGGGGCCAGAAACCAAAAGAGCACTGTAACCCATAAAATAGACATTAAGATAAGCGACGCAGGTATCTTTACTTAAAGGGTCAAAATTTTCCTAAACAGACTTCCTCTATAAAATTGTTACGACCTTTCTTAGAACTGAAATGCATTCACTTAGATAATTCAAATAAAAATTCTGTGCAGGAGAACTTTAACCCAAGCATTAGAATAGTCAAAATTTTACGACCGTAAAGCCAATAGAAATTAAGCCAAGAAATGTATATATAAAGGAAGAAAAACTTTCAACGTGGAGTAGTTGTACCCCTGCTTCATCGGAGGAACTATCGTTTGTAAATAAAAATGTAGTTGTTATAAAGTTATTTTGATCTTTTCTTTTGGAATTGTCCATTTCGAATGTTGGTTTCGCGTTATTTCTCATTTTTCCATTAAGCTGGTCAATGGGAGCTCCAAGAGTGTTTTTCCCCTCGTCATCGGGATTACTCCAGCTGCATTGTTGATTTCTGGTCGCATGGAATCCTCGGCCACACATCCAACTTTTGCATCGCGGCCACCTCATTCCGGCAGGCTTCGTTTTCCTCGTTGGTTCCCAAGTTGGAGAACTTAAGAGGTTCTGTTATTTTATATTCTTCATTTTTTTTCACTTCTATTCCCAAAATCGAGGCGGTCTCTTCTCAGGAAGCCCCCCTCGATTTGCACTCTATTTCTCATACTGAGGGATTCCCTTTTAGGGAATCATCGATTCCACTTTCATTCTATTTCTTATACTGAGGGATTTCCTTTTTGGGGAATCGTCAGTTCTAATTACTCTATTTCTTATGCTGAGGGATTCCCTTTTTGGGGAATCGTCAGTTCCAATTGTTCTATTTCCTATACTGAGGGATTCCCTTTTTGGGGAATCGTCAGTTCCAATTGTTCTATTTCCTATACTGAGGGATTCCCTTTTTGGGGAATCGTCAGTTCCAATTGTTCTATTTCCTATACTGAGGGATTCCCTTTTCGGGAATCGTCAGTTCCACTCAATTCCACTTCTCCACTGAGAGAATTTGGAGAATCGTCAGATTCCCTTCGAGAATCATCAGTCCCATTTCCAAAATTGAAGATTCCCCTTCTTAAGGAATCCTCAAATTTCTTCTTCTACCCCCTTTTCCAAAAATTATAGGTTTCGATTTCGTTTGTTCCGACAAATTCCTATCCCTGAATCGGTTTCCCACACCGATTCAAAAATGGAAAGTAAGTCCTTGAGTTGCTCTTGAATTACCATTCAAAACCTGTAATGGTACTGCCATCTTTTAGAAATAACTTTAGTTATATTTACGTTATAATAAGTGCGAAGCAGATCTATTTATATATATTTTCAAAGGTGAAGTAATTAGAGGTGAGCGAAGCGATAGAGGTCCTCGCCCCACTCACCGCTGGATAGTTTTTGTGTGAAGACGTGTAAACGGAATATTGAAAGTACAATTTGTGAATCTAAGTTATTCGCTAAAAGAAAAAAGAATAAGGGAATCAGCGGTAAGAAAAAACCAAAAGAAATTGTATTTATTTATTTATTTGGAATTTGCATTATGTAAAATTTATGTATTAGGTGTTTGGGAGCATAATTCTAAAAACGATAGAAATTCAAGGACGACAAGGCCACGTGCCCTTGGAATCGACAAAATTATTAAAAATAAAAGGGATTGTACGCGACACACCGAATAAAAACCAACAAAAAACAAATAGATTTTGCTGTTTTTTCCTGGAGATCTTTTCTGAAAAATGAAGGAGTTGGTGGATCCCTTTGGATTATATTGAGATGGTCGGCGAGATCACCTACGAGCAGTCTGAGGAGACTTACAAACCCCAACTCTAGACGTAACACAATTTTCATCGGATCCCATCTGCCCCACTCTCATCATTAGAGTCGCGAGTGTATTTGCCGCGAGTTCTGCAAAGATTTTTTCGATTTGCCAACCCGGTTTCTTTCTTTTCCGTTCCCTCTGTCTCCGTTATTCGCCTTTCTTCGGTCCCTCCTCATCCCCCGCGTTAACGAACACGACGAAAGATCGATAGAAATTCATAAGACAACCTCGGGGTAGCTACCGGAGTCGAGTTGAAGTTGAAGTTGCTCCTTGTCGTTTCTCTTATTAATTACTCGGCGAATGGGGATGAATCCGGGATTATTAAAATTTCCGAGAATCTTGACCCACGAGAGTCCGTGTATGGTACAAACAACTACACTCTTCTGGCACAGTCACGGGTGTAATTGGACCCTGGCGTTTAGTGCCGCTGAGCGTAAAGTGAAATATATTGCAACGGCAATTCTAAGGTTGATGACAGAGAATTTATGAAGGTGGAAGGAAACACGAAATGCGTTTGTTATAAAAGCGACTAGGTGGTGTATGTGTGTATGTGTGTGTGTGTGAGCTGTATATAGAAATTAATTAACTAAGGATTTTAATTACAAATGGACCGATAATATATTATACGGAAAGCTTGGAGAATTTTGTGTTAGAAAATTCAGTGGATTACATGCACACACACACACGCGCCCGCGCGCACACACATAAAGGATGGGTTAAAAAAATTGTGAAATAGAGAAGCACAGGAGCAACTAGCAACGAACGATGAAGACGGTTAATTAAAATAATATTTCTGTTGCCTCTACCGCTGCAGCTCGATCTCCACTTTTATATACACATTTCGCGGAGCGGCGAATATCGAGGCGAAAGTTCGCCGAGATGTAGCGAAACTTCGGACGTGTATAACACTTTGGAAGTTAACAAAGGTGCTCGCGAAATAAAATGAGAATTGTAGTCGGCGTAACTCGTACCCGCGATGTACGGTACCTGGGCGCTTATGCGGAGCGAGCTTCCATGGAAATGGTGGATCCGAAAATTGCGGCATTGAAATTCACTCGGTTTGAAATATTTCGAGTCCCGCCACCGCAGGTCACTTGTTCCGCGGCAATTTCCCCCAAATTGGAATTTAGGGGTTTCGAAATCGACCCGAAATCGACGCGGATTTGACTTTCATGGGAAACTTGATTTGAAGAAAAAATTTTGTTTTCTTTCGTGAATTTGAATTTTTTGTAATAAAAATGTAGGAAATTCCAAAATATTGGAAGGGATGGGCGAAACTCGGAATTTTCGTAATTTGGTGGTTCTGAATTTGGTGTTAAATAAAGTTGGCATTTTTATTATCGAGAGCGAAAATTATAATATTTAAATTTTTTTCCTAATATTTAACTTTTGAAAAATGTTAGATCTTTCTCTGGTCTCAAAAAGTTCCATAGAAATGAGGGAAAGGATTAAGTTGCTCGGGTTTGACGTATTTCGATTTCTGTCACCGCGGAATACTCTAAATTCTAGTTACAAAACTTCTATAAAGGAAAATTTCCAAAATTGAAGTTTTGGAAATTTCAAAATCGTCGCAGAATTCACCAGAGTTCGATTTTATAGGAATTTCATAGTTTTACAAAAAAATGTTGAATTTCCTTTTTTTTCAAAATCGTTTAACCAGAATGTTATCAAATTTGAAAAAATATTTTCGAAATTAGGACACTTTAAGAATTCGAGATTCCAAATTTGGTCGAAATATAATTGGTTTTTTATAAATTAATATCAACATTTTCAATTTTCGGGCAATTTTAAAAAAATTGAAAAAATGCAAGGACCCTCGTCAGTTAAAAAAAATGTTTAACCCTAAAAAAAGTACGTATTTGCGGGGGAGGTTTCAATACACACACACACACACACATGTACGTTACGTACGTTTGCAATAAAAAAATGGTCCCTCTTATAAAGAATTTTAAAAAATGTGAAAAATCTGAAAATAAGTAGGGGGCATTTTCCATGGGGCGTACGCGCCCCACTGACCCCCGAAACACTCAATCCCCGCGAATCCAGGTGTTATGATTGAGAACGGACAAAATTGGCTGAAAATGGGGATGGTTGTGCGAGCTTGTGCGACTGCGGCAATGAACTTTGGAGTTCCCAATGCCCCCGAGTTGGTAAGCGAGTACTTCCATCGGAGTTACATCAGCAACAAACGTGCAGCCGGCTATTGTTTTCGAAACGACGGCGTTACTTGTGTTCCTGCACTCGTTAACTATCGCCCGGGATACGTTACAATCATCGTAACAGGCTCTTCTTTTATCTCCTTGTTTTTTTCCTCTTTACATTTCTTTCGAGTTTTTTCAATAACCCGCGTTTCATTCATTCCCTATAAAACAAGATCTTCACGGTTGAGTAACTCCATCGGCTAAGGATAAATCTCGAGAAAGTTTTAAAGGAGACTTGTAATAGATATTGGACATATATCGTCTAGGAAACGGCTGAAACATATTCTTTAGACATCTTCCTTTTCTTTATTGAAACAAGTTTACTTTGAACAACTTTTTCATTCTTTCCTTTATGTTCAAATACACACACACACACACACACACACACACACACATTCATGCAAAGTCGCGAACATTCATATTCAGACAAAGAAAATTATCTTATAAATTATCTTTTTGATTTTAAGTGTATGTGTATGTAAAAATCAAATTTTAAATCATACACACACACACACACACACACACACACACACACACACAAACCATATCGTCCATTTTGCCTACAAATTTCTCTTAATTTATGTTTGAGTCTATAAAAAACTCATACTGCCTACATACACATACATAAAAAATCAAAATTTCCCTCACACACATAAATAATATCGTCCCCTTTTATTAATTATAAAAATGTCTCTCTGTAAAAATCAAATTTTAAATCATACACACTCACACAAACCATATCGTCCATTTTTCCTACAAATGTCTCTTAAATTTGTATTTGAGTCTATAAAAAAAAGCCATAAAGCCTACATACACATACATACAAAAAATTAAAATTTCCCTCACACACACACACAAATAATATCGTCCCATTTTATTTATTATAACATTTTCTCCTATTTCGTGTTTGAATCCATCTAAAAAAAAGGTTAAAGAACCTACATACGCTTACATAAAAAAATCAAAATTTCCCCACACACACACACGTACACCCCAGAATAAGTTCGAAAAACGCCTCTCTCTCTCTCCTTGTGTGTTGGAAGAAAGCTGTGTGAAAACAAGAGAAGGGTTCAAAGAAAGCTGCCAGAGGAGATCGTCTGCTGTTTTCCGTAGTTTCCGACAAAATCGTCTGTAAGAAAATAGGTGGAAAGGCTAAAGTAGTTTCAGGAGGTAAAGGGAGAAGGTGTAACAAGTAACAAGGGTATATACCCTAAGCTTTCTCTCTCTTTCTTTTTTTCCCCCCTTTTTTTTAATACGAACAGGACGATAAAAGGTAGCGCAGTTCTCCAGCCACTGCAGCTACTACTGCCGTTACCGATGCTTCTCCTGGATGCTCCTGCTGCTCTTGCTCTTGCAGCTTCCACGGCTGGACCGCTGGCTATCGATTTCGGTGTTATACGTAACCCCTATAGTTATAACAGCAGCTTGCAAGCTACGTGGGTAGAGTAGTCGTATATGGATCTTCTGGTGAACTATATATATATATATATGTGTGCCTGTATAACGCATGCATAATTTCAGGATGACAAATTCTACGCTCGTTTATCTTCGCCGACCAATTTAACGGCATCGGCTACGTAGCGTGAAATATTTTTACGATATTTCGTGGTTTCCAAAAGCCTTTTTACCCCCACGCGATTTCGCAAAACACCCCGGGTTTGAAAAATCTCTCGTTTTCGATCCGCGATTCGTAATTTTTTCAGGGCCCACTTGAGCTCTCGTTTGGGAACGCGGGGATTAAAAAGTCAAAGGAGTTGACACAGAATCCGGGCAACTGTAACTACTTATGGCCCCGGAGAGGGCTCTTACCGCCGAATTTACCGCAATGAGGTTTGCCAACGGGAGTTTCAGGTCGACATCCTCCAATTAGAATGTTCCGCAGGTCCTAATTTGAGCTTTCAAAGCTCCCCCACGCTTGGAAAATGGTTACTTTCAATTAAAAGTCGGGACGAATTTAGATCGAAACTGGAATTGACCTTGGAATGTCATAATTGATAACAGGACATATTAGTATCGATTTTTTTCGTAAGTGTTTAAATAATTATTGAGGGTTTATCAAATTGTGTGACTAATTGACACAAGTTACGAATTTTTTAATCGTAAATTGTTTTCTCCACTTCGATCATTTTTCGAATTTGATTTCCACTGATAGGGTTTTTAAAAATTCGTAACTGGAAAACGAAGAATCCGAAAAACTTCCACGAGAGCTCAATTTGAAGCTCGGAACTTCTACTTTTGATTCTGAAAATTTCAAATTTTGAAAAAATGTTCCCTGAAAGTTACGAATTTTCAATCCCAAATGATTTTTTCCACTTTAATCGTTTTTCAAATTTCATTTCCACCAATAGAGTTTTGAAAAATTCGTAACTGGAAAACCACAAATCCTAAAATATTCCACGAAAGCTCAATTTGAAGCTCTGAATTTCTACTTTCGACCATAAAAATTTCAGATTTCTAAAAAATGTTCCCTGAAAGTTACGAATTTTTCAATCCCAAATCATTTTCTCCACTTTAATCATTTTTCAAATTTCATTTCCACCAGTAGGATTTTGAAAAATTCGTAACTGGAAAACCACAAATACTAAAAAATTCCACGAGAGCTCAATTTGAAGCTCGGAACTTCTACTTTTGACTATCAAAAATTCAGATTTCTAAAAAATGTTCCCTGAAAGTTACAAACTTTTCAATCCCAAATCATTTTTTCCACTTTAATCACTTTTCAAATTTCATTTCCACCAATAGGATTTTGAAAAATTCGTAACTGGAAAACCACAAATCCTAAAATATTCCACGAAAGCTCAATTTGAAGCTCGGAACTTCTACTTTCGACCACACAAATTTCAGATTTCTAAAAAAAGTTCCCTGAAAGTTACGAATTTTTCAATCCCAAATCATTTTCTCCACTTTAATCATTTTTCAAATTTCATTTCCATCAATAGAATTTTGAAAATTTCGTAACTGTGGCTAATTGGTACAAGTGGAATTTTGAATGAAAAGTACTGAAAAACATAGAAAAAAAGATTTTTAATATAGATTATTATTATCTTTTTTAATTTAAAGTATTTTTTTCCTAATAGAATATTAATAATTTATTAGAATTTGCTCTTAATATTGAATTATTTTCTTCTACAGGAGAATTGATAATTTTTATCTATTCACCAAATTACAAATATAAAAAAAAAATTATTTAATAGTTCAAAATTATTCAAAAATTATTCGATACACATTTTCTTTAGCAGATTACAATTACGAACATTCGGCTAGGACCTATAAAATAAAAAAATAGAATTGAAAAAATTGTAAAAAATTGGCATTACAAAAACCAAAGCAGATTTTTCGATTTCTATTCCAGAAAAAAAAGTAATACTTAATTATCCCTTAATTAACCGGAAAATTCTTGAACATGAAAAAATAACGAATTTATTTGTCAACTCGATTTTAAGATTTTTACGACGGGACTGTTTGACCAACGGCCAATTTTTAGACGAATCGTTAGACGTCCGCGATAAACATTTATTTATCCGGGCGCTATACGATAAAATTTCTTCCAGCGAAAACAAAGTTATGGATTCCCATCCACATTGTGTTGCTCGATGAAATAAATGCCGTAGTATCGGAATTGGATGACTTTTTTTTTTTCCAGTGCAAGTTCGTTCCCACGTCGAAATTCGTTCCACTCGGTGGCGTTTATAAGTGCAGCAGCATTCGACTGCATCGGTAAGTGTTGGCGGAAATTTTCCTACGTTGTTGCGAGGCAAAAGCAAATTCAGCGCCGGCCGAATGTTTAATCCTAATACACGGAGGGAAATATGTCGTCATTTATGTGAAATGTCTGCCCGGGCTATGAAAAAAATATTGTCGATATAATATATGGAGCAGAAATCCCGATTTCAGGTGAATTCCGTCGAAAATTTATCTATAGATAAAATATAAAATATTTTCTATGGACGTTATTCGCGTGGAAACGGAGCGAAATATCTGTAGATGTACGTGTAAAATATTTAATGAGCCTTAATAGGGTGTAAGTCGTGGGTGAAATTAATTGACATTAACGAGTTATTCATTGGCAGGTTAAATTTTATGTAAAAGGAAAATTGGTAAATAATTGTTAAATTAGAAGATATTTCATGAATATTAATTATTTCAAGGTATATAGCTAATTATTAGTATACAGAATATTTAATGAGCATTTATAGGGCAATTGATGCACAAAATTACGTAGAGTTGTTATTAAATAGCAGGTTAATTAATATAAAAAAATGTTAATGGGCATTAATAGAGCAATTAATGCTCACAATTAATATCAAGTTGTTACCAAATTGAAAAATTTATAACTTTCAGGGAACATTTTTTGGAAATCTGAAATTTTTATGGTCGAAAGTAGAAGTTCCGAGCTACAAATTGAGCTTTCGTGGAATATTTTAGGATTTGTGGTTTCCCAGTTACGAATTTTTCAAAATCCTATTGGTGGAAATGAAATTTGAAAAGTGATTAAAGTGGAAAAAATGGTTTGGGATTGAAAAATTTGTAACTTTCAGGGAACATTTTATAGAAATCTGAAATTTTTATGGTCGAAAGTAGAAGTTCCGAGCTTCAAATTGAGCTTTCGTGGAATATTTTAGGATTTGTGGTTTTCCAGTTACGAATTTTTCAAAATCCTATTGGTGGAAATACGATTCGAAAAATGATTAAAGTGGAAAGAACAAATCACGATTAAAAAATTTGTAACTTTCGGGGAACATTTTTTGAAAACCCGAAATTTTGAGGTTCGAAAGTAGAAGTTACGTGCTTCAAATTGAGCTTTTGCGGAAAATTTTACGATTAATTGTTCTCGAGTAACACTTGTGTAAAAATGTGCATATCGAATCGTGTCACAACAATTAACTGCGCGTCCTCGTAATGCATCGAAACAAATACAGTTCGATCGAGACACAAAATACAAGAGATTGTTAATAAAAAAAAATGGAAACGAGCGAGGTCCGATTGCAAAGTCGATTCTCCCAGTTTCCGTGTAGAATCGAAACAAGTCTAATCTCCATTCACTTCATAATTATCATTGTCGTTAATTGGAGCTTCTGAGGACTGTTACATAAAAGACGAGATAAGGCAGAATGAAAGCAGTAAACTTTTGTGGATGTCTTATTAATTGCGCCTCTTGGGCTGATCAAAGAAATCGTTGATAACTTATTTGAATGAAACTATGTGCACCGCATTGCGGACGTCTCAAGACTTTAAACGATCCCCGTAACGAGAGGCATCGTAATGGGAGTGAGTCTCCGGTAGAACGAACAATAGCAGTCGAAAGTAGAAGAAGGCCTCCAAAGGAAAACTATAAAGATAATGGTTTAAAGAATGCTCGAAATTTTCAATCAATTACATTTGGAACATCAGCTTTTATTGTTCCCAATATCCCTTTGTATGCAATTCAACGATTTTGTATATTTACTGAAACCGAGGAGATGCTGAAAGCACAGAAATGCGGCTATTTTATATTTATATTTTTTTTTATAATAAATATTATTGTTATGTTTCTTTAAATATTTTAGGTATTAATATTTGGTTATATAGTTTGAAGTAAATTAATGAAGTGCACAAATCCTAAAATATTCCACGAAAGCTCAATTTGAAGCACGGAACTAGTACTTTCGACCATAAAAATTTCAGATCTTTAAAAAATGTTCCCTGAAAGTTACGAATTTTTCAATCCCAAATTCATTTTTCAAATTTCATTTCCACCAATAGGATTTTGAAAAATTCGTAACTGGAAAACCACAAATCCTAAAATATTCCACGAAAGCTCAATTTGAAGCTCGGAACTAGTACTTTCGACCATAAAAATTTCAGATCTTTAAAAAATGTTCCCTGAAAGTTACGAATTTTTCAATCCCAAATTCATTTTTCAAATTTCATTTCCACTAATAGGATTTTGAAAAATTCGTAACTGGAAAACCACAAATCCTAAAATATTCCACGAGAGCTCAATTTGAAGCTCGGAACTTCTACTTTCGACCATCAAAAATTCAGATTTCTGAAAAATGTTCCCTGAAAGCTACGAATTTTTCAATCTCAAAATCGGCGTCCTCATTTTATTTACCTCTGAATTTCAAATTTCTCCAGTTCGATTTAAAAAATGTTTAGCACTTTAACAACAAATTTCAAATTATTAACAACAAACCCCCCAAAATATCAAAAAATTCTGATCCAAAGCCAATCCCGATACACATTCTGTATCGCAACAATTCCCACGGTTCTCCACCCACGCGTGGAATCACGCAGTATCTCCATTCTGTAAACAAGGCTGTTTAGTATTTCGGTTATCTGTAACGACCTATATTCAGCCGCTCGCGTATCCGTGCATTGTACGTGCATTCCTATGCACGTACAATGCACCTATTCCTATGTAAAAAGGCATTTCATGTACATACATACGTACTACCGACACGTACTTTGATTTCGACCCTTTGTTGCAGGCAGCTACAGTTGTTGCCTTTTTCCCAGTCCTTTTTATTCTCCTCCATGGTGACTTTTGAAATAATGCACGTGTACTACCTCGACCCGTGCTCTCCGAAGCTTTCCTATTCATTCGCACAATACGCGTGATGATGGATGATGATGAGGTACGTCAAGATCGTTAAAATGTATATATAAGAGGCGCGAGAGTTCGGTGAAAGAGAATACGCGAACTGTCTTTGCACTCGTAATGCGCGCGAGGCTTGTCACCTTTTTAATCCATTCGGACGATTTATATGCGCTGCCACATATAACACTCGGAAAATAGCCTTATGGAATTACAGCTCCATTTTCCACCTTCTTCCTTTCTTTCTCCCTTTTTTTTTCTAACGAATTTCTTTTCCACTCATACCCCTCGTAGCTTTCAGGGAACATTTTTTAGAAATCTGAATTTTTGATAGTCAAAAGTAGAAGTTCCGAGCTTCAAATTGAGCTCTCGTGGAATTTTTTAGGATTTGTGGTTTTCCAGTTACGAATTTTTCAAAATCCTATTGGTGGAAATGAAATTCGAAAAGTGATTAAAGTGGAAAAAATGAGTTGGGATTGAAAAATTCGTAACTTTCAGGGAACATTTTTTAGAAATCTGAAATTTGTGTGGTCGAAAGTAGAAGTTCCGAGCTTCAAATTGAGCTTTCGTGGAATATTTTAGGATTTGTGGTTTTCCAGTTACGAATTTTTCAAAATCCTATTGGTGGAAATGAAATTTGAAAAGTGATTAAAGTGGAAAAAATGATTTGGGATTGAAAAGTTTGTATCTTTCAGGGAACATTTTCTGGAAATCTGAAATTTTGGTAGTCAAAAGTAGAAGTTCCGAGCTTCAAATTGAGCTCTCGTGGAATTTTTTAGTATTTGTGGTTTTCCAGTTACGAATTTTTCAAAATCCTACTGGTGGAAATGAAATTTGAAAAGTGATTGAAGTGGAAAAAATGATTTGGGATTGACAAATTCGTAGCTTTCAGGGAACATTTTTTCGAAATCTGGAATTTTTATGGTCGAAAGTAGAAGTTTCGAGCTACAAATTGAGCTTTCGTGGAGTATTTTAGGATTTGTGGTTTCCCAGTTACGAATTTTTCAAAATTCTGTTGGTGGAAATGAAATTTGAAAAGTGATTGAAGTGGAAAAAATGATTTGGGATTGACAAATTTGTAACTTTCAGGGAACATTTTTCGGAAATCTAAAATTTTTATAGTCCAAAGTAGAAGTTCCGATTTAAATTTTTTTATCCCCCCCCCCCCCTCCCGCGTGGGTGCGGATGTTATATAAGAAAATGATATACCTGCAAATGTGTGCAAAAGCGAATTTATCATTCCACCCTGGTTCGTGGGAACTCGGGAAATTAGAAGCAAGTGAAAAATGGGACGATTGGTGGCGAAGGAATTACCGTAGGGAAATTATTACAAGAGAGCGGGAAGGGGGGGAGGGATTTTTCTTCACCAGGCTCGAAAAATGACTGGAACGTTCGAGAACTCGATTGCAAATTATAGAATTCCATTGGTTTTGGTCCACAACGATTCGTTGTCACCGTAAAAGTGGGTAGATCAAATTCGGAAATTTATGTCTCGCGACCTAGGATCTATTAGACGAGATCGAGGAGCGAGTGTATGTCTTTTTCCGAACCCTGGATTACTTATAAAAAATGTTTGTCGAAATCGGGGGTGACTCGAATTCGTTTTTCTTTATCGAAGTCACTCTTATCGGTGACCCTTGTCACCTTCTTCCGTTTCAGCAGAAATTCTTCTTCCGTTTCGATCTTTTTTATATTACTCCGAAGTTGTAATTAATTTTCTGGGGATATTCTGGACCAGACCTAGTGGAACTTAATTTTTGGTGATTTTATGGTGAAATTATATACAAATCAGCGACTTTATGGGACTCGAATTTGTCTTGAAACTGAAGAAAAATGAAAGGAAGCGAAAAATGAAACGAAAAAGTTGCGATTGTTGGGGAAATAATTATGATAATGATAATGATAGTGATAGTGATAGTGATAGTGATAGTGATAGTGATAGTGATAGTGATAGTGATAGTGATAGTGATAGTGATAGTGATAGTGATAGTGATAGTGATAGTGATAGTGATAGTGATAGTGATAGTGATAGTGATAGTGATAGTGATAGTGATAATGATAATGATAGTGATAATGATAATGATAATGATAATGATAATGATAATGATAATGATAATGATGTCCCTCTGGACTGGCCTAACACCCCTCAATTCAATTTCCAGCGCCAGTCTGGGGCAGACTTGGCGATTTTTGGAAAACCACCCTTGATTTGCGCTAAGCACCCCTATAATTTATCGCGGAATTAATCCCGTTTCGGTGGCACCCTTTCTGGGGGAAGTGAAATTAAAAGTACGACCGGTGATTTTGTTGAAAAGCAGATAACGACATTGAAGACTCCTTCTTCCAACAATGGAACATCCTGGAGAATGGAAAAACCACATGTTCCTCATACCATAATCCGAAAAGCAGGATTATTAAGATATCGAGAAGCCTGCCTTCTGTATAAGAAGGGTAGAAGGAGTCCAATAAATTTTCAATGCTTTGGGGATGGCTAAGAAAAAAGGAGGGAAAGAAAGAACCTGTCTGCGGGATCTGCGAGCAAAACCAGAAGGTGGTTTGGTCCCTTGATTACCATCGTATTAGGTTTTCGATTAGACTTTTTCTTCCCTTTCTCTTCTAGACTTCATTTTCCTCGAGCGAGCTATGTACCCACGAGCTTTTTCCCCAGGATTCTCTATGCCACGGAATATTTGCTTCCATCTGTCTCTGTTAGAACACCCTCATGTTTTTCTATGAGAATTTTAAAACAGTATTCGTGTTCCACGTGTTTTCCCTCCCTGCCGAAGATCAACGAACCCTTGTGGAGTTTGAAAAAAAAAAAAGAAAAAAAAAGATAATAAGAGACTGCCTGCAATCTTATTGCACGTTTTCCGAAAGCTCCGAGATGTAACGCTTTTCAGACATGAATCCACCGTCAGCTGTTCGCTTTTTAGCCTTAGCCTACTGTTTTCGGGTTCCACTGTGACGTCACATCAATTATTTTTCAGGGGTTTTATTAACGCGTTGGGAAATTGCATAATTTTTTTTTTTTTTTCATTTTTATACCGGGTTTTGTGTTTTCAATTTGGTCATTTATCTTTTTGCAAAATTCGAAATTTCGGGTGAAATTGTTTTTTTTTTATATTTACGGATTTTCTTCGAATTATAAAAAATGAAGGATTAACGGAAAATTTTTTTTGAGCAATTTTTTTAATTCCGTTTTTATGACGTCACATCAATTATTTGTCAGGGGTTTTATTAACGTGTTGGGCAAATGCATTATTATTTATATTTTTTTTCCATTTTTCTACCGAGTTTTGCGTTTTTTTTTTTTTTTTTTTAAATTCTGTATTTATCTTTTTGGAAAATTCGAAATTTCGGATGAAATTGTTTTTAATTTTGTATTTACGGTTTTTCTTCGAATTATAAAAAATGAAGGATTAACGGAAAATTTTTTTTGAGCAATTTTTTTTATTCCGAAATAAGGAAAGAATTTTGGGTAATTTTTCTTTTCGATTTTGTTAGTTTGGTGCAAAATTAACGACGATTATTTTGAATAAATATTCACGCAAAATAATCGTCGTTAATTATGCACCGACCTAATATTATTTTTTACTTTTTTATTTATTTACTTTTTCTAAAATTCAAAATTTTCGATGATATTGAGGTTTTTTGTAAATTTCTATAATTTTTTAAAAATAATTTTTATAATTTTTTGTAATTTTCGTTCTTCAAAATACGCAAAGAAAAAAAGGTTTGCAGAAAATTATCTTTGAGCAATTCTTTCATTCTAAAATAAAAGAGGGTTGTCGTCCCTGAAAAGGATTTGGGAGATTCCGACTGGTACCTCGCGTGTGTGTCTTTGAGTGACACTCCGAGGGACCAAAACGTGACCCACCGTGGCACACCGAGGATCCATTTCCAATGACTATGACGAGAGGTCGTAACGCGAGCGTGTTGCCGCGATGCAATAAGACGTCTTAAGACGTCTTTCAAAGGTGCAAAGATTGCATGGAGCCCAAAGAGCCTTAGAACTTGCTTGAATGCAAAGTTGAAGGTGTTGCACCATGACGCATTGCTAATATTGTTTCGGTGCAGCTTTCAAAGGGATAACATCGTGTACCGTTAAGCTTACGAACCGCCACAGGTTTGAACTTTGGATATAACTGTTTCCTACGTCTTGAGTCTCTCAGGACTTCCTTATCGGAGGTCGGTGCAAGGACGGAGAGGAGAAAAGCAGAATTGAGCAAAAAGTAGATTTTCAAACTTTATGATAGTTTAAAAGAAAAATGGGGCAAAGTATTTAATTGTTAATTGCGATTTTTTTTTATTTATTAACGACAATTATTTCAGATAAAATGTTTATGCAAAGGAATCGTCGTTAATTATGCACCAACCCAATATTTTTTTTTTTCGGTGTTTTTATTTATTATTTTCTAAAATTGCAAATTTTCGATAAAATTAAGTTTTTCATCTATTTATGTTTTTTTTCTTTCTCCAAAATATGAAAAGATAGAAATCGCAGAAAAATTTGTTGAAACAATTTTTGTGATTCTGAAATTTTAAAAGTCTCGGTGTTCTTCTTTCGAAATTTCAGATAAAATTCTATTTTTTCTTTGCATTTACGGTTATTGCTGGAATTATGAGAAAAAAGAATTTGCAGAAAATGCATTTTCAGCAATTTCTTTATCCTGAAACAAAAAAAATTAATTTTGAGACTTTTTTTCTGATTTTATTAGTCTGGTGCATAATTAACGACGATTATTTTGAATAAATATTCACGCAAAATAATCGTCGTTAATTATGCACCAACCCAATATTGTTTTCTCAGTTTTTTTATACATTATTTTCCATAATTGCAAATTTTCGATAAAACTAGGTTTTTCATCTATTTTTGTTGGAATAATTATTGTGATTCTGAAATTTTAAAAGTCTCTGTGTTTTCCTTCCAAAATCCAGATAAAATTCTATTTTTTCTTTGTATTCATGGTTATTGTTGGAATTATAAAAAAAAAGAATTTGCAGAAATTGCATTTTCAGCAATTTCTTTATCCTGAAACAAAAAAAAATTAATTTTGAGACTTTTTTCTGATTTTATTAGTCTGGTGCATAATTAACGACGATTATTTTGAATAAATATTCACGCAAAATAATCGTCGTTAATTATGCACAATTATTTATTAATCAATTAAATTATAAATTGATAGTTATCGATTTTCGAGTAAGTCATGAATTATTGATTATCGTTGGAAGCATTAAATTCTATGTTTATTAATTATTATATTATAATTAAAAGGAATGTAATAGAAATTGAAAATAAGTGACTCCCAAAATTTTTTAAATAACTGAGCAATTAAATTAGTAAATTATCATACAAATATTGGTAACGAAAGTTAATTAAAATTAAGTCACGTAATTGGGGAATATTACACATTATTAATTTAGTTAATTATTAAATTCTAAACGGCAAATCCTCGATTGCGAGTAAATCCTAATTTATTAATTACCATTGATTTATAACAATACGCATTATTAATAATTAATTACTGCAGTTGCGAGGGAGGGGGATAAACTAAAATCAGCAGATGGGTGACGCGATAACCAATTTTGCTAATTGAGAAATAATTTCAATAATTAACCGAAGCTTCAATAAAGCTCCGACTCCCCCCCCCCCCCTCCCCCCTCCACACACATTGATTTAAATTGTTTCATTAATAAAGAAACTCGGAATTTCAGGATATTAAATTTCATAGTAATCAGTGTATAAATACATTTAAAAAAAAAAAGATGCTCTGGATTTCAATTATTATTTATTAACCCAATTAAACCAAAAATTAAATTGATTCAATGATTCTTGAGTCAATAATTCTTCAGCTCGAACTTTTTTGACATTTTACTTTCAAGTCTTTTGACATTGGCGACGCCCTCTTTCAGCTAAAACTTAAATTTCTAACGCACGCGAACTTGAGGCGAATATTCGCTGCCCCGGGAGCCAATGACAGTGGTTTGTCTCGTCAAAAGGTTTAGAAGTCGCGTGTAAAATTTTCTTTTCTGCGGATAATTAATTTATAACTTTCCAAAAAAGTTATTTCCGAATTTATTATTCGTAATAAATTTTGTTACCGTGTTTCCGGAACTTCTATGGGGCGGAAGTTGGATTTTATGGAAAAACCATGGCGATGGTTTTCGATAGCGAGGGTTCATGGTCTAGCACTTTTTTCCCTTGCCTGCGACGATATTTTCAGAATCGTGTATCAATAATTTTTCAGCTCGAACTTTTTGACATTTTACTTTTAAGTCTTTTGACATTGGCGACGCCCTCTTCCGGCTGAAACTTAAATTTCTATCGCACGCGAACTTGAGGCGAATATTCGCTGCCCCGGGAGCCAATGACAGTCGTTTGTTTCGTCAAAAGGTTTAGAAGTCGCGTGTAAAATTTTCTTTTCTGTGTATAATTAATTTATAAATTTCCAAAAAAGTTATTTCCGAATTTATTATTCGTAATAAATTTTGTTACCGTGTTTCCAGAACTTCCATGGGGCGGAAGTTGGATTTTATGGAAAAACCATGGCGATGGTTTTCGATAGCGAGGGTTCATGGTCTAGCACTTTTTCCCCTTGCCTGCGATAATATTTTCAGAATCGTAAACTTCGCAATATTTTCAATATTATGCGCTGGGAGTTATATACCCTGGCTTTTTTTTCTCGCTAATGGTGCATTGCCCGATTCCTTTCCATAGTAGCTGATGCAGCATAAAAAAGTTGCTCGATAGCTATCCTATGATCAAAGAAGCCATCTTCATTCGTTCGTTCAAAATCCCGTAAGTCAGGGAGAGATATTGCATATTATGAACCGTGAATGTTTAACGTTCAACGGTTCTTCGTTCACTTTTATCTCAAAGGGAAATAAGTGCTCGTCTATCTAAAAATATACCTTATTAGAAACTTTAGACCGAGAAAAAGAAAAAGTTCGATGGAACCGTGCAATTATTTATTTCATCGATTCCCAATAAGTATCGTCTTCATTCGAGGAGGAATTTTAATTTCGCTCCACTTTATGTCGACAATGAATCGCGAAATTGGACGCTCATCATCGCCAATATTTATTTATACAAACATTTTTATCTTAATTCGTAATTCTCGATTTTGCAAAATTTGCAATATTTTTCATTTCACCATAAGACATTTTAAACGACGTTCAAACGCTGCTGATTAATTTTTTCTTCTTTTAAAATAATTTTCTAAAACGAGTATAATAATTTTCTTTCCATTTGGATTTTTGGAAAATTCGTACGATTTTAGAAAAGGGGATGGAGTTTACAGATTAAAAAAAATCCGCAAGAATGAGGAAATTGCCAACTTTTCAAAATTTCCAAATACTTTATTTTCCATAATGAGAAATTCCAAATTTTGCTGATTTATTATTTTTTTTGGTTTTGAGATATTTTTTCTTACTTTAAAGATTTTTCTTCTTAAACAATAATAATAGTCATAATAGTATAGTAATAATAATGATGATAATAATAATAATAATAATAATAATAATAATAATATTTTTTATTTCGAAATTTTTCTTCTTTTAAAATAATTTTTTAAAACGAGTATAATAATTTTCATTCTATTTGGATTTTTGGAAAATACGTACGATTTTAGAAAAGGGGGTGGGGTGTTCAGATAAAACAAATCCGCGAGGATGAGGGAATTGTCAATTCTCCAAAATTTCCAAATACTTTATTTTTCATAAGAAGAAATTCAAAATTTTGCTGATTTATTATTTTTTTTGGTTTTGAGATATTTTTTCTTACTTTAAAGATTTTTCTTCTTAAACAATAAAAATAGTCATAATAGTATAATAATAATAATAATAATCATAATAATCATAATAATCATAATAATTTTTTTTTCGTACTTTGATTCGAGGAAAAAATTTGAAATTCGAAGAAAGGGGTGGAGTCGGCTGCGGGTAAAATAATCAGTGGAAAATTGCGCTCATTCCATAAGTTTCCCTTTAAATGCAAACATTGAATCCTACGAATTTACATATTTTTGTTTCAAAGTTATTCGATCCTACGCTAGCAAAAAGAAATATTTGTTCTGCGAAAAAGACTACTGTTCGTGCTTGAAATCTAAAAAAAAAAGCGAGGCATAAAAAAAACGGGGCTTGTTTGTTTCGGACGTTTTCACAAAAGGAAATTCGAATCCAAATCAAAGCTCGTACCAACTGTTCGCTGAATAACGTCGTGTAACAAAAAGGTATCGATAAAGCTTAACAGGAACGAGCGAAAAGAAGGGAACGGAATGAAATACACTTTCCCGATAGCTTATGTCCACGATTAAAAACTACTATAATTTCAATTTTCCATGCCTCTGGAGTTCCCTCCATTAATTAACCGCTGCGAAAGAAAAAGGAATTCTTGGAAATTTCAAAAACGTTCCCATCGTTTGAATTAAAAAAAAGGGGAATAAGCGAATGGCAAATGGGGCAGTATAAGTAATGAAATTGTAAAGTAAGCAATAAAAAATAATAAATAATAGAAATAATAAATGTTCATTCAATGAAAATATGGAAAAGTTATTGAAAAAAAATTGTTTAAAAAATTGAAAATCATCCCCAGCCTCATTAAGTTGTTTTTGTTTATTGCAAATAAGTGAAAATTATCATTGCGTTGGCCGTGAAAATTCCATGGAATTTGTATGCAATTGCAAATTTTGAAAAATTGCAATTGCAAATTTTGAAAAATAACAATTGCAAATTTTGAAAAATTGCAATTGCAATTGCAAATTTTGAAAAATTGCAATTGCAAATTTTGAAAAAATGCAATTGCAAATTTCGAAAAATTGCAATCGCATAAATAAATACGTTTTTCAGTAAAAAAGGAATCATTTTTAGAATCAAAATTCTTGAAGAAAAGAATTCTTAGGAATTTCAAATATTTTCATTGGGTGAAATAATAAAAAATAATAAATTAAAAAACAAAGAAATAAAAATAGTAAAATTGTGGTTAATAAAATAGTAACAAGCGATAAAAAAATAATAACAGTAACAGAAGTAATAAAAAAAAAACAATTTACCAATGAATTAAAAATATCGATTATTTGCTTATTAAAAAAAAATTTTTAGAAATTTGAAGATTGACCCCATGGTAATTGTACGAGACGGAAACTTTCAACGAATTTTTCATGGGGTTTTGCTACGCAACAATGATTTTCGATTGTTGTCAAATAGTAATTATGTTCGCAACGAGCCAATTCACTCCGTAGGCTTGAGTCTCACTCGAAGGCTTCTGAATCCTGGTAAATTAATCCGAGGATCGTCGAAATATCGAATTCGCGTTATACTAACGCTCGTTTCTTGGGCAATAACCATCGCGTGTATAACTTGTGGTAACAATTACAATAAAGCTTAATACCAAGGTAGCAATTTCGAATGAGAGTACCGCGGTACAGGTAGGACCGTATTACTACCACCATTTAATTTTTTTCATGGTAATTGAATTTCTTTAAAATCCTACCGGGACTTGATATCAGTAGTATCCGGTGTCACGCAGAAAAAGAGAGAGAGAGAGAGAGTTGTGCAGAAGAACTTATTTAGCTGAATTTAAGATAGTGTTTTCCTTTTTCTCGAAACATTCGGGTCTCCGAGGAGAAATTCACCCGAAAATGGAAATTTGCGAGCTTACGAATGAACAAAAGACGCCAGAAAAGAAATTATTTCGAGTTTTGTCTAATTCTTTTACATTCAGAAATTAATTCATTTTGGTAATTCCCTTCTCCAAAGTTTTAGTTTATTTTAATTATTTAATTATTCTTTTTTACTATTTTTTAAAAATTAATATTGCTTATTTTCATTCTCAAATGAATTTTTGTTACTTGCACATTGAATTCCACTTTCCAAAAATTGTCATATTTTTAATTTTGCAAAAAAGAAATTTTTTTGTTTGTTTGATTCTCTTGGATAAAAATTAAAATTCCTCTATTCAAAAAATTTTTTGTAAAAAATGCAAAGGAATTAATTTTGTTTCATTTGATTCTCCCATAATCGATCCTTTTTAATTCAAAATTACATGTGTTTCTTGCTCCCCCAAAAATCGTCACATTCTTAAATAAAAGGTTCGTTTGATTCCCTGAAGAGGGGGTGCGAGACATTTTTAGACACACATTTTCATGGACACACGTATCTCTCTCACGGGGGGTTGGAACGAAACAAACACCAAGACTATCGCCATTCATTCGATTCCGTAAGTTTGCAACAATGGTAATCCACACATAATATGCAACCAGAATGGAGTTAGTTTGCCAATAAAGTTATATTGTTAACACGATGGGAGAATTGACGTCTTGCAGGGTATCATTTCGTAACTAAATTTCTCGATGAAAATAGAAACTCTCCCCGCATACGTACGTATCCTCTGCGGTACCAGACGTTGTTCCATTTCCCGGCAATGTTGTCACGATCCGGATGAACTTTCTGCTTAATGTCTCTATGGATACGACGAACAAGAGATGTGTGTTACCGAGGGGAGGAATATAACAGGTACAAATATGAGAAGGAGCCACGGTAACTAATCGTAGTAAGTTATCGTTGCCGTGGTGTGTCGTGCGGTTTACTACACCCCCGGTCTCCCTCATACCCTTTTGGAAACTGCAAGGCGCTAGTACAACCTAAGCAATATCTAAACTAGCCAAAAACTATTACCTCTGTGTTTCCTGTTCAACAGAATACGTGAGACGAACGTTCCCTGCGAGCAAACGAAACGGGGCCAGATTGTCCCTTTTCGGCAGCCGTTGACGTAATTTTACGTCATTTCTAATTTTTCTTTTTTTTTCTCGGGGTTTTTTTTATGTCGCAAAAAAAATATTATAAACGCTTGTTGTTCATCAACGAATATTTTTTTTTCTTCGATTAGGGGGGGGGGGGGGGTATGGTATAACGGGTCTAAAAAAAAGGCACTTTTTTACGAATTTTTTTTGAAGAGACTATTGGAGTTATTTTGTTACTCTTAATCTCATTGATTTTTGCTCCAAATGATCCGAGGTTTTGTGAAAATATTTCGAAGAAGTTGTACTTTTATATAAAAAATTTAAAAAAAAACGAATTTTTCAAAGTGGTTATACCATACCCCCCCTCCTTAACCGGGTTTTCGGCAAAAAATTGAATAAGAAAAAAAAATGACCCACCGCGGGAATGTTCTTTTTCGGGATTTTATTCGTCTTTTGTTCCGCGCGTTTTATCCAAAAACACGTAAAAGAAGTTTTTCTTTTTACGAGATAAGATTTATTGGCTTTTACGACATCCTTTGTTTCAGGCACAATGCCGTGTAATTAAGGGACAAATGCTAACAAGAATCATCGTAATAATGTAACTTTTCGATATCTCCGGGAGACTTTTAGGAAAAGTAAGTTTACCGAAGGAGCAGGAGAAAAGGGTTGGTTTGAGAATTGCTGCGGCTACTTCTGAAACGCTATAGTTGTCTCGGTCTTTTGTAATCCTTTCTGTAGTCTTGGGAGGATCAGGATATTTTATGGGAAAAGTCTTG
This sequence comes from Gasteruption jaculator, assembly GCA_949825005.1. Lineage (NCBI taxonomy): Eukaryota > Metazoa > Arthropoda > Insecta > Hymenoptera > Gasteruptiidae > Gasteruption > Gasteruption jaculator. The sequence goes on along the minus strand of OX463763.1, from coordinate 4,363,505 downwards.
GTAATGCCACATAAAGAAAGCCCCGCTTCTTTTCCGCTGTACCGAGGAAAGTGCACTGTTGTGAAACGAAAGAATGGCACGAGAGTCCCTCGACGTCTTTGCCATTCCGAGTACATACATTTACAAGTAGCCCGTAGGGTAGGAGCTGCTCCTTCCAGTTTCAATTCATGTTTATTTCAGCATTCGCCTAATAATAATTGATGTTATGGGTAAACGCTGGAAACAACATGGAAATTTCCAGGTTCGTCTCGGAAAGCAGTTTCTCGGGGAAATCATTCGACAGGGGCGTTTCACGAAACATCCGAAAGGCATGTTTCGATGCCTCGCAAATTACAAATTTTTCATGGTTGATCCATTATAATAAATTGACAAATTTTAGTAAACATTGAAAATAAAAAAAAATAGGGGTATGGATTTTTTAATTGCTAATTTCGATATCGAGGAATTTTATTTGGTTTTTTAATTAAAATCATAATTTGATAATTTTATTACAATATTTTTTAGAATTGGAAACTACTACTACTACCACCACTAATAATAATAATAATAATAATAATAATAACGATAACGATAACGATAACGATGACGATGACGATGACGATGACGATAATAATAATAATAATACATAATTTGGTAACACATAATTTGCTTCTTAACGGCGGCCCCCCGAGTATAAAATAAAAACAAAAAAAAATAAGGGATGGAAGGAAACTTTATTTGATACATTCCTCCATCTTTGACATTAATTTTTTGTTCTTTTTGCATAAATATCTATTTCACTTGAAACACGACTGGGTTTGAAGAGACGGGTGCTATAAAGGTCGAGTCATATTTTATTTCGCATTGTACCTACCGACGGCATTGTAAAGAAAATAAATTATCTCTCTCTCCCTTCCTCCCTCGCATTCTCGGCTGGTGGTAATATAAGTTTGTTCGCGTTCGTCGTTTTCCTATAGAGTTTCTCGTAGATGATACCAACTTTCCCTCTTCCCTTTTCTATACATACATATATATATGTATATAGAGATATTTATATATATATATACTTGAAATATTCCGAATTTTTCTCCGGCTACTATTTGCCACTTTTTGCTCGAACCACGATGGTGGGGAATTTTTTCCGGTAGCCAATAATTTTTTTTATTGTATCTTCCCCGTTGTCTCCAAATTCATGAAATATAATTTTATCATCTTTTACTTTTCGTCACGATTGTAATATATTATTTATATAACAATGTAAGAAATTGCCTCGAAAAATAATGAAATATTTTTTGAAAAAAAAAAATTAATTAATTAATTAATCGATAACGGCAAAGTATTGATTTTGTTGAATTCCATCCAGATTATTTGTCGAGAAAAAAAAAAGTTGCGATTCTTATCCCGCGTGAAACGGGAAAACTCGTGGATGATTAATTCCGTTGAAGTGGATGAAGTAAAAGAAGAAAAAAAAAGGTAAAATAAACAAACGGCGGAGTTAAAAAATTAATTCGGTCAACACGACAAAGATTCATTGTCGGAACCAACTATATCAGGTTAAGTGTCGGATTAATTGAACTTTGCAGTCGTGCTTACGAAATTAATCAACTTTATTGTTCGGCGCGGATAGTATTACTCGAATAAATTAAAACTACTGCCGCTGCTTCCTGCTGGATGTTCACCATCGTCATCGGCAAGTGCAGTTCGAATGGGTATCGTTTGTTTTTTTTTTTTTGGAAGAATTTTATGATTGAGAGGGTACGAGTCACGTACAAATAAATAAGAATAATTAATTTAATTCCAATTAATTAATAATTCAATTCTAAGATAATTAACTATTTTGGTTAATACTAAGAAATTTAATTTTTCTAAGCGCCTAGAAATGAAATTTGAAAGAAACAAAAAAATTACGAAAGCTCGAAATTTATTAAAATCACGAATAAGCCAAAATTCGAACGTTTTTAATAATTTATTTGTTTTAAATAAAAGTGTAATAGAAATTGAAGAAAAAATAAACTGGTTGGTATTTAAAATACTAAGAAATTTAATTTTTCTAAGTGCCTGGAAATGAAATTTGAAAGAAACAAAAAAATTACAAAAGCTCGAAATTTATTAAAATCACGAATAAGCCAAAATTCAAACGTTTTTAATAATTTATTTGTTTTAAATAAAAGTGTAACAGAAATTGAAGAAAAAATAAACTGGTTGGTATTTGAAATACTAAGAAATTTAATTTTTCTAAGTGCCTGGAAATGAAATTTGAAAGAAACAAAAAAATTACGAAAGCTCGAAATTTATTGAAATCACGAATAAGCCAAAATTCGAACGTTTTTAATAATTTACTTTTTTAAAATAATATTGTAACAGAAATTGAAGAAAAAATAAACTGGTTAATATTTATGTAATATCTACGCAATAAAAATAAATAAAAACAACGAATTGAAAATAATTTTCGATTTTCAATTTTTTAATTAAATTTTCAAATTTCAATTTTTAATAATATTTCAATTTTTTAAATAACGATAAGTACCACCAGAATTACCCATATTCGTGGATTTCATCCTTTCGCGCCGTTACGAATTCATTGAAAAAAGAAAAAACAACAACAAATAAAATACATCCTTCGCAGGACCCTCGTGCTTTCAAAGTCCTGCACGCTGATGTAATGCATTAGTTAGGTACACTTGGTGGATGCACTCTCGAAATGCGTGTACACGAACACACACACACACACACACACACACACACACACGAGTGTGGGGAAAATAGCGCAATGAAGTTGTTGCTTAAAAGTTAAAATGTGTTCGGTCTTCGCACCCTCCGCCTCCCAAAACACCGAATGGAAATCTATGGCCAATATTTTCGCGCACCCAATTCGACCTGAATTTCTATTGTAACTGAATTTCCAAGTGTCGCCTCGACAGCGGGTGCAACAGAATTTCTGTACCTGTCGGAAGTGGCTGACAATTGTGCAACGAACGATTTTTTTTTATTAGAAAAAAATATTTTTAATTCAACAAATTCTATTATATTATTATTATTATTATTATTACTATTATTATTATTGTTGTTATTATTATTATTATTATTATTATTATTATTATTATTATCATTGTTATTTTAAAAAGTTTAAGAAAGTTTTAGATTTTTGACCGAAATCTGTAACAAAATTCATAGACTTTTATTATTATATTGGGTTTAAAAAATAATTAAGAGTCTAATCTACAGGGTATGGCATTTAAAGCAACCTATCAGGGTTTTGTAACAATTTAAATGTCTCACCCTGCATATATTCCACCTTATTAAAAATCCCAGCATCCCCTCGATTTTATTTTTTATACCTACTTATTTCTTTATTGCAACCAGATGCATTCCCGAGTTCCCACAATTCAAGATAACCCCAATTTTTCCATAGAAAAATATATATATATATATATATATGTGTGTGTGTGTGTGTGTGTGTGTGTGTGTGTGTGTGTGTGTGTATACGTTCAGTCAATGAACAATTGCTGCTGCCACGGATAAATAATCCACGGAACGTTTCGCGGATTAAAGTGAGTCTCCGCATTCCCGACAGCGCCCCCCCCCCCCCCCCCGAGTACCTCGCTGAACTAATTCCACTGTTGCCTACCGGCAGGCGCTATTTCTTACCACCCGCGGAAACAAATCAGTCGCACGTAAGAGTTTTCCATCGTGACAGGGTGCACGGGGCGAAAAGCTGTCGAGAGCCGGACGAACGTCCGTCTTAATGCTATTCCACCATAAATTACTAATTAATCAACGACAATCTCTGTCGGTTGTCCCGTACACTTCCGCGTGTCTATATGCATTATACAGCCATGGCGTATAATGAAGCAATTGTGTCCAGTTGCAGTTAATCGATACCGCTACGAATTTCTAATGAAGATGGAAATAGGATTGAGATGAGTTATTTTCCGGAAACAAGCTGTGACTAAGACGGAAATTAGCATATCTGCTAGTCCGATTGAAATTTCCTGCAATTAATCATAATACTGTCTTCTAGCCCCGAAGCGTAAAGTTGCAAGGGAAGCGTTATCCGACAATGCAAGGCAATCGTCCGTGGTTGAAATTTCCTAATTTTTATAATTATGCCAATTATGGGAATTGCGACTGGATGAAAATCAGAAGCGATTCGATAATTAAAATAATTAAGAAAAATCAATGAAATTTATGGAGGACGTTAATTATGTATTGAAATGTATTGTATATATGTATTTAATTGGTAATTAAATTCATATAATGGTAAAATATTATATTTTATAATAAAATTTATAATTTGTATTCAGTTTCCACCTGGATAATAGTTGTTTAAAAATTCATCCGTAAATTTGTAAACTGCTGATTAACCATCAGGTACCCGTGAGTGGTACCAAATAAATGCAGTGTCAAGAAATTTCAAATTGCGGTGAAATTCTCAAAAATAATTAGAAATAATTAAATAAATTGTTTAAAAAATAATTAAAATGAATTTGGAATTTTTATTGAACGAAAATCAGGAGTAATTGAAAATAATTGATACTACTACACTAAAAAAGAACTTTAGTTAAATTAATTAAGGATTTTTAAAAATTGTATTTAAATTGCAATTAAACTCAAATTATAATAAATTATTATCCAATAATAATAATTATATCCAATAATAAAATTTATGATCAATATTCGGGTTCAACCTCAGAAAAAAAAAATAAATAATGAATTTCAAAATTCCTCCATGAATTGGAATTAATTTTATTGACAGTAAATTAACCAGGTACCCGAGGGTGGTTTCAAATAAATGCAGTGTCAACCTTTTGTCGCACAATCGTATAATATTATATTATATAATTTTCCCAAATATATATTATTAATATATATTAATTATTTAAAATTTCAAATTGGGGTGAAATTCTCGAAAATAAAAATTAAAAAAATACTAAATAAATATTTTCTAAAATCCCCAAATTTTCTTTTTATTGGAGTGGGGGGGAGGGGGGGGGGCGCAATTCCATTCGAGTTTCTGTTTTCGAGAAAGGAGCTATTATAAATAAAAAATCGTTCGCGAGCAAGACAAATTCGTCATATCCGGTTACAAGTCCGAGGTCTAGGCATTAGTTAGACGCCGCGACTTTGTCTACTCGTGGAAGCTTTTACCCTGGGAAGAAGAATTTACCGAAGGAATGAGTAGCGAGGTTTCATCCACGACGATAACTCAGGATCCTACGGGAACTGCTTGCTGAAACAAAAGAGCCAAGGGGGTGAGAAAGAGAGGGGGGGGGTGGAATATCCTTGACAGGTTGAATCCTCTAAAGTTTCTCCGGGGGGATGACTTAGCTCCTTTTTTTTTTCCCCCGGTACTTTTACTTTCCCCATTTTCCACGAAGGGGATAACCTTCTTCCCAGGATCGCTCGTCTTTCCATATAGGTAAGAAGAAAAGTAGGATTATAGATCCTACCGCGAGGATCAGAGGGTGGTAGCTTTACGTATAGAATACTAATTGAGTCACTTACCTATGGAATTAAATTCTGTTTCGTTGCGTGACGATCTTTTTTTTTCTTTTTCTTTTTTTTCGCCTCTCATTTCACGGGAAATAGGAAATTAGGATAAGTGACGGCGGAGTCTCGGGGTAGAGGTGGAAGGAAAAGAAGGCAAGCTTCAAATTAGGATCTTCCTCTGATCCTCCCAAGGAGACGATGATGCCGGTGTTTGCTCAGCATTAGCTCCTTCAATGGAGGTGGTGCCTGTAGGGATGATACTCCATTCTGCACCAGGGAACAAAGGAAAAGAAAGACCTCTTCCTCCTCCCAAATATTATAAAACCCTTTGTACTTATCTCGAGAAAGCGTCTCTCCGGGGACTTCCGTTTCCGGAGACCTATGGATTTCTACTTAGGGACGAAATTCAGGAAACATTAGATTCGCGCGAGTTACGGTCTGTCCAAAAACGTCAGAGTCACTGAATATTCTCTGCGAGGTGTCAGGGCCCGTAATTGAATTTGGAGGATTTCCTATTTTTTGTTAAAAATTTTTTACACACTTTTTTATTGGGTTGGTGCATAATTAATGACGATTATTTTGGTGCTTTACACGTGAAACTAGTCGTCGTTAATTATACACCAACCTGTTTTTAATTGTTACCTATATTTTTAATTATTCTTAGTTGAACTAATTTCAATTGTTCTGATGATTTATAATTGATTTTTTAAATTTGACGAAATTTCTCAAATTTCTGAAATTTCGCAAAATTTCGGAAATTTTCAAAATTTGACAAAATTTCTAGAGGACTCGGTTGCAATTGCCATTAGGTACCACTTTCCTTATCCCTCGTTTGGACTATTTTCTGGAGGATACGGCCAGGATGGACTTCCCTGACGACAGTGCACTATTTTATGACCGCGTGGGGCATCATTTAAAGTTATCTTGAATTGAAGGAAACGAGATTCTCTCAAGCTCTGCTCTCTCGTGTATGTATTACAAAGGATTGTGTTATTCCCCAGTTCTCTGGTAAATAGAAGACAACGATTCCACGCTCGGAGGCATCATTACACACCACTCAGAGTAGACAATACAAGACCCCAGGCAAGGTCGTTTTCACTATTTCATCCCGGTATCTGTCCATCATTTATTTGAGTGAACCCTTGTTAATTGTGTGCCTGGTAATTAATCGCGTGTAATTGCATAGGTATAATTACGCTGCATGCAGCAGATTCTTGTTGTGAAATAATACCGGGGTTGCATTCCAAATTGACACAATACCCAGTGATTTCGCAAACTTTCCGGGTTGAAAGGAGCCTCCAAAGGGATGACTCGAAGAGTGTCGAGTGGTTCCTTGCTTGGTTTCCAAAGGATCTTGAGTCCAAAAGATCTTGGGTTCCAAGGATCTTGGGTCCAAAAGATCTGGGGTCCAAAGGATCTTAGGTCCAAAAGATCCTTGATCCAAATAATCTTGGGTCAAAAGAATCTTGGGTCCAAAGGATCTTGGGTCCAAAGGATCTTGGGTCCAAAAGATCTTGGGTTCAAAGGACATGGGTTCAAAGGATCTTGGGTCCAAAAAATCTGGGGTCCAAAGGATCTTGGGTCCAAAAGATCTTGGGTCCAAATGATCTTAGGTCCAAAAGATCCTGGGTCTAAATAATCTTGGGTTCAAAGGATCGTGGTCCAAAAGATCTTCGGTTCAAAGGATCTTGGGTCCAAAAGATCTGGGGTCCAAAGGATCTTGGGTCCAAAAGATCCTGGGTCCAATTGATCTTAGGTCCAAAAGATCCTGGATCCAAATAATCCTGGGTCAAAAAAATCTTGGGTCCAAAGGATCGTGGTCCAAAAGATCTTCGGTTCAAAGGATCTTGGGTCCAAAAGATCTGGGGTCCAAAGGATCTTGGGTCCAAAAGATCCTGGGTCCAAATGATCTTAGGTCCAAAAGATCCTGGGTCCAAATGATCTTAGGTCCAAAAGATCCTGGGTCTAAATAATCTTGGGTCAAAAAAATCTTGGGTCCAAAGGATCGTGGTCCAAAAGATCTTCGGTTTAAAGGATCTTGGGTCCAAAAGATCTGGGGTCCAAAGGATCTTGGGTTCCAAAGATCCTGGGTCCAAATGATCTTAGGTCCAAAAGATCCTGGTTCCAAATAATCTTGGGTCAAAAAAATCTTGGGTCCAAAGGATCTTGGGTCCAAAAGATGCTGGGTCCAAAGGATCTTGGATCCAAATAAACTCGGGTCCAAATGATCTTGTGTCCGAAAGATCTTGGGTTCAAAGTATTTTGGGTCCAAAAGATCCTGGGTCCAAATAATCTTGGGTCCAAAAGATCCTGGGTCCAAAGGATCTTGGTTTCCGAAAATATCAGATTTTCAGATTCTTCAAAGAATTCGCGCCTTCGATGCACATTTTTGAGTATTACTCCATAACGATGACACGAGGGTTGCCTACTTCCAGGCGTTTTCCAGGACTGGGCTTTCATCTCAACTTTTTTAATCCCTCTTTCTGAAAGAGGGTTACCGCCAACTTTGGCTTAACGAACTCGTTTCAACTTTCGATACCTTGCAGGGACTACGTGCATGAAAAAAAAAAGAAAAATTTGTTCCTTTTAAAAACGGGGGATCTTTCCGGAACCCGTTTTTCCCTTTGTCAAGGGGTCTCGGAGCCTAGGGTGTTTGCTCAGCATTAGCGTAATGACAATTTTCGGCGTATCCTCTCGCGGAAAAGAATTGTTTAATTGCGTCCAAACAAACGTAATCCTGGCTCTCGCGGCAATTGCCAGTTTGATTCGCGAAATTTCGTCCCGGAGCCAGTGGCAATTTGCAAGTTTGTCACGGATTCTTTCCGCGCGCGGCGTAATCCCGCTTGGGACAAGCTAGTTAAAGATACGCGAATTAATTATGTCCGCGTAAAAACGGGAAAGAAAGTTGTAAAGGATAATTTAATTAATAATAATGTTGCGAAATTTAATTAAACTCGCCCAAAGTAAAGGCGAGCAAAGGAGAGGAAGGGATTAAAGAAGCGAAAAAAAAAAAATTGGAAATTAAGGGACTCCACCCTGGCCTGTCACTCTTTCATTTTATGCAACAAAACGCGGGAATGGATAACGAACGGAGAAACGGAAAAAAGAAAACGTCAGTTCCGGTAGACGAAAAATTCAAAAGTCTGCGAAACACACACAGAATAAAAAATTACCCTCTCGCGCACACACACACACACACACACACACACACACACACGGGAGGTTATTCACGCATGTTCGTATTTTCATATTCCCTCATCGTTAGACGCGTTTCATGGGAGCGAATTCATGCGAATAGTCGGCCCTTAAGTGCTCGAGACTAATTATTTCTTGTCTCGCTCGCTTTTATCGGACATTTCCGCGGATCGCGGCGTCGTCGCTACAAAAGTAGTCGGTTAACAAGGTTCTCCTTCTCCCTCGTGCTCGTCGTCATCGTCAGCCCGGTCTTCCATCAGATATGGAAGGCCTCTCGCATTAACGCACTATCGCGTATGGAAGAAACTGCAGTTAATGCTCAACATTCATTGAAAGAGAGCGAGAGAAAATTCGATCGTGGCTTCAAAAGCAGAGCAACGCGAGGCAAAGCGGAGCGAAGTGAAGTGAAGTAACGTAAAGGAAATGGGCTTGGGTTACGTCAGTTTCCGGTTCGCTCGAGTCCGATCCGCATAATTTGTGTCCGCTTATGCGACGTTCCCTCGCAGCTCTTCCGAGCGAGGCAGAATTGGGACACCGTTTCGTCAGACTTTGGCGATGAAAAAAAGGGCCAGTGACGAGACTCCTTGGCCCCCGAGTGGGCCAAGAAGTCGATTGATTGATTGATTGATTGAACGTGTGGCGTTCAACTTTTGCGTCACAGTTTTCAAAAAATAGAAATTTTGAAATTCGTTTTGAAAACAATAAATTCGTACCGAAAAAAATAAGAAAAATAACAAAAAATTAAGAAAGGCGTTCATTATGTGACGTCACGAGCGCATATTTATTATTCGTCTTTGTCAATTTTCATTACTGAAAATTTCTTGAATTATCCCTTCTTTGACCGTAGGTTTTAAATAAATATGGATTATTTCTTCAGTCTTTCGGTCTTAAATTTCTTTATTAATAGATTTGTAGTGTTGACGTTTCGACAACTGATACGTTGTCATCCTCAGAACTATATATAACACAAATTAAAAATTATTACAATGTATTACAAAAGTATTACAATTTTATATAATTATTATTTTAACATATTTAATATTATTTATATTTACCACTGATTCTATTATTATTATTATAAATTTCATATCATACTTTCGTAGATTTAAATAATATAATAATTCGAAAGTATCTATAAAAGGTGTTAACGACTACATTATTGAATTCGTAGTGACAATAATGTTCTCAGCTGTTAGTTTCAGAGTCATTTTAAAATCGTTATGTATAGCTATATGCAATGGTATTTGTGAGAAGTATGTGTATGATGATCGAAATGATATGTTTTCATTTTAGGAATGTTTCTGTTTCTTACTTTAAATACCGTTATCGTTATTTTCGGTTATGTAGAATAATATTTTGAAATTTTATTTGAAATCTAATAACGTATTATATCGGAGAGACTTTTTATATTTCAATTCCAGGGATATTTTTAAATAAGTTTAATTTACAAAATTTTTGAATATATTTTATCTATTTCTTTAACCTTTAGAGCGCCGGGATACGCCTCTAGGCGTAAGGGGTCTGACTCGCCAACATTTTAACTTAGTTTGGCCCTAACTTAGGGACCTTAGACCACATTTCTATAGAAAAATGCGATTTGCATGTTTTTCAAAACCCCAGCGCTCTAAAGGTTAAAATCTGTAACTATATTAACATCGTTATTATTACTATGTTGAATATGTAAAGCTTCTAAAGTTTTCCTTTTTGTGAAATTTTTTTCTTTTTCTAAAATTTTCATTTTTTCGAAATTAAAACTGTGTTTTGTTTCTAAACTATGTTTTGCTAATCTTGATTTTTCTAAATTTTTTCTTATATAATATGTATGTTCGTACAAAACCCATACATATTAATTTTCATTACATTGACGATTCACTTTTTTTTTCACAGCGTGACTCTCCCTTCCTGAAGGGATTACACACACACACACACACACACACGCACACACACACACACGGTAGTGTGCGTTACCCCTTTGCTCACCGCGAGGAAGAAAGTCAAGAGTCAATATAAGAAAAAGGGTGATTCCCGTCCACTTTGTTTCATAAAAGCGTCCCTATTGAGCAGATTAGCTCCTCCCGGTCTTTGTCTCTTGACATAACTTAGCCTGTATGCATATATTATTAGGTGTCTGTATATTTGTGTACAATACAACGACGCAAAAACCAATACACGTACGCGCGATTGTGGCACACACATGGCCCTCCCTTGTAAGATTATAGTTAAATACGATCAACTTCCACGATTGCTTACCGTTCTCCAACTCTCGTGAGACACTTACTCGTATGCTTAATCTATGCTTGTTTAATTTCCGGTTCGAGTTTGCTCGAACACATACAATATTAATCCTCTGCGTCATGAATTTTTCTCTCCAATTCCTTTTGAAAAATTAGTACATAGCGCAGATGGCCGGTCGCCAATTGCACCGATTGTGAAGAAAAAAAAGAAGGGAATCCCGGGAATAATGAAAATTGTTAAAAAAAGAAATAATTAACACGCGCCCGTGACTTAAAATGATGGAACGAAGTAAGGAGGTAATGGATCTTCAAAGAAGGTTTAATGGTTAACTGCAATTTTTTAGTGAGCAATTTTTCGAAGTTTGGTTTTCAATTTTATGAGAAAACTGCAATTTTGTAATAATCAATTTTATATAATAATTTTCAATTTTACAAATTAACGGCAAATTTATGATGAACAATTTTATAAAGTTTAATTTTCAATGTTATAAATTACCTACAATTTTATAGAATTTTTTGAAAATTAAAAATTCTTAATTCCTACATTTTTATGAAAACGTTTATTATTATTATTATTATTTTTAAAAAAATTTTTTTTTTTCATATTTTTTTCCTCTTCAAAGAAATTTTCTGAAATGGTCACAAATGGGTACACCCAGCGCGTTTCCTCGGTTCAGACACTAATGAGTGCGTGGGAAGGTGTTAAAAGCCTCCTTTTCAGCCAAATAAGACCCTTTTTAAGTATCACATCTTTGAATGATACTAAATACACCCCAACAGTTGCTCAATCGACTTCGGCCGCGCTTCCTCCTTATGTTTTAATGACTCGCTGCAGCTTCTGTGCTTTCACGAAATATCAACATTAATGAGCTTTCATACAAACACTCCCCCCTTCTTTTTTTTTTTTTATATTTTAAACCCACTCCTCTCACGCAGATAAAGTTTGAAAGAACTTTAAGGAGTTATTAAATTTCCTGTCGTTTCAAAGTTTCTGGACCGAGATAGGGACTTAATTTATTTCACTGCCGCTGTCTTTTTACTCGACTCACTTCTTTAATTAACTATTACTCGACTTTGCAATAATTAGATGCTTCTAGGGTTTTTTTTTTTTTTGGTGATTTTTTTCGTATCGAATCCGACACGAATCCAAATAGTCCCAGAATCCACGCAGGGAAACTCCGATGTGACATTTTTTCTTTTTGTATTTTTAAAGAATTTAAAAGAAAAATTTTTTGGGGTTTTTGAATTTTTCTACAATGTAAATTTTGAAAATGTGAAATTTGAATATTCGGTGATTTTAAATGTAAAATTCAAAATTGTCGAATTTTTGTCGAAATTTCGATAGATTTTAATTCTTTTGTCGCATAATCCAGCAAATTCTATTTCGTAGAGAAATTTTTTCAAAATTAAAATTAAAAAAATTTTTTAAATGTAAAATCTGCAAAAAAAAATGTTAAACCTGTAAAATCGTTCGGGAATACCAAGAAACTAAAAGATAAGCGCGTGGGGCGTATAAGCCCCACTGCCCCTATAAGGGTCGCTACGACGGGGGATGCGAGTGTCGTCCGAAATAAATGGTACATTCGCGTTTTCCCTTCCCCGGCGTAATTTCTTGCCTTGTCTCGGTGAATAAAAGCACCCGGCTAAAGCGGTTACCGAGCTTTGGAAAGTTTGAAAATGAGGTAAATAGCCGAAGCAGTAAATGAAGCAGCTTTTTGCGAGCATCCGGTTAAAAATAAGTGACGTTTCTTGCTCCATTCTGACTTTACCGTCGTCGACGCCGTGCTTTCTCCCTTTTACCTCGGTTTTGGTACCTTTATGGGAAACCACGAATAGCCGAGAAGTTCCCTGAAGCCTTCCCTCTTCTATGAATATCTTCTCGACTAAGGCGACCTGCGAATGCACACAGCATTCTGCCGGAGGGCACTGCACTCTGTCATACGATGTGTTCTTCTCTTCTCTGCACCACCACTCGCCGTGTCTCGTGTCGTGATATTTCCATGCCTTCCATCCAACCTTTCATTTCCGTTTGCTCCAAAGTTTCATTTTCTAATGTACTTTTCACGAATTAATCTAATGTTCGTTACCTTGCGTCTTTTCTGGACCGATGCATTAAATTATTTTACATTATATTGGATTACACCAAAAAAAAATAAATAAAAATAAAGGCACTAATTATTTAATCCCTGGTTGACTTACAATTGATCAGGAAAGTAGTTGGAATTACTACAAATGTAGTTAAAATTATTATAAATTTTTGTAGTGGCATTTTAATTACGTTCAATACGTAAAAATTAGTATTATTGTTATATAATGATAATGATAATGACAATGACAATGACAATGACAATGACAAGGACAAGGACAATGAGAAGGACAATGACAATGACATTGAGAATGACAATGACAATGACAAGGACAAGGACAAGGACAAGGACAATGACAATGACAAGGACAATGATAATAAGAGTTATTATTATTATTATTATTATTATTATTATTATTATTATTATTATTATTATTATTATTATTATTATTATTATTATTATTATTATTATTAGTAGTAGATTCCTTTGGAAAAAGAAATTTTATTTTTTCAATTATGCAAATTAATAGAGTGAAGGCATAATTTGTTTTTGTTTTTTTTTTGATAATTTTTTGGGGATAAAATAGAAAAATCATAATTATAATGAATTTGAGAGATATAATAAGATTTTCATGAATAACGATTTTTTTTTGGAACTCAATAAGTCAGAGTTTTGAAAAAGAAAGAGAAATTCCCTCATTTTTAAAACCTTTTTTTTTTGTATTTTCAATGAAAATTTGAATTTGATTTTCGACAGAATAATTTAGCCAATATATTTCTCGTGGAAAGAAATTTTTTCTGCGTTTGCAGAATTTAGAGCAAACGCTTGAATTACTTTTTTACGCTTTTCGCATTAATTCGACCCCATTTCCTGGACAATTTTGAAAATACAGAAATAGAAAATTTGTCGTGTTTCAAAAAAGTGGAACGAATTTTTTTTGAAACTCGATAAATAGGATATTGAAGAAAAAGACATTGATTAAATTAATTAATCTTTTTCTCCAAATTAATTCCCTAATTTTTCGTCAATTTTTTAGAAAAAAATTAAAATCTCCTAATTTCGATCAAATTGACAATTTTTTTCTTCCATAAACAGTGGATTCGGTTAAATGGGAAATTATTTTCTTCCAAGTATTTTTTCTGAAGTATTTTTTCCAAGTAAAAAAAAAAGAAGTATTTTCTTTCGAATACAATGACTTGGATTTTCGAAAATTACCATTCCAATATTTTCCTTTCATTTCAATCAAACAATTCCAAGATTGTTCAATATTTTCGAAAAAATAAAAATCTCCTAATTTCGATCAAATTGACAATTTTTTTCTTTCCATAAGTAGTGGATTCGGTTAAATGGGAAATTATTTTCTTCCAAACATTTTTTTCCAAGTATTTTCTTTCGAATTCAATGACTCGGATTTTCGAAAAATTACCATTCCAATATTTTCCCTCGGTTTCAATCAAACAATTCCAAGATTGTTCAATATTTTAGAAAAAATAAAAATCTCCCAATTTCCATCAAATTGACAATTTTTTGTTCCATAAGTAGTGAATTTTCTTCCAAGTATTATTTTTCTAAGAATTTCCTTTCGAATTCAATGACTCGGATTTTCGAAAAATTACCATTCCAATATTATCCCTCGATTTCCATCAAACAATTCCAAGATTCTTTTTTGCCTGACGTATCAAAGAAAATGAAATCGGCGGAATTAAACATATGTTTCTTTCGCCCCCCCCCCCCTCCTTTTTTTGCACAAGCGGTATCTTGAATTGCTGGAGGAATTTCAGATGCTCTTTTCAACGAAGTGCACTCGTAAAAGCCCAGGAGAGGAAAAGAAATTTCAAGTATACACTCATACCCCTCTCGGCTCTAGCCGTCGGTGTGATATAAAAAAGTTCTTTAGTTTAATAACTGCTTGCTAAAGTTACCAAAGCAAACACCGGCAAATACGCAAAAGAGTTTTCAAATCTTTCAGCGAAGTGCCCACCCCCTCCCTTCTCGGGGGATTTGGCGAGTCCATTCGCGGGGAATTTCGGGGATCTCGCGTTTCCGATCCGGCTGGATACCTCGAAACTACCTGTAGAATTTGCCCCGCGTTATCGAGATATTAAGTGGCTATAAAGTAATTCCGACTCGCTTCGATAAACAACTATTTTCCTTCCCGCTACACTTCAACTTCAATTGGCTGCCGGGAAAGCAATTTCTGTCGAATTCCCATTAACTCGTAGGATGATGTAAGGCGTTCCTAACCCATAGAGAGAGAGAGAGGGAGAGAGAGAGACCCTACCGAAAGGGGAAAAAAATCTACAGCATCCAAGAATTCGTTCATTCGCATCACTTGGCTTAAGACGTAACGCGGAATCTTTCCCCATCGAAATTCTTCCTTTAATAGAGAAATTTCGCTGCGAAATGTGGAGGTTTTATAAAATAAAAAAAAAAATTGCACATACGTTATTTTTTGGACCACCAACTGGAATTTCGATTTTACCTCTTTTTTTTTGTGCTGGAAAATCGAAACCCTCGATAATTCAGCTTCGTTTTTTTTTTGGGGGGGGGGGGGGGTATCAACTGGAATTTCTATTCTACCTTTCCTTTTTATTTGACCAGAAGTTTTTTAAAAATATACTCGGTTTTTTAAATAAAAAAATATTTAACTTTTCTTTTGGGTGGTTTTCAGTTTTTTTTTTCGCTCATTCGCATCACTTGGCTTGAAACTTAATAGGGAAATTTCGCTGCGAAATGTGGAGGTTTTATAAAAAAAAATTGCATATACGTTTTTTTTTGGCCCACCAACTGGAATTTCGATTTTACCTCTTTTTTTTGTGGTAGTTCTCGGTTGCTGGAAAATCGAAACCCTCGATAATTTAGCTTCGTTTTTTTTTGGGGGGGGAGGGGGGCTATGAACTGGAATTTTTATTCTAACATTCCTTTTTATTTGACCAGAAAGTTTTTTTTTTAAATATACTTGGTTTTTTAAATGAAGAAAATATTTTAATTTTCTTTTGGGTGGTTTTCAGTTTTAAAAAAAAATCGAAATCCTTGAAACTTGACTTTCTCATTTTTTTTTTTTTGGTGCATATGCTGGAATTTTGACTCCACTATATTTTTTTTTCGCGTATGCATACATTTTCGAAATACTATCAGTTTTTGAAAGTTATACATTTTTTCTTTTGGTAATTCTCAATTTCCTAAAATGTCGAAACCGTGGAAATTCGGCTACGTTATT
Source organism: Gasteruption jaculator (assembly GCA_949825005.1). NCBI lineage: Eukaryota > Metazoa > Arthropoda > Insecta > Hymenoptera > Gasteruptiidae > Gasteruption > Gasteruption jaculator. Next base: position 4,347,300 of record OX463763.1, on the reverse strand, counting down.
TTTTATTATTTTGTTTTCGGTGCATCCACTCAAAATTTCGATTCTATCAAATTTTTATTTGTTCACACGTGTTCGAATTTTCAAAGAGTCTCAAATTTTTAAATACTATCTATACTTTTTTTGGTAGTTCTCTAGTCGCGAAAAATGGAAACCTTTGAAATTTAGATTCGCTATTTTTTTGTTTGTTTGTACATATTTTGAAATTGCGATTATAATTTTCGATTAAAATTCGATTACAAATATATTTTGCTTAAATATGCACGAATTTTGAAAATACCTTCAGCTCTTAAATATTATATACATTTTTTTTTTGGTAATTCTCAATTTCCTAAAATGTCGAAATCCCTGGTTATGTCTATTGATACACCCACTGAGGTTTTGAAATTGTCACTCACCGTGTGTGTGTGGGTGTATATGTACGCATATGTGTGGATTTAAATATATATATATATATATATATATATATATATATATATATATATATATATGTACAACAAGTTTTGATGGATTTCGTCTACCATATGTTCCTTAAAAGTTGGTAAAACGCCAGCAAGACACCGTGAGACAACATGAAATAGGAAAGCGAAAGCCAATCGTACAGTGGAAACAGCAGTTACTGTTTCTTGTTCTGCTGCCACCCATTCCAAACACTTAAAGGTTTATCGCTCGATTGGGTAAATAAGAAACAAAGAGAAGTCTATTCTGAAGGAAAGGGTGTCCAAAACTTGTTGCGAACCTACTAAACGCTTTCATAAGTATCGCAGCTTGGAATTTATTCTCCTTCGAGTTTTTCTTCGATCGCAAATCGTGGAGAAGTATTCGTATTTTTTTTCTTTTTTGTAAAATTGCAAAAATGTTCCAATTGTTTCAATCAATGTTTCAATTTTTCCAAAACTGTGAATTTCACATTTTTTTGTAAATTCCAATTTTATTGAAAAAAAAATCGAAGCTTTCGAAAATACCTTGATAGTGATTTTTCTGTAAAATTGCAAAAATGTTCCAATTTTTCCAAAACTTTGTGAATGTCGATTTCTTTTTGTTTTTACAAATTTGTAAACTACAATTTTACGCGTACAAACGAAATTTCGAGGTTTCTATGAGTCAAATTCAAAGTCACGAAAAGGCAGAGGTTAATTAAAAATAGAGTCGTGCCCAAAAATTTTTTAAAATAAATTTAGTTTTTTAAAATACATATTTTTTCGTAGTTTCTAATTTTATTAAAAAAATCGATGCTTTCAAAAATACCTTGATAGTGATTTTTCTGTAAAATTGCAAAAATGTTCCAATTTTTTCAATCAATGTTTCAATTTTTCCAAAACTTTGTGAATTTCACATTTTTTCGTAAATTCCAATTTTCTTGTAAAAAATCGAAGCTTTCAAAAATACCTTGATAGTGATTTTTCTGCAAAATTGCAAAAATGTTACGGAAAATGTTTCAATTTTTAAGCAATCAATTTTTCCAAAATTTTGTGAATTTCGAATTTCTTTTGTTTTTAAAAATTTGTAAAATATTAGTGAAAAATAGAGAAGCGCGTGTCCACAAATTTCAAAAATATATTTAGTCTTTCAAAATATATTTTTTTCGTAGTTTTCAATTTCATAGAAATTAATCGAAACTTTCGAAAACGCCTTGATAATTTTTTTCTTTCTTACAAAACTGCAAAAAAATGTTCAAAAAAATAGTTTCAATTTTGATACAATAAATTTCTCCAAAACTTTGTGAATTTCGAACTCCCTTTGGTTTTAAAATTTTGTAAAATGTTAGTAAACAAAAAAATAGAAAAGTGCGTGTCCATAATTTTTAGAAACATTTTTGGTTCTTTAAAATGATATATTTATTTTTGTAGTTTTTTGTTTCATAAAAAAGTTCAAGACACTCGAAAACATCTCGTTAATGTTTTTTTCTCATAAAATTGCAAAAAATGTTTTAAAAAAATGATTCGATTTTGATGCAATCAAATTTTCCAAAACTTTGTGAATTTCGAACTCCCTTTGTTTTAAAAATTTTGTAAAATATTAGTAAAGAAAATATAGAAGAGCGTGTCCATAATTTTTAGAAATATTTTTGGTTTTTCAAAATTATATATTTTTTTGTAGCTTTTTGTTTCATAAAAAAATTCAAGACTCTCGAAAACATCTCGTTAATGTTTTTTTCTCACAAAATAGCAAAAAAATGTTAGAAAAAAAATGTGTGAATTTGTGTGCAATGAATTTTTCCAAAACTTCGTGAACTTCGATTTCCCATTGTTTCGTCAAATTTGCGAAACACAATTTTTCTCGCACAAAGCTTCGGGGTTTGAATGCGCCGAATTTAAAGGCAACAAAAGGCAGATATTAATGAAAAATAGAGAAGCGCGTTGATTATCATCCGAAGTGTGTGGAACTACTTTACGCGTGCATCTATGCAGCGATACTTTGTCTCTGCATTCAATGGTGCGATAATGCAAACTCACCCCTGTGCTGTTAAAATTGCTGGTTGACACTGCCAACCTCATCTCACTCCACAGCCTCTCTCTCTCTCTCTCTCTTTCTCTTCACATTCAATCAACGTGTCGTAAATTTCACCGGCGTAATCTATCACGCGACGCATATTTGCATTCAGTAAAATTGCAATATTTACACTCAATGATTAAAACGCAGGTGCAATAATGACGTCCGACTCTATCCGTGCCATCGGTTCATTTTCCACCACCCCCCCCCCCTCTTTTTTTTGGGGCAATTTTAATTTTTGAAACCCTCGATCGTACTTCGTAGACTCCCGCCATACTTGGGCCTACCAGTCCTTCCCGGGAGAACACGAAGACGAGGAAACCAAAAAAAAAAAAAGAAGGAGCAATAAAAAAGTTTATTATAACTCCGTCAAGGAGAATTAATTATAATGGGGAGGCGAAATTAAGGAAGCAAGTTTCACGGCGTCAGAATTAATTTGACACTTTGCCGTCAAAATTTTCCGTGCTTTTCAGCGCGAGGTCCTAGCAGGGATGAATAAAACGTCGTAATTAGACGGGTAATTGCGAGAGAATCGCCACGCTGCTGAAGCAATCATTGTAATTACTCCGTGAGTGTGTTCATTAGAGGCTCCTGCAGAGAGAAAACACCTGGTTTGTGTTTTCTCTCTATTCGCCCCATCGCCATAGCGAGCATCCCTTCACATGTTTCAATTTTGATCTAACGAGGATTCATGAAAAAAAAATGAGGGAAAAAATAGAGAGCGGATAATCTACGCGGTATAAATATTATACAGGGCGTGCCACGGAACGTCATTAGGTTAAATCGTTCTACCGATAGTGGGCGAATGGACGTTAATTTTTTTTTCTATCACGGAGGGGGTGGGAAAATGACTGTAATGAATTTCATTGGATCGACCCTCCTTTTTTTGAGAATTTTCAAATTATATAAAATTTTCTAATCGAGTTTTTAAAATCCAATAAAATAAAATGAATTTCAAATTAAATTTTTTCTATCACAGAGGGGGTAGGAAAACGACTGTAATGAATTTTATTCAATCGACCCTCCTTTTTTTGAGAATTTTCAAATTATATAAAATTTTCTAATCGAGTTTTTAAATTTTAATAAAATAAAATAAATTTCAAATTAAATTTTTTCTATCGCAGAGGGGGTACGAAAATGACTGTAACCAATTTCATTCGATCGACCCTCCTTTTTTTGAGAATTTTCAAATTATATAAAATCTTCAAATCGAGTTTTTAAATTCTAATTAAATAAAATAAATTTCAAATTAAATTTTCGAGAAAAGTTAAGGCTGCTTACCCTAGACCACCCTGTACAATCCAACCCCGAGCGGATTTGCATCGTATCCGATAATTTTTAGCATCGGAGCACACTTGCGTTCGGACCCGTAAAAGTTATGGCTGTTTACTATGGACCACCCTGTATAACTGAATTTCGAGTCGAATCGCATCCACTTTCGGCGCGAATGCGATTTCTAATTTCGCAAAATGCGTCTTCGAAAAATCCGGAAGCGCCAGTCCGTCTTGGGATTGATGCTCCTCAGACGAGCAGGCGTTGGTTAATAAGCTGGAAGTTTCTTAATGAGACCACGAGTGAGTGCAAGTGCACATTTTCAGTGCAACGAAGTCAGAGTTGATGCGAAAAGCGAGGGAAGGCGAGAAATAATGGATTTTACCTCGTTTTGGAAAGCGTAGAATAAGCAAATGTTAAGTACACAGCCGTGGCAAGCGAGCTCCTGCAGCGAGAATATTATTACAACATACCGAAGAAAAATGGACTCCTTTCCCGGAGTCTAAGGGGATGCGAAATCCGTTGAGAAATGGCTCAGGTTCTTAAACTCGAAGCTGTATTTAATTTTTCTTTGGTATCTTATTAGAAGGCACTACCCGATATTTAAAAAAAAAAGATATTCCTCGAAATTGGGGTATTATAATATATACAGGGTGGGTCACCACATTTTGCCATCACGTATAGCAAAATAATGGTAAAATGTGGTGGCAAAAAATGGGGAAAAAATTCTCCCACGGCTAAAATCCGTATTTCATTTGTTAATTATCTCCCCCCTCAAAAAATGCAATATTTATCATTTAATAAAAATATATACAGGGTGGGTTACCACATTTTGCCATTATTTTGCTACGCGTAATGGCAAAATGGCAAAATGTGGCGACCCACCCTGTATATATTTTTATTAAATGGTAAATATTGTTACTGGTTGTTTATTTTTTATTAAATATTGGATATTTTCATTAAATGATAAAAAATGAGGTTACTGGTTGTTATCCTTTTAATTATAGATTATGAGAAATGTTTTTTTTTGTATATTTACTGATTTTTCTAATTTAATTTATCCTTCTTTGCGGTAAACACAAAAATTGCAATTACGAGAATGAAAAATCCCAGAAAATGAAACGCTAATTTTGGTCGTCGACTGTAACTCGATTGTATTATTTATAAAATAATAAATGATTTCTCAAGTTGAAAATTTCAATTACGAGAAATATAACTTTTGAAGGAGGGGGTATCTCATAATAATTAATTTCATTCTATTGAATAATTGCCTCAATTTAAAACTGATAACCATGACACAGTGATAATTAAAAAATAAGGTTACTGCAAATGATTGATATTATTATTATAATTATTGATGATAAAACAACCTATAAATAATTATATATTGTCTTGAATTGAAATATCGCTTTTTTCCCTCGAAAAAGACAAAAATTGCAATTATGTGAATAAAAAAGTCACAGATAGGCTCTGCCATTGGCTGCAACTTAATTTATAAAATATCGAATTGAATAATTTTTTAGTTAAAAATTCCAATTTAATTTATTTTTATATTTACGTTATTATTATAATTAAAGATAATAAAAAATCTATTTAAAAATGTTGCCCCAAATTAAAGTATCGTTTCTTTTTTCTTTCAAAAAAGCAAAAATCATAATTATGAAAATTACAAAATCACAATAAATTGTCCCTAATTAAAATATCTTTTTTTCCCCCATAAAAAAGCGAAAATCGTAATTATAAAAATTACAATGTTACCAAAAAGTCTCTCTGATCGACTGCGACTCAATTTATAAAATCTTAAATTGAATAATCTTTTAGTTAAAAATTCCAATTTAATTTACTTTTAATTTACGTTAGTATTATAATTAAAGATAATAAAAAATCGACTCAAAAATGTTGCCCCAAGTAAAAATATCGTTCTTTTTTTCTTTCAAAAAAGCAAAAATCATAAGTATGAAAATTACAAAATCACAATAAATTGTCCCTAATTAAAAGATCTTTTTTCTTTCTTAAAAAAGCGAAAAATTTTTGAGTTAAAAATTCCAATTTAATTTACATTTAATTTACGTTATTATAATTGAAAATAATAAAAAATCTATTCAAAAATGTTGCCCCAAGTAAAAATATCGTTTCTTTTTTCTTTCAAAAAAGCAAAAATCGTAATTATGAAAATTACAATACCACAATAAATTGCCCTTAATTAAAATATATTTTTTTTTCCCTTAAAAAAGCGAAAATCGTAATTATAAAAATTACAATGTTACCCAAAAGTCTCTCTGATCGACTGCGACTTAATTTTTAAAAAATATCGAATAAAACAATTGTTTCTTGAAAAATTCCAACCACAAGAGACGTGGCTTGGAAAAAAAAAATAGAAAAAGGGCATCCTCGTCCCAGGGTGTAGTAAAATTACCGAGAGACGCGCGAGGATTTCACGCGAGGCACATAAATCTATCAAAAAAAGCTTCGGGTGAAGTTTAAAACGACGCGTTCGTTTCAAAGGACAAAGATAGGAGTGAATGAAGAGAAAAGAGCCGGACAAAATGGAAGGAAAGAAATAATCTATCTCCCAAGGGTAGCGAGTGCCGAGGTCAGCCAAAGCTTTTGCGAACCCCGTTTGGCCGCGATCCAATTCTTCTTCAGCCAATCGACCCGATAGCCTGCAAAACAGAGACAGCTTTGGGTTATACCCGAGGAAAGCTATCCGTGGGAAATTTCGCCGGAGTCGATCCATCAAATTCGAAAATCCCTTTAAAGGAAGCCCGGCACTTCGTGTCCCTTTAAACGCGCGATGACGAAAGGGGGAGAAAGATACATCTGTACCTTTTTTTTTTACCGTATCTCGGTCGTAAAACAAAGAATGAAGGGGCAAAACGAGATTGTAGACATCGCCCGAGGTTCGTGTGCGTGGTACCAGCGCTACCGGTGCTGGTAATCGTGGCGGCAGACTAAGGGGTGAAACGGGGGATGAGATGTAATGGATGGTAGGCCCGCAGTGTCACGTGCAGCATGCCGAAACCACGCCGTCCACACTCTCAAGCTCTGTTAATCAAATGGCGTATGAGGTAACCCAGCAGCGAGTACCACTATTGCCGTGGCTGCAGCTAGCTTCCTACGAACATGTGTATACGTGGCCATCCATCCACACACGGGGTGGTTCGTTTCCCATTTCCACGAGGGACGAGAGAAAAAAGGTTACTCTCGTTTTCCTAGGGTTTTCCTAGGGTTTTGCTAACCCTAACAAAAAAAATCCTAACCCTAACAAAAAAAAATCCTAATCGTAACAAAAAAATCCTAAACCTAGCAAAAAATCCTAACCCTAGCAAAAAAAATCCTAACCCTAGCAAAACCCACACACGGGGTGGTTCGTTTCCCATTTTCATGTGGGACGCGAAAGAAGGTCACTCTCGTTTTGCTAGGGTTTTGCTAACTCTAGCAAAAAAAATCCTAACCCTAGCAAAAAAATCCTAACTCTAACAAAAAAAATCCTAACCCTAACAAAAAAATCCTAACCCTAACAAAAAAAATCCTAACCCTAACAAATAAAATCCTAACCCTAGCAAAAAAAATCCTAACCCTAGCAAAAAAAATCCTAACCCCAACAAAAAAAGTCCTAACCCTAACAAAAAAAATCCTAACCCTAGCAAAAAAATCCTAACCCTAGCAAAAAAAATCCTAACCCTAGCAAAACTCACACACGGGGTGGTTCGTTTTCCATTTCCACGAGGGACGCGAAAAAAGGCCACTCTCGTTTTGCTAGGGTTTTCCTAGGGTTTTGCTAAAAATCCTAACCCTAACAAAAAAAATCCTAACCCTAACAAAAAAATCCTAACCCTAGCAAAAAAACCCCAACCCTAGCAAAATAAATCCTTACTCTAGCAAAACCGACACACGGGGTGGTTCGTTTCCCATTTTCACGTGGGACGCGAAAAAAGGTCACTCTCGTTTTGCTAGGGTTTGCTAACTCTAGCAAAAAAAATCCTTACCCTAACAAAAAAAATCCTAACCCTAGCAAAAAAAATCCTAACCCTAACAAAAAAAATCCTAAACCTAACAAAAAAATCCTAACCCTAGCAAAAAAAACCCTAACCCTAACAAAAAAAATCCTAACCCTAACAAAAAAATCCTAACTCTAACAAAAAAAATCCTAACCCTAGCAAAAAAATCCTAACCCTAATAAAAAAAATCCTAACCCTAGCAAAAAAAATCCTAACCCTAGCAAAAAAAATCCTAACTCTAACAAAAAAAATCCTAACCCTAGCAAAAAATCCTAACCCTAACAAAAAAAATCCTAACCCTAGCAAAAAAAAATCCTAACCCTAGCAAAACTCGCACACGGGATGGTTCGTTTCCCATTTCCACGAGGGACGCGAAAAAAGGTCGCTTTCGTTCCGATTTTGGCAGCCCAGCGAGTGGAAGATCCGGGTCAATCTTCGGGTCGATCGGGTCAATCGGTGGATCGGGATTACCCGGAGACCCAGGATTCTGCAGAAACCACAGTTTTGGGGTTTGCAGGGTGCTACCCTGTATAGGGTGGCACTGCAGCAGGGATATTATGGGTGCTGGCAGTGGCAGCGGAGTCGGTGTATTATGGGTCCGGGGAAAGAGAGAAGAGGAAGGCCAGGGGTCAAGGGGTAGTTCTGTGCCACGCAAAGGGTGAGTAAGCGATGTAAGGGACGTGGACATCCCCATGTAAAGAGATAGGAACGTACACGGAAACCACTCCTGTACGAGCCTATTGTCATCCACCATCAAGCCTGCACTGTAATTCGTAGATCTTCACTATGTGATCATCGGGAATTATGTATGTTCCCTTTGAGGTTGACTAACCAATTGCCCGGATTCTGAATCTCTGTGATTTGTGATTACAGTCGACGTCGGCTGAATTATTATCGAGGGCCTTTTATCACCGATGATCTCGCTCGGACGAAGGAAGGGGATTTTTTTTTTAAATTTCGGGAAAATGTGGCACATGAAAGCCTCTCACGAGAATTAGCAATTTTTGTTGAGGAAAAACGAAAGTGACGAAAAATTTGATAAGGACATTTTTTGATAAGATTCGAGAGGTAAACCAATTACCAAAATTCGCTTTAAAAAAAAGTTATAAAAATACCACTGACAAAAAATAGAAGAATTACGTAGAAGAAAAATATCGAAGTGACAAGGATTATTTTAAGAAGATTTTTGGATGAATTTTTTGAAAAAAACGATTACTAAAATTCACTAAAAAGGTACCGAAAATGCTACCGACAAAAAATAGTAAAATTGCATAGGAAAAAAATTGACAAAAAAAAATATCTTCGAGAAATCGACTTCGAAAATTCGCTAAAAATGTTACGAAAAAATGCCACTGACGAAGAATAATAAAATTACATAGAAAAAAGATAGAATTGTCAAGAAAAAAATATCTTCAAAAAATCGTCTCACGAAATTCGCCGGAAATCTAAGAAAAAAGCGTCGCTGACAAGAAATATCAAAATTATCTCGGAAAAAAAATTTTAAATGAAAAGGAATCTTCTAAGAGAATTTTTTAATAAAAATTTTGAAAAATAACGATTTATGATATTTGATAAAAATTTTACAAGAAAATGCCACTGACAAAGAATAATAAAAATAAAATAGAAAAAAAGATAGAACTGTCAAGAAAAAAATATCTTCCAAAAATCGTCTCACAAAATTCGCTGGAAATCTAAAAAAAAGCCTCACTGACAAAAAATATCAAAATTATCTAGAAAAAAAAATTAAAATGAAAAAAAAAATCTTCACAGAAAATTTCCGAATACAAATTTTGAGAAATGACGATTTATGCCACTGACAAAAAACGACTGTAGGGAAACGACTGTAATGAATTTCATTCGATCAACCCCCCTTTTTTTGAGAATTTTCAAATTATATAAGATTTTCAAATCGAGTTTTCTAATTCTAATAAAATAGAATAAATTTCAAATTAAATTTTTTCTATCACAGACGGGGTAGGAAAATGACTGTAATGAATTTCATTCGATCGACCCTCCTTTTTTTGAGAATTTTCAAATTATATAAAATTTTCAAATCGAGTTTTTAAATTCTAATAAAATAAAATAAATTACAAATTAAATTTTTTCTATCACAGAGGGGGTAGGAAAACGACTGTAATGAATTTCATTCGATCGACCCTCCTTTTTTTGAGAATTTTCAAATTATAGAAAATTTTCTAATCTTCGAATACAAATTTTGAGAAATGACGATTTATGCCACTGACAAAAAAATAGCGAAACTGAAATAGAAAAAAAAATCTCGAAGAAATCGACTTCCGAAATTCACTGAAAAAAGTAACGAAAAAAAGAAGAAAATGTCATTGACAAGAAAAAGGTAAATCACGCAGAAAAAAAAATGAAACTGACAAAAATCTGCCAAGGAAATTTCTCGATAAGAAAAAAATAAGATACCGTAAAATGTTATTTTGGCGATTACCATTTTTCTCAGCGTTTTCGCGCATCAAGTGTAGTACTTTGACGTGCTTATAGCAACTCCGTAACAAAACACGCCTAGTTTCGGGACAAGAAACTTCGCTTCATCAACTAACCCTTGAAAATGACAGGACGAAGTTTGGCGAAGCTTAAAGTTCATCAAGTGCCTTAATACATTGCTCATATTTATTTATGGCCGTAATTTGTAGCATTGCCATTCCAAACCCGCTCCTCCATATATACTTAATCGAACTGCCGGCAGAGTGGAACAGAGGCAGGCAGCTGTCGGGTATTAATTCACTTCCGCAGGTGCCAAGAGCAGGAGACCTTGCGTCAAAAGCGAGGTCCTACTTATAGCGTACCTTCGCTACGTGATGTTTTACCGAACGTCTAGGGGGAAAGTCTTATTCAGGCGCCGATCGGGTTACCCTGAATTTGTTGTCAGGTTTTTTTATGGTGATTAGGGCAGTGTGATTTTCGGGACCTTACCAGGGGTACCTGGTTCTTACTCAGGTTTCTGGTAGGAGACACCTGGATGAAAGGAAGTAATTTTGATGGTGTTCCTTTTTCGTTGTTTATAAATTTTGTGAAATTCGAAAATCGACTGGATTTTTTGAAATTTTTGGAAATTTTTAACTCTTTTTGTTTCCAAAACGTAAAATAATTCGTTATTTTTCTGGAAATTTTCGCAAAATCTCGAAAATGGATTGTTTTTCCAAAATTTTAAAAATTTGAAAATTCTGTTATTCTAAAAATGCAAAAAGTAAATTCCATGGGCCAAGATCAGGGTCAAATTTGGCATCGTTATTTTTATAAATACCTTCTTTTTCCAACAATTTCCCCAAAATCTTAAAAATCGATTATTTTTTCAAAACTTTGAAAATTTAAAAATTTCATTATTCCAAAAATGCAAATTTTCCATTCCGTGGATCAAAATCGTGTTAAAATTTCGACTCGTAATTTTCATCAATACTTTCTTTTTCCAACAATTTCCCCAAAATCTTAAAAATCGATTATTCTTCCAAAACTTTGAAAATTTGAAAATCCCATTATTCCAAAAATCTAAGTTATCCATTCCGTGGATCAAAATCGGGTCCAAAATCGGCTTCGTTATTTTTCTCAAAACTTCCTTTTTTCAACAATTTCCCCAAAATTTCGAAACTCGATGATTTTTCCAAAACTTTGAGAATTTGAAAATTCCATTGCTTCAAAAATGCAAATTATGCATTCCGTGGATCAAAATCGTGTTCAAAATCGGCTTCGTTATTTTCCTCCAAACTTCCTTTTTCCACCAATTTCCCAAAACCTCGGAAACCGATTGTTTTTCCAAAACTATGAAAATTTGAAAATTCCGTCACTCCAAAAATGCCAAGAATCTCTTTTGTGGGCCCACATCGGGCAGAAAATTGACTTCGTTGTTTCCGTCGATACTTTTTTTCCGTAACGACATTCACGCAAACTCGAAAAATCAACATTTTTTTCGAAAAACCGTTAATTGGCTCCGTTTCCAAACGTACTTTGCAACCCAGATCGGGTGCAAAAGAATCGAACGATGCCGAACCGAATCAAAGCAAGTTCGGGGGTGGAAAATGCATGGGAAAACTTTGGGAACGGATTCCATTGGAAACGGTTAATTTAAAATCCGTTGATTGCACGGATAGTTGCGTCGTTCCACGCGGTGGTTTGCACTGGGTAACGAAGAAATTTGATGCATCCGCGCGTTCTTCGCATTCCCTTCAACATCGGTGGAAACTCACGAGGGACGTTTGATCCGATGACGACGGCGTGGCGTGGCATGGCGAGTGGAAGTTGCATAGCGGTGTTTTTGCGTGCTGCATTTTCGGTGAAAATACCCTTGTTGCGGTGGTATCACGGTATGCGTTTCCACGTGCGGCCTTTGCAACAGCATTTCTATTCCTGCGCCAAGAGTAATTACCGCGCATGAAGTTGGGAACTCCGCGAAATCCCAGTATTTGCTATTGCAGGAGGAACACGTGTTTGTGTCGCGCCTAAGTAATTCCCGGAAATCATGTTACAACAGCTGAGAACATACTATCATTTTGCAAATTGTCCCACGTTCTCGAGTGAATTGCACGACAACGTATATACGCTAATTCCTCGCAATTCGGGTACACTCGCATTCACAGACGCACAAAACTTGCGCCTGCTTACGGTAGACCACCCTGTAGAATCCAACCCCGAACGGATTTGCATCGTATACGATAATTTTTAGCATCGGAGCACACTTGCGTTCGGACCCGTAAAAGTTATGGTTGTTTACTGTGGACCACCCTGTATAATTGAATTTCGAGTCGAATCGCATCCACTTTCGGCGCGAATGCTATTTCTAATTTCGCAAAAATACGTTTCGAAGCACACTCGCATTCACAGACGCACAAAACTTGCGCCTGCTTACCGTAGACCACCCTGTACAATCCAACCCCGAGCGGATTTGCATCGTAATCGATAATTTTGAGCATTGGAGCACACTTGCGTTCGGACCCGTAAAAGTTATGGCTGTTTACTGTGGACCACGCTGTATAATTGAATTTCGAGTCGAATCGCATCCACTTTCGGCGCCAATGCGATTTCTAATTTCGCAAAAATACGTTTCGAAGCACACTCGCATTCACAGACGCACAAAACTTGCGCCTGCTTACCGTAGACCACCCTGTAGAATCCAACCCCGAACGGATTTGCATCGTATACGATAATTTTTAGCATCGGAGCACACTTGCGTTCGGACCCGTAAAAGTTATGGTTGTTTACTGTGGACCACCCTGTATAATTGAATTTCGAGTCGAATCGCATCCACTTTCGGCGCCAATGCGATTTCTAATTTCGCAAAAATACGTTTCGAAGCACACTCGCATTCACAGACGCACAAAACTTGCGCCTGCTTACCGTAGACCACCCTGTAGAATCCAACCCCGAACGGATTTGCATCGTATGCGATAATTTTTAGCATCGGAGCACACTTGCGTTCGGACCCGTAAAAGTTATGGCTGTTTACTGTGGACCACCCTGTATAATTCATTTTCGAGTCGAATTGCATCCACTTTCGGCGCGAATGCGATTTCTAATTTCGCAAAAATACGTTTCGAAAAGTCAGGAGCGTCGGTCCGTCTTGGGATCGATGCTCCTCAGACGAGCTGGCGTTGGTTAATAAGTTGGAAGTTTCTTGATGAAACCACGAGTGAGCGCTAGTGCACATTTTTGGTGTAACGGAGCCAGAGTTGATGCGAAAACCGAGGGAAGGCGAGAAATAATGGATTTTTACCTCGTTTTTTTTGGAAAACGTGGAATGAGCAAACGTTGAGTAGCCTAGGTTCTTAAACTCGAAGGTGTTTTTAATTTCCGTTTGATATCTTATTGGGAGACGCTATCTGGTGTTAAAAAAAGATATTGTTCGAAATGAAGGTATTACAGTTGCCATTGGCCAGAACGTTTTAATTAATAACTCGGTAATTAGAAAAAAGGAATTTTGAAAAATGGTATTTGACTTTTCGTCTCCTTTTTTCACCACCTACCACCACTTTTCGGCATCGACACCTTATGCCGAACACCCTGTATATCCTTTTTTTTGAATGACAAATATTGCAATTTTGGGGGGGGGGGGGGGGAGTAATTAACAAATAAAATACGAATTGTACGCGTGGGAGAATTTTTGTAGCGAAACTGCATTGTAATTATTATCCATAAATTGGAGAATAATTTGTTAAACTAACAATAAGTGCCTACAATTGACAAATAGTTGTTATAAGAAATTTGACCTTTTAAAAAAATGGTATCTCGTGATAACCATTCTTTGAATTATAATATATGACAAATTCTCTTAAAATATTTACACATTTTCCCAAAATTATAATAATTTATTCCTTCATTCGATAAACACAACAATTGCAATTTGGGGGTTAAAAAATCACAGCAAATAAATTACAATTTTTAATCATCCACTGCAGCTTGAGTGTATTATTTATATAATAATAAATCATTTCTGAAGATAAAGATTTTAATTACGAGAAATATGACGTTTCAAAAACGGGCTATCTCATAATAATCATGTTTATTCAATTAAATAATTGCCTCAATTTAAAACTGATAATAATGACAGAGCGATGATAAAAAAATAAGGTTACTGCAGATGATTTATATTATTATTGCAATTATTATTATTACCATTATTATTATTATTATTATTATTATTATTATTTTAGGGGATTAACAATCCATTGGAATATTTCCATATTGTCCCAACTTGAAATTTCTTTGTTTTCCTCAAAAGGACAAAAATCGCAATTATTGAAAAAGTAATCACAGAAAATCTGTGTCACCGACTGCAACTTAATTTACAAAACGCCAAATCGAACGATCGTTGAGTGAAAAAATGTCCAATTGCAAGTAAACGCGACGTTCAAAGGCATTTTCGTGAATTTTGCCGTGAAACGGCGGAGACTTTTGCTTGCAATTGAAACCGCATTTGACTCCTACATACATTTCGGTGCATCTCATTATGAAATCCAGCCGCACGCAAACACAAAAGTAGTAGGTACTCGCTGGGTGCTTACCAATTTGCGACGAGTAGCTTCGAAAGATTCGGCAACTCGGTAATTAGTCTGCCGCCACTAACGACAAGTCACTGGAACGAATTCCCCCAGCGGAGTGGTACGATACGAGCCGGTATCACTATTTGCACTGCAGTAGGCTCCCTTTTGATCATTATGGAACAGTTTGGCTGTACAACATCGTCGAAGACAATGAAGCTTTTAGCAGATACAAGCTATTTTCGAGTCCCTCGAACGCTATCGATTCACGAAGCAGTTCATTTCCCAATGGTTTAAGTGCTCGCTCACTATTGGCTTTGCATCCACCCACGGAGTGTACACTCGCAATGGGATGCAGCTGCTTGCAGATTTCGACTCCCGGCGGTGATGCAACCGCGGGATAATCGCTCCATTTTTAACCTCAAACTCTGTCGCAAATCAAGCGTCTCCTCGCGGGGACCCGCGCGCCATTAATCATTTCGGAAAAATGTCCATTAGCTCCGGTACCTTTTCTCTCTATCTCTCTCTCTCCCTCTCTGGACAAATACTTACTTTACACACACGCGGTATAATTAAGAGCGTCGGTTTAATGCGTTCTTGTTTCTCGAGCACCGGGAATTTCCGAGATAATTCTTTCGCGCCATCAATCTACTGGAGAAGAAGAAGAAGAAGAAGTCGTAGTCGGAGTAGGAGTAGGAGTAGGAGTAGGAGTAGGAGTAAGGGTAAGAGTGGAAGTTTTAACTCAACTTCTTTTTTCTCTCTTTCTCTTTCTCTTTTTTTGTTGTTGCTTAGGACGAGAACTTATAGCGGCAGTATATGAGCATAACTCTGAAAGAGAGCTCGTGGGTGAGAAATAAAAAGGCATCATTCTTCCCGTCCCGGGTAATTAATTCGCGTCATGTTTCAACTCTATGCCGCCGTCGGCAAGATCTGCCGGCTTTTATTTTCATTTTTTTCTTCTTTTTTTTTCGTATTTGTTTCGACCCCCAACAATTAAATGTCGCTGTAATTATCGAAAGATTAATTATAGTTCGCGAGCGTCGACCCACATTCCCGCTGGAATTCCAATAAAAATATTTAATTCCGCTCCGATTCGACGACGATTCACGGGAGGTCACGAGCGTGCAAGGGAGTGCAGTTTTTCAAGAGCCGACGGATGATTTTTTTAATAAATAATATCTCGCCGGGACACGAGGAAAACAAAATTAAATGACGAAGAAAAATGGGAAGAAAGTATAAGGCCAAACGGATGTTTCGAGAAGGAACTATCGATAGTCAGCAGGATTTCCAAGGGATGATCGTGGGTGTGGGTGTGGGTGTGTGTGTGTGTGGGGGGAAAATTGGGATCGACCTCAACTTCGTTACAGAATTTGTGCCAGGAGAGCGGAATCCGTTCTTTGGCTTGTTTTGGTAGCGGCACGAGGGAATAAATCCGCCAATCATCCGGAACTTGGTTATTTGCTTCTGCGTTTTATTTTTCCCCCGCATTGTCCCTTGTACGTTTCAATTAAATTCAATGCCACCGACGAAAACGACGATTTTTTTTATTACGATTACAAAGGGCGAGGGCTTTTAAACCAAAAATTGACGCGATACTGGAACCGATACTGCAACTGCAGTTGCAATTTTGAGTTCATTGGGTCCCCGTTGAAATTATTGCACTTCCCAGTGAAAATTAAAAATACCAGAATTTGCACAATTTGTAATAAATATAATTCATTAGCTTGGCCCGTAAGTTTCTTCCTTTCCGGCTCGAGCAAATGAATAGCGCGGGGCGGAAAAAACTTATGGGACGGACAACCCAATATTTATAATTTAAATTGATAGGGTCCATTTTACGTCCCTTAATTAAATTTCCAATTATTTTTAATACCACTAATTTATTGAATATCATTTTTACTATTTCAAATTATTTTACATTAAATTTATTTATTTTTTTTAATTTTAAATTATATTATATATTTTTGTATTTTTGTATTTTCCAAGAATATGGTTCCTACACAATTTGTTTCTCAATTTCTTTTTTTTGGGGGGGGGGGGGGATATCACAAGGTTCCATTAAACATTTTTTTTCCTTTAAATTTTGATTTATTTATTTATCGGTATTTTTAGCAACTTTTAACTTTCATCGGCAACGTTTCTTTTTTTTCTTTTTTTTTTCAACATGGAAAGTCAAAAACGTCGAATGGAATGCGACGCCACTTTGCTTCAGACTGAAAATGCGAAATCTCACCCTCTGTAGGAATTACTAACTACGGGGGAGAATTCCGGGGATACTTGAAACATACAGAATTCGGAGCAGGGAGCTGCGGAGCTTGAGCGTGAGCCGGAGCTTTAAAATGAGCCGGGGTGGAACTATCTACGATTTTGCCGTGCCGACTTATGAATTCAAAGAGACGGTTTAGGGACGGAAACGCTGTTTCAGACGCAAACTGCGAAATCTCACCCCCGGACTCTGTGGGAATTATTCAGTATCCGTAGGCGACTTTCGTGGAAGGTCTGAATCCAAATTGCGGACTTTGAGATTCCAAGTGAAAGTTTCGATATTCTCTGGGAATTCAATTTACGTTTTCGAAAATTTCAAGGACAATGTGAAGAAATTTTTGAGAACCGCTGGAACTTTGAAATTATGAATTATAATTTCATCAAATTATTAATAATTAAGTTACTGGATTTATTAAAACCAATATCGATTAATAAATCATTAATGTACGATATTGACAATTTTTTAATTATTTTTTTGAGTATTAACCAATTTTTTGAATTTTCGAGATTTCGAATTTTCCACAAAATTCCTAATTCCATTTTTGAAAAAACAGGAACTTCCATTTCGCGGTAAAAAAATATTACAATCCGTGAAAAATACTGGCACCGAAATAAATGTTAATAACAATAACAATAATAATTGCCGCAATCGTCGACTACAAACTTCTCGTAACTTCGACTACATTTATTTTAATGCCAACCACGATCCAACTAATTAACTGTTCTTGGGAGGTACGAATTATTTCCTACACCCGCACCTACCCGAGGAACTTCACTAATTTACGATGTTTAAAATATAAATAAACTTCTACCGCTTGGTGCACTCGAGGGACGATAAATAATAAAACGAACCCCGTTAACACCCTGACAAATAAATAAATAATTAAAAAAAAGGGAGGATTCCGAATCCTGGCACATTTTATGCACGGTCGAGGGCAACTTCTCAACATTGGAGCAACACCATTAACGACTGCAAACATCCTTGCAGGCGCAAGTAGAAAATCTCGCGTTGGTCGGCCGCGGTATCTTAGTCCTTAACTACTGGCTGCACATTTCTCACGTACCTACTTACGTCGCTTCACTTTCCGTGGAATTACATCTACTTAATATATATTATTATTATTATTATTATTATTATTATTATTATTGTTGTTGTTGTTGTTATTGTTATTTTTGTTGTATCAGAAACCACGTGATATCTCGATTAAATAAACATAAACAAGGTATTAATGTTTACGTCGATTCGAAACGTGACACACGACGATGACACACAAACCGAACTACCGCGAACTCGCGTCGGTTCCATTCAAGAGTCACCGGCGGACTGAGAGAGCTTGTGGCGAAGCAGAAATGTGGGAGCGCCATGGCAGATAGCAGAGGAGAGCGAACGGGGGCAAGAGGCGAGTGCGAGAGAGACAAACCGATGGAGTGGAACGAGGAGATGGAAAGTTTCGGTGGTTGGACGGAGACGAAAGGGACCAACACACACACACACACACACACACATTCAGACTCACTCCGGCTTCGGTTTCCCACTCTGACACTTCTTGCGGCTGCATTTTCCGTCTCCCTCCATTTTTCACCAGTTGTCCCTTGTTCTTGCGTCTCCTCTTGCACCCTTTTCGCCCTGTCCCCCGACTCGCGCTGACTTTCTCTACATGGTTCCTCGTCGTGCTTCGCAATAGAACTCGGTGCAAGCATCGTCTTTGGTGACATTGCTGTGTAATCTTTACACTGTAAAAATCATAGCCCGAAAAGAGCGAGCGAGCGAGGGAGAGAGAGAGAGAGAATGAGTGAACAAACCGGCGAATGAGCAAATGAACGAACAAGCCTCTCTCCGCTTTCACGAGAAAGACAATTGTTTTCACGAGGAATTATTCAGATTGTTTTAATGATCAAACGAACCGAGCGCAGCCGGTTCCAGTAAATGACCCGTGACCCGAGCGATCGGTGAACGGTGGATGATGGTGCTAATGACGGCCATCATGGTAAGGCAGAGCCCCACGATATCGATAATTAGAAAAATGTGTGCCAAATAGGGGCCAGAAGGCGGATGCTCGGAATTTCGTAGGAGATTTATTTTGTTTTATTTTTTTTTTCCATTTGGGGCAAATTGTGGGAGGGTGAAGAGACAAAGAAAAGGTGTTCGCTTGGGGAACCTTTCTTTTATTATTATTATTATTTTGGATAATGTATAGTTTTAGTTGCCGTTTCGAAAAATTTTCTTTTTTATTGGTTTTATTCTTCACAATATTATTTTCTTGGGATATTAATTTTTTTTTTTTGGAAGTTGTATGGGACATTGAAAATTGGGGTATGAAAAAGAAAGGTTCCCATGAGCCTTGGGGAACCCTTTTTTTTTATTAATATTTTGGACGATGAAAAATTATTTTTGGAAGTGCTGTTTCGAAATTTTTGTACCGGTGTTATTCGTTTTATTATTATTTTCTTTGGGATAATTGACATTTGAAATTTTTTTTATTGGAAATTGAAAATTAGAAATTTCGATTTGAAAAATATTTCCACGAGGCCTTGGGAAAAAAAATAGGGAATTGTAATGGGTTTCTTCTCAACACTATGCCGTCCGGTGGCACCACGTTGGTGCCATGCGAAAACTATCGGGCAAGCGCCGGTGGCACCACGTGGGTGTCGTACATAAGGATTTACACCGGCGCCGAAAGAAAGAAAATTGGAAATTGGGATTTAAAAAAGGATTTCTAGGAAGTCTCGAAAAACAAAAATGAAAAATTATAGTATTTTTTTTCTAACTCGGAAAGTGTTAAGATTAATTACAGGTTAATTTTTTAAATTGACAGAAATTCGTTAGATGAAATTTATGCGGTGTTAAAATTGATACCATTCAAATTCCACTGGAATTTTTGTCTTTTGGTGTTAAATTCGAATCTACCGGTTGTCAACTTTGCTCCGATCCATGTTACCTTCAAAAGTAAGCTTTGGTTCGATATATTTTTAACACCAAATCGGGTAGACTCCGATTATTCCGGTGTTAAAACTGACAACATTCAAATTCAACTTATATTTGCATTCTTTGGTGTTAAATTCGAATCTACCGGTTGTCAAGTTCGCTCCAATCGATGTTACCTTCAAAAGTAAGCTTTCGTTCGATGTATTTTTAACACCAAATCGGGTAGACTCCAATTATTTCGGTGTTAAAAATGACAACACTCAAATTCAACTTATGTTTGTATCTTTTGGTGTTAAATTCGAATCTACCGGTTGTCAACTTTGCTCCAACCCATGTTACCTTTAAAAGCAAGCTTTCGTTCGATGTATTTTTAACACCAAATCGGGTAGACTCCAATTATTCCGGTGTTAAAAATGACAAAATTCAAATTCAACTTATATTTGTATCTTTTGGTGTTAAATTCGAATCTACCGGTTGTCAAGTTCGCTCCAATCGATGTTATCGTGAAAAGCGCGCTTCCGTTTGGTGTATTTTTAACACCAAATCGGATAGACTCGAATGAGCGACGGAATTCTTTTTCATTTCCACCGTAGTAATTTTAGCCACACGCGTGTCCCTCCTGTCTCTATCAAGATTTAGTCCCGCGCGGTCCTCTCGCTTTTTTAACGAGAGAGGTCACTTTGTAAACTGAGTTAGAAAGAAAACTCAATTTAAAGAGACGTACACAGAGATTTTCCGTGATTGCTTATTGATTGGATTCTCGTACTACACAGGCGACACTTCCTCTCGGCGTGGCGCAACAAACTCCAGCTACTTCATCTCAAGGTGCATGTAGTACACAATTCGATGACGGAACGGCGGCTCGCCCGCTCTTGGAAATTCATAAAACTTCAATGATTTCAAAATAAATTCGCTCCGAAAGGAAAAGTCGAAGAACAATTTGCAGGAGTCACAGTCGAGTCCCTTAACCCGTTCCGTGCCGTGTGGGTCGTGACCCCCGCCGCTGCACTTTCCGTTCGGGCCACAACTTTTTTAAAAATCTTTAAAGCGTGTGTCGTATACGCCCCACGCGGCCCGAACGGAAAATCTTCAAAAATTGCCGTGGCACGGACCGCGTTAACCCTTTGTGGGACACCTGGAAATTATTTTTTTTTTAGTATTTAGGGATTTAATGCCGGAAGAAAAATGTATTTTTTTTTTAAGGTTGGTACAATTTGTAGAAATTTCTTCCCTTTTTCATGAAATCTTTAAAAATTTGAAAAAAATTTTTTTAAAGTTTTTTTTAAATAAAGAAATGAGACTCCAATTTCAAAATTTTCTATTTTACGAAACAACTATTTTTGAAAAACAACGTTTTTCGACTTTTTTTTGGAAATCTGTGGGATTTCAGGTTTCTAGGTTTTTTTCGTGTGATAAATTTTACAAAGAAATTGGATTCCAATTTTTTGAAATATTAAATGTAAACTGCCTATTTTACGAAATTCTCTATTTTATGGGATTACAATTTCCAGTTTTCTTCTAATTAAATTCACACTAATATTCCCCATTTCCTGTGAAAATTGTAATAATTTAAAAAAATAATGAATCCAAAAAATAGAAAATGCAATCGATGCAATTTTCAAAATTTTCTATTTTATACAAAGATGGTCTAATATTTTTTAAAAATTCCATGGGGTTTTAATTTTCCACCAATATTTCCCATTTTCCCGTGAAAGCTGACAAATTAAAACAAAAAATAAAAAATCCCATGGAAAATCAAAACCATAAAATCAATAATCCCATTTTTCGATTTTAAATACCTTTTTTCGAATATTTCACAAAATCCTCTATTTTATCTTCCAATTTGCATTACACCCCATGAGGTTTTCATTTACCACTGATATTTCCCATTTCCTATGAAAATTGTAATAATTTCAAAAATAAAGAATCAAAAAAATAGAAAATGCACTCGAACCAATTTTCAAAATTTTCTATTTTATACAAAAATGGTCTAATATTTTTTAAAAATTCCATGGAGTTTTAATTTTCCACCAATATTTCCCATTTTCTCATGAAAACTAACAAATTTAAAAAAAATAAAATAAAAATCCCACGAAAAATCAAAACCATAAAATCAATAATCCCATTTTTCGATTTTAAATACCTTTTTTTCGAAATTATTTATTTTACAAAATCCTCTATTTTATCTTCCAATTTCCATCACACCCAATGGGGTTTTCATTTTCCACTGATATTTCCCATGAAAACTCCAACAATTCAAGAAAAGCAAAAAATCCCATAAAAAAATCCAAACCATCAATTTGAAAAAAAAAAAAAAAAATTTACTATGACGTAGTTAATGTTTCGAAAAATCGTTAAAATCACCAGATGGCGTGGGGGGAGGGAAGAGAATTATGTTTTTACGGAAACAGTCGAAAAATAATGCATAAATTTGCACAAAAATTTGCTGAGGGTGTTTTTCCTCGTGACCCAATTTGCCCCGCGTGCTTCGTACCCCGAAAAATTGGCGAAACTTTTGGAACAACATACGCGACATTCGGTACCTGCTTACATAGAAACTCGTTCGTTTTCGAAGTGTCGGGACATGACATAAAACAGAGTCGCGGTGGTGGTGGCGGCGGGGGTGTATGGCGGAGGGTGAATTTGAAAGCTTGCAATCCTATACGCTCTTATATCCACTCATGAAAATCTGGCACCTAAAAATGCGAAAAAGAACGGGACCGGGGGGAGGGGGTGGGTGGGGGGGGGGGGTGGAGGATGTCATCTTCAAACCTTCGCTGGAAATATTTCAAAACTCATCACGTTTTTCAACATCAACCCCCGGTTGGTTCTCGGGCAGCGGTAATTGCTGTTACCGGCTTCATCATTTACCAACAGCTTTTTTTCCGAGCCAAAGTTACACGAAAATATTAACGTGAAACTTTCAGAACCGAGCTATTAACTTTCCCCGCGGCAAATTAATGCGGCCAATTTTTTGTTTCTCTTGCTGGTGAAAAAAAAACCAAAAAAAAAAACATTGCTTTCAAAGTGTTGGAAAATTCATAGGGATACTTTCCGCGGTCGAAGCTTTCGGTTTTTACCGTGAAGTTTTGATTGAAGTTGTCTTCAGTTATTATTATTATTATTGCCTTTCGAGAATTAAATCACGAAACTTCTAGATTTTTGGGATCTTTTTTTTTTCGTCCCTACCTTTCCACTTTACAGCCCGATTTCCACTAAAAATAGTCACTTTTTTTTCGAAGTCCACCATTTTGTTATTTTTCAACAAAATTATTTAATCCTAGTTGCAACCAGAATGACAAGCTCACGGAACAATAATCTTTGTGATTTTTTTCTTTCAGATGTCCTCGAGAGATGAAATCACCGGGGCCAGCCACCTACTTTTTTTTTTGAGACGCTCACTTCGGGTGCTACACAACTATAAAAATAAATTAAAGAAGAAAAAGAAAATTTTTTTTGTACACTCTTAGATACCATTAATAATATGTTAAAAAATCAAACCGATTGAATTTGACATTCCCCTTATAAGATTCATCTATTTTCGTTTCTACTCAAATCGACTCAGATACATTGCCACTGATAAGTCCAGAAAAGACACCTTCCATCATCAAATCCAAAATATACATTTATATATGAATAAATAAAAACAACATACATCCAATATCATAGATTGAGTCCACCCATTCGCTCTCGTCGTGGTTTGTAGTTGGTGAATCAACTTCCTCGTGGTCGAGATAAGGGACGCAATCCAATTGTCA
Source organism: Gasteruption jaculator (assembly GCA_949825005.1). Classification (NCBI taxonomy): domain Eukaryota; kingdom Metazoa; phylum Arthropoda; class Insecta; order Hymenoptera; family Gasteruptiidae; genus Gasteruption; species Gasteruption jaculator. Next base: position 4,323,593 of record OX463763.1, on the reverse strand, counting down.
TAGGCCGTTCCAACTTTACGGATCCTGCAGCTTCGTCCTTCAATTCTTCAGGGAACTGTTGCCTTATTCTCCGATCCTGCAGCTTCTTCAAGTTGTATTTTTGGGATGATTATGCTTTGTTGGTGCCTTTATTTTGCCCACCGTCGTCTTAATAATCGAATGATTTCTGCTCTGACTTGGTTAATTATACGACGACGACTGACTCTAGATTCGATCATTCCTTACTACTAATACCCAACACATCACTCACACACACAACAACGCCTCTCCTATCACATCATCGTTACACTCTCCCCTCATTTCAAAATTATAAAAAAATATATATATATACACAATAATTTTGAAATCGCTTACTATACAATATCATGCACGCTATATTCATTCAAATGAATTCGGCACTCGTCGTTACACTGATTGATTATATGGTTGTTTATAACGCTTAAGACTACAACGATTGTATATTCCTTTAACTAAACTATCATCATGAAGTTCCACAAGCTCGAAAGAATTATTACCAAATGAACGGGATATTCTGTATGGTCCATAATAAAGATGAAAGAATTTGTATATAGTTTTATTTAAGGCATTGGAAGGATATGGGATCCGTAATAAGACCAAATCTCCTACCTTCAATGATATAACTGACACGCTCTTTTGCCCTTTACAACGTCTTTCAAAATTTTGTTGAATATTTTCGCGTGCTAGTACCATTTTCTGTTCTATCGGAATATCTTCTACATCTGGAAAGTTGATCAATTCTTGAATCTTATCTGATGGAGACTTTCCAAAATGTAACTCTATGGGGGCATATCCCGTAGTAGAATGTACCGTAATATTAATAATTTCCTCAATTTCAGAAACGTATCTAGCCCAACTTGAATGTTTTTTGTCGCATATTGTTCTGAATAATCTACCTAATTCTCTCATTGAGCGCTCAGTAGGATTACTTTGAGGGTGTCTAATGCTAGTGAATTTTACATTAATTCCCTCCTTTTCTAATGTATTTTTCCACTTAGATCCCGTAAATTGTGTACCATGGTCAGATAAAATTGCTTTTGGTTTTCCACATGTTGGAACATATTCGTTAAGAATCTTTCTGAGAGTGATATTTGTATTCGCCTTTCTTAATGTATATAGTTTATGATATTTAGAAAATGAATCTACGACGACCAAGATATATTGCACCCCTCGAATTGATGCCGGAAGTGGCCCATAGTAATCAATCGTCACCAGTTCGTTAGGTTGTTTTGCTTCGATTAATTGATATGCACCTTCCATTACATAATTCAATGGCTTTGTCCTTTGACATAAATCACAAGAGACGACAAATTTCTTAACATCTACACTCATTTTATGCCAGAAATAATAATTTTTTATATGTGATAGCGTTTTAAAAGTTCCTGCATGTCTCAATCTTTCATGTACCGTCCTAATTACATCGGAAACAAGTGTCTCCGGAATTACAATTCTCCATCGCAAAGTTTTATTATCTTTGTTAAATAAAATATTATCGATTATAGCATAATATTGGGATAAGTTTCCTTTTTTGACCTCATCAATAACCACCGAAATATTAGGATCTTCACGTTGCAATCCTTCTAGATTCTTGATCTTATTACGAAAATTTTTATCCATTTCTAACAGATTAATGAAAATTTCATCAAGTTCGAAATCTTGTGAAGAAAAGCTGGTAGCCTTTCCAATAACTAGGGATTGTTCTCGTTCTTGTTCAAATTTGCCTACTGGGTTCCGGCTAAAGAAATCCGCTACAACATTGTCCTTTCCCGAACAGTGTACAATATCAAAGTCATATTGTTGCAAATAAATACTCCAACGAATCAACCTAGAACTTTGGAATGGTGATGTTCTCTGAAACAGCAGAGACTTATGATCCGTAATGACCGAAAATGATTGACCGATCAAATAAGTCCTGAGTTTATAGATCGCATAGACCACAGCCAAGAGTTCTTTTTCAGTAGTGGTATAGTTTCTTTCAGCAGACGTTAAACCACGACTAACTAAAGATACCACAAATTGTTGATCTTGATCATCGGTCTGGTATAACACACCACTGATACCCTTATCCGATGCGTCAGTTTGCAACTTAAATGGCAATATTGGGTTAATATGGGACAACATTATACAGTTGGCAAAATTATTTTTTAGGAGAGCAAAAGCTTTCGAATGAGCCTCTGTCCAATTCCAATTAGATTTCGATCCTAATAATTGACGAAATGGTTCAACATAATTAGAATGTTTGATGCTAAATTGACGGTAATAAGTGCATATACCCAAAAAGCTTTGCAATTCCTTTTGATTGGATGGCTCTTTAAATGTTCTGATAATTTCAAGCCGATCTGGATCTGGGCGAATTCCGTTTATTGATAATTCAAATCCCAAAAATTTCACACGTTCACAACAAAATTTTGATTTGTCCAAACGCAATGTAAAGTTTTGTTCTTGTAAGCGACCAAAAATTCTATCCAAATGCTCAATATGCTCTTGAAAATTGACAGATGTAATCAAAAGATCATCAACATATTTCGTTAGATATTTATCGAACGAATTCCCCAACGCGATACTAATAGCGCGTATAAAACCACTACCTGCTGTTTTTAACCCAAATGGTATTCTACAAAAATGATACAAGGTTCCATCGAATAAAAATGCAGTATATTGACGAGACGTTTCAGCTAATGGTATTTGCCAGTATCCGTTAGCTAAATCCGTTATTGTCATAAATTTGCACCCATGGTAACGTTGCATTATTTCAGCTATTAAAGGTGGTGACTCCTGATCTGATTCAATAATATTATTTAGGTATCTTGCGTCAAGACAAATCCTAATACGTCCATCCCTTTTAATAACTATTCTCAAAGGATTACAATACGCACTAACTGATCTTTCGATTATTCCTGCATCTAGCATATTTTTTATCTCAACCGAAACTTTGTCCCGATAAGCGTATGGTACTGGATAAGATTTTCGAACAATCGCACGTTTATCCGACAAAGTAATATGATGTTCGTATGATCCAGCTGGTACATCCTTATATGAAAATAATTTCTTATATTTTATCAACAATTCCGCTAAAATTTCTTGTTCCGCCGAATTCAGTTGCGGAAGATTACTCGCGCAAGCAGTTACATCGTTCAAAAACTCACGGTCATCACCCTCTGTATATAGATGACAAATATTCACCTCATCAAATTCATTTAAAACATCATCAAAATTTGTCATAATATTAGGTTCTTTAAAAATCATTTTTTGTTCATTATTATTTCGTAAATTAAACCTTATTCCATCATATACATAATTCTCTAACTGAGCATCATTTTCCTTCACACTATTAATATCATTGTTTTCATCCTCCGCGCTGAAAAGGTTAAAACAATTTTCAACTATATAATGACCCTCACACATAAAAGAAGACTTATATAAAAATGGAATATCCATATTTAAATTTACATCATCATTATTAGCTAGATCATCATCTATTGACATCTCGTTAATTGTTTCATCATCATTATCATAAATTTTATCATTTTCAACAACATAAATAAAATCATTTTTAATTACTTCCCTAGTCCTATCTGGACAATTGTTAATGAATTTATCACTTTGATCAATTTCATTCTCAACCGATTCTTGAGAAATAATATTACAATTATCGTTAATTATGTCAACATTTATCTTAATGTCATTCCTTTTTTTAATACCATCAGGAATTATCCTATCACGCACATCGTGGTCATCATGTGATTTTAATGAATTTGTATTGCGACAATTACCAACATTACTGTTCATTCTTTTACCCTTATAACTTCTATTTGATTCACTTGCATGGTTAGTTCGATATAAAAAATGATCATTTTTTGAATCATGATCTTGTTTATTATTTGAAAATTGCGATGCATGTATAATTTGAATATGTATGATGTCATCTTTTGTTGATGACCGTAACCATTCGGAGGATGCAACGCCATATGCAACCGAATTCGAGGGAACATTACTTCCACTGATAATTACCGAACCCGCGCTAAAATCTAAAATAACTTTGTTTTTTAAGAGCCAATCATTTCCTATGATCATCAAAGAGGTCAGTCCTGGAATTACCAAAAATAGCGAAGTCACGGAAACGTTCCCAATAGTCAGATCTAATAAAACTTGTTTCTTTACAGGAGTTCTCTTTTTTCCGATTGCCGTCAAGACGGTAACATTTGACACTGGAAGTTCGTTAACTGAAAAATACTTCTTCAAATATTCATAAAATCCTTCTGAAATGCACGTTATTTGACTTCCTGTGTCAACCAAAGATTTTATCGGCACGTTAAAAGTGCTGATCAAGAGATGCAAGCATTTAGGCGTTGGCACACTATCATGATTATTTTCCGTTAATCCATTTGCATCTTCTTCTACTAGATCCCTTATAATATCAAAAGGATCACAGCGTTCTGAGGGATCCTTCAAAACACTGTTTACGAGTTTAAATCATTGTTAGTAATATTCTTATTCTGAGTTGGCGGTGGAACAGAAAAATTAAACTGATGCTGACCCATTGGATTCTCTATGGTGTTAATAGATCTCTCGTATCTAACACTCGAAACAGTTGCTTGTCCATCTTGGTAGGCTGGACGATAATTATTATGATAATTCATCGCCGAACCATGTCCATTAGGAGGATAATTGTTTCTAGAAAATCGAGGTCCACTCTGGTTTCCCATGTTCCTGTATCCACCTTTAAAATTATTATTCACTCCATTGCTATTATCCAAATTTACATTCCCCTTGTTTTTCTTTTCTAATTCTTTCTTTTGATTGATTAAATCCAAATGTGCTAAGGATTGTATTACAAGATTTGATTGTTGATAATCTATTCCAGTCAAAGCCGATTGAACATATAACGGAAGTTGCTGTATTATGGTGTAATTAACTTCATACTGGGACATACTAGGAAGGTGTTGTGCTTCCTTCATCTGTTTTAAGAAAAAACTTTGCAAATTATCCTGACCCGCTACATACTTCCTAGATGACCATTGACTTTTCAGGGAAACTTGAATGGGAATAGAGTAAAACTCTCTCAGAAAACTACTTTTGAATGTGGCAAAATCATCGAAATGTTCAGTTTCGAACCATAACTTAGCTGTAGCTTCTAGCGCATTTTCCACCAAAAACAATTTTGATCTTTCAGCCACCCTTTTTGCATTAAAATAATGTTCTAATTTGATTATAAATTCTCTCGGATTTGTGGAAAGTCCATCACATTTAGGAAGTTTTATTTCGTTGTGTAGAGCATCAAAATAATATTCAACTCTATCTAATCTATCAGTGTTTACATTTGATACCGCTTGATTATTTCTCAAACGCTCGATTTCAGTACGGTATATTCGCATTTCATTCCTCATATATTCTAATTCAGCTAAGACATCATTATTTGATCGCCTCATTCGACTATCACCTAAACCTTCCGATAACAATTGTTCTCTTTGTCTACGCAGCCTTTCAATTTCTTCACCTAATCTTTCTCTTTCATTCCTAACTTCTTGGATTTCTTCATTTTCATTTTGACTATTTACTTCGTCTCTACTTTGATCCATTTCAATAGTTTCCAAAGGATTATCTATTTCGGTATTGTTATCAATATCTGTAGGATTATTAACTATTCTTTTCGGTCTACCGCGCGACCTTTTGTTTGGTGTTTTTGCAGCAACTCTTGAAGGCGGCGTTCTAACTGTTCTACCCATGAAACTTAAATTTATATAGATTGTTATCAATTTTTCTTTATATACAATATCGTAGACCAATAAAACGTTAATTTTATAAATAATGTATAAAGTTCTCACAAATAATCTTACAATCACAAATATTAAACATTAGCTCTCACAATCAATAATTTCCAATTTATAACATAAAATCTTAAGGCTGCTTGACATTACTCATACTATAACATTCAAATAATAATATCTTTTATGCAATTAAAATCTTGATATTTCATCCAAATATGGATCTATACATTTTGTTTTTTAAAGTCAGAAGTTAAAATCTTGTCTTTTGTTCGGGCGCCATCTTATAAGATTCATCTATTTTCGTTTCTACTCAAATCGACTCAGATACATTGCCACTGATAAGTCCAGAAAAGACACCTTCCATCATCAAATCCAAAATATACATTTATATATGAATAAATAAAAACAACATACATCCAATATCATAGATTGAGTCCACCCATTCGCTCTCGTCGTGGTTTGTAGTTGGTGAATCAACTTCCTCGTGGTCGAGATAAGGGACGCAATCCAATTGTCATAGGCCGTTCCAACTTTACGGATCCTGCAGCTTCGTCCTTCAATTCTTCAGGGAACTGTTGCCTTATTCTCCGATCCTGCAGCTTCTTCAAGTTGTATTTTTGGGATGATTATGCTTTGTTGGTGCCTTTATTTTGCCCACCGTCGTCTTAATAATCGAATGATTTCTGCTCTGACTTGGTTAATTATACGACGACGACTGACTCTAGATTCGATCATTCCTTACTACTAATACCCAACACATCACTCACACACACAACAACGCCTCTCCTATCACATCATCGTTACACCCTGAAAAAAATTTCCGAAGAATGCGTTAAAAAAGGTGCCAGTTACCAGACCACGTCCGTAAGTATTTTTACAAAACGAATTTAAAAGGAATTGCAATTCTTTGGTTTTTTTTTTTACAAATTTTAGTAGAAATCTTTTTCTGGAATTATTATTTTGGATACACGAGTTTCCATATTTATATTATTTTCGAAATTACGAAATTCATTTTTATACTGCAATTTATTTTGTTTTTGTGGATTAAAAATTGCAATCTATAAAAAGATATCGCGGGAATTTCAAGCAAAAAAAAACGGGGAATTCCTAGTTTCTTTCAAGATCCCAAAAAAATCTTTTTTTTTAAGTTTTTTATATTTTTTATTTTGAATTTCCAAGTTTCTATATTTATTCTACATTTGCAAAATTTTCAAATTAATTCTTGTATAAAAAATTCCAAATTCCAAATTGTAAATCCAAGAAATTTTAAATTTGTACGAATCCTCAAAAAAAAAGAACGAAGAATTTCAATTTTTAGAAAGTCAATAAATAAATTATAACTGTGTTACAAAGAAATATTTTTCTGGATTGGAATTACTATTTTTTTTAGAATTTACAGAAATTCGCTGTTTTTGCAATTTCGTAATTCACGTAACAAAATTAATCAATTTCAGGTTTATTCTTTTTTCCTGAATAAAAAATCCAAGATGGTAAATCTGCTTTTTTTTTAACTTACTTATATTCTTTATTTTGAATTTCCAAGTTTCTATATTTATTTTATTTGCAAAATTTTCAAATTAGCTCTTGTATAAAAAAATTCAAAACTCAAAATTCAAAATAAATCCAAGCAATTGTAAATTTGTACAAGGCCTCAAAAAAACGAAGAATTTCAATTTTTAAAATTCAATAAATAAATTATAACTGTGTTACAAATAAATATTCTCCTGGATTGGAATTATTATTTTTTTTTTTAGAATTTATAGAAATTCGCTATTTTTGCAATTTCGTAATTCACGTAACAAAATTAATCAATTTCGGGTTTATTCTTTTTTCATGAATCAAAAATCCAAGATGGTAAATCTGCTTTTTTTTTAACTTACTTATATTCTTTATTTTGAATTTCCAAGTTTCTATATTCATTTTATATTTGCAAAATTTTCAAATTAATTCTTGTATAAAAAATTCCAAATTCAAAATTGTAAATCCAAGAAATTGTAAATTTTCACAAGTCCTCAAAAAAAAAACGAAGAATTTCAATTTTTGAAAAGTCAATAAATAAATTAAAAAGTAACTGTGTTACAAAAAAATATTCTTCTGGATTGGAATTATTATTTTTTTTTTTAGAATTTATAGAAATTTGCTGTTTTTGCACTTTCGTAATTCACAAACAAACAAAATTAATCAATTTCAGGTTTATTCTTTTTTCCTGAACAAAAGATCCAAAATTGTAAATTTTTCTTCGTCGGAACCTCCCCCTCCCCTCCTTTCTTCGGCAATAGTGCAAATTGGTACTAAGGCGAAGTACGGGAACGATGATGTTCTTCGGTAAATTTATATCTATTATTGAGACGATAAAATAGACATAGAAGCTTAGACTCGAAAGATACACAGAGATGTAATATTAACGTCGTGCGATGGAGTAAAGGCTTTAGCCCCGAAGTAGATCGAGGTAGTACTACATAGCCAGTTTCATTTGCCCGAGGCTTGTCATACATGCCTTTATACGTGGGTACAGCAGAAACTTATCTACTTATAACGTGGATTACAACTGACGTTCGAAATTACCCCCGTAAAATACACCCCATTACGTACATACATTCTTCGTCTATAAAATTTGCGAGTCGCAGTCGAAATAACACACACGTAACTTAATCCCCCGGCGGAAACGTGATCCGGGATGAAACTTCGTTGCTTTCCGCCGAAATCGAGCTCTAATTTCAAAATCCTCTTTATTGTAATACACCAAAAAAAGAAAAATGGGCTTTCACCTTTCCCGAGTGTCTAATTTTTCGAACGAAAAATGTCGAAGCTTAATTCCTTGAAATTCTCAAAGAAAATTGACGACGCTATTTTCGATCGAAAAACAAAAATTTAATCGAAGAAAAATGGGATTCAAATTTTTCGAAATATTAAATCTAGCAGATAAGTTTTTTTATATTCGATGAAGAAAAAAAAGAAAGTCGAGTTCAAATTTCAAAATTTTCAACTTTATGGTAAAATAATAAAAGATTCCTTTTGCCTTCGATCCCAGGAGGTTTCGATTTTCCAGGGGTATCTTATTTTTCACTGGAAGCTCTACCAATTTGCAAAATTCGCAAAGAGAGACGTAGCAGTTATTTTGGATATTCGATTCTTCGATGGTTTTTTTTGATTGGATGGAATTTTTGAAAAAAAAAAAAGTGGAATAGGTACTCAATTTATTTTATGTAATTTTATTTCGTTTATTATTTTTATCTATTATTTTATTATTATTATTCTATTACTATTTTTATCTGTTATTTTTTCTATTATTTATTCTGTTATTGGTTTTATTAATTTATTTTTTTTTCAAAAGAGAGCAACAATTTTCTTTTTCAATACTCGTTTCTTTTTTTCTTTTACCGGATGAGCCTTGAATTAATGGAATAATATTTTTTCAACAACAATTTTCTCATTTTACATAAACCCCATGGGGTTTCAATTTTGCAATAATATTATCTCGTTTTTAATAATAATAATAATAATAATATCTCAAAAGTAATATTTAATATTTTCTCATGAGAATTTCAACACTTTAAAAAACCAAAATTAAATCAAAAAGTTGAAAAAATGCGTTCCTTGATTTTTGTTTCCACCGAATTCAAGTTCTGTAAAAAAAAAAGAAGAAAAATAAATTAATATTTTCCTGAACATTAAATGCAAATGACCGATTTTCCAAAACCCTCTATTTTCCAGTTTTCTTTCAACCACATGGGGTTTCAAATTTCCAATAATATTTCCTCATTTTTCTCATCGAAATTCCAACAATTTAAAAACCAAAAATTCCCAAATGGGAATTAAAACAATGAATTTCAATAATCCACGAGGTTTCAATTTTTCCAATAATATTTGCCCATTTCCCCATAAAAATTCCACCAAATTGAAAAGCAAAAATTTAGAAAGCAAAAATTCCCAAGGGAAGTCAAACCAATGAATTTCAAAAATCCACGAGGTTTCAATTTTTCCAATAATATTTGCCAATTTCCCCATAAAAATTCCACCAATTTAAAAAGCAAAAATTTAGAAACCAAAAATTCCCAAGGGAAGTCATACCAATGAATTTCAAAAATCCACGAGGTTTCAATTTTTCCATTAATATTTGCCCATTTCCCCATAAAAAATCCATCAATTTGAAAAGCAAAAATTTAGAAACCAAAAATTCCCAAGGGAAGTCAAACCAATGAATTTCAAAAATCCACGAGGTTTCAATTTTTCCAATAATATTTGCCCATTTCCCCATAAAAATTCCGCCACCATAAAAACCAAAAATTCCCAAGGACGATCAAAAGGATGAATTTCAAAAATTCATTCTTCGACACTCGTTTCGAGCGAAATTGGAATTCCACGAAAAAAAAAAAAAAATTGTCAGAAAAATGAAATACTATTTACCCGAATATTAAATATTATTCAGAAGCGTTGGAAATTGACTGTCGAGATGCGGATAGTGATTTTTCAATATACCTATAGTATACGCGTCCCATTTCTATATACATGCATATGTATACATTGTAACAAACTGACCGGATACATTGAAATCCGGTAAATTCACGAAAGCGCGTACCTACCTACCTACCTACCGAGCCACCTACCTACCCCCTGGTGTCCACACCGCGACTGCACGTTGAATTTCGAGTTTACAAAGCGATTGTTTGTTGAAGGTACACATTGCCAGGCATGAGCTAACGGATACGCGCGTAACATAACGCGTTGCAGTGGCGCGCCGGAGAAAGGGATACATGGATTTTCGTCTAAATGTTCATCCCATCAAAACCAAGCGGCGAAACTGAGAAAGCTTCGTTTTCCACCCCCACACACAGGCACACACAGACACTCTTTCCCTCCATCGCTATTCATAACGAGTGTTAAGGGTGGAAAGGGTGGTACCTCCACGCCGTCGTACCGGAATTACGCCCTTCTGGCGCGGAAAACCCTCGGAATGTTTCACACATGGTCTTCCATAACCGTGGATTACCATTTACTTTTCCAACCCCCTCGTTCGGCACTCGCATATTTGTTACAGTATATGTACGTTATCTCCACGTGCGAAAATCAAACGAGCAGTTGAATAAAATTTCCTCACCGACACGAGTGACGTTTCCTCTCCGTTCAACGACATACGTAACGATTATCCACGAGAATCTTCGCTGGGGATCGAATATTGGGCGCTGTCTTCTCCCAGACAGCGCCCTCTACGGTCCCCTCGCGAACCTGATATGGTTCCAATGTATGGCCGAGGAAGTGGGAGACAATTTATCATGGCCACGATGCAAAAATGAACCTAGAAGTCGAGGAAATTGAGTAATAGTGGTTCTTCTCCTAGACAGCGCCCTCTATGATTCGTTCGGGAACCCAATAAAGTTGTAATTAATGGCAGAGGATGTAGGAGACAATTTGTCGTAGCCACGGTGCAAAAATGAACCGAGGAGTTGAACAGGAGTCGAGGGAATTGAGTAGAAGTGGTTCGTATCCCTGACAGCGCCCTCTACGGTTCTCTCGCGTACTTAATAAGGTCCCAGTGTATTGCCGAGGATGGTGGGGAGCAGGTACCGGTGGCACGATGCAAAAATCAACCGAGGAATTAAATAGAAGCTGAGGGACTTAGGTAAAAGTGATTCTTCTCCCAGACAGCGCCCTCTACGGTCCCCTCGCGAACCTGATATGGTACCAATGCATGGCCGAGGAAGTGGGAGACAATTTATCATGGCCACGATGCAAAAATGAACCTAGAAGTCGAGGAATTTGAGTCAAAGTGGTTCTTCTCCTAGACAGCGCCCTCTATGATTCGTTCGGGAACCCAATAAAGTTGTAACTAATGGCAGAGGATGTAGGAGACAATTTGCTGTAGCCACGGTGCAAAAATGAACCGAGGAGTTGAACAGGAGTCGAGGGAATTGAGTGGAAGTGGTTCTTCTCCCAGACAGCGCCCTCTGCGGTTCTCTCGCGTACTTAATAAGGTCCCAATGTATTGTCGTGGATGGTGGGGAGTAGGTACCGGTGCCACGATGCAAAAACCAACCGGGGAATTAAATAGAAGCTGAGGGACTTGGGTAAAAGTGATTCTTCTCCCAGACAGCGCCCTCTACGGTCCCCTCGCGAACCTGATATGGTACCAATGCATGGCTGAGGAAGTGGGAGACAATTTATCATGGCCACGATGCAAAAATAAACCTAGAAGTTGAGGAATTTGAGTCAAAGTGGTTCTTCTTCTAGACAGCGCCCTCTATGATTCGTTCGGGAACCTAATAAAGTTGTAATTAATGGCAGAGGATGTAGGAGACAATTGTCGTAGCCACGGTGCAAAAATGAACCGAGGAGTTGAACAGGAGTCGAGGGAATTGAGTAGAAGTGGTTCTTCTCCCAGACAGCGCCCTCTACGGTCCCCTCGCGAACCTGATATGGTTCCAATGCATGGCCGAGAAAGTGGGAGACCATTTATCATGGCCACGATGCAAAAATAAACCTAGAAGTTGAGGAATTTGAGTCAAAGTGGTTCTTCTCCTAGACAGCGCCCTCTATGATTCGTTCGGGAACCCAATAAAGTTGTAATTAATGGCAGAGGATGTAGGAGACAATTTGTCGTAGCCACGGTGCAAAAATGAACCGAGGAGTTGAACAGGAGTCGAGGGAATTGAGTAGAAGTGGTTCGTATCCCTGACAGCGCCCTCTACGGTTCTCTCGCGTACTTAATAAGGTCCCAATGTATTGCCGAGGATGGTGGGGAGTAGGTACCGGTGGCACGATGCAAAAATCAACCGGGGAATTAAATAGAAGCTGAGGGAATTGAGTACAAGTGATTTTGTCTCCTAGACAGCGCCCTCTGTAAGTCCCTGGCGAACTTGTCAACGCTCCGAGTCGCCGTTACTCCAAGTTCGACATTTTTAAACACCACGAACACCCTCGAACCAAAAACAGAATCGTTACGTGCGAAAGCACGAATCCTTTTGGGTGAAATTCCGAAGACAAAAAAGTTTGCTTTCGCAGGAAATCGTACGATGCAAAGTTGCGGGGGTGGAATAGGGATTCTTTGCGTTTATCTTTCCGCTGTCGCGTACCGTCGAAAGCTTGTCACTTTCCTCCTATATCGCTGAAACGTCAGAGGTTCCAAGCAATGCGGTTCGTAAAGCCCAATTTCCCCAAGATTCCCATGAGAGCAAATATCGCTCGGTCGGAAAGGCCGAGGAAAGTACCGCGCTTGTCAAAGTGTTCCTTGATAAAACGCATAAAAAAGTTATGGAAACATTCATCACACTTTCCTTTTTCTTTCTTTTTTTTTTCGTTCGAGCTTTCGGAACTTTTCCTCGTGCCATTTTTCTTCCCGAGATTTTCAGGGAAACAAAAACCCGGTCTTTGTAAATTCCGAGACAAGTTGAGACCGGGTAAATCTCTCGTCGACTCTCCTGCCGAATCGCGCGAACGGACAAAGAGCGAGAAATCATCAATTCGTTGAAGGAAACACGTCAAAAAAGGCAGCCGTGTGTTATCAGATATCGGAAACTCTTTAGGATTAGGAGAGAAAGGAAGAGAGAGAACTTGCTACCGGTTCCTCCGAGTAACTTAACTGTCAAGACACGAGCGGAGACCCGCTAACTTGATGCGTTTTCGATCGTCCTAAAAGCACGTGACGGCAATTCGATAATAATAACTTTTACTGTATGCGATGGCTGCCAAGCAATTTTATGACTTATCCGTTCGAGAAAACGATTAATTTCTCCAAACTCATTTCTTCACTGAGAGAAAGCTCTTCCTTCGCTCACTTTTCGACTCTATTATCCACGGATTCGCTTGGTTCGCCCGGGACTCGCCGAGGGGCGCTGTCCGGGACCTACCCGCGCGATATTTGAACCGATACTTCGTGTATTTTATTCATTAATAATTGGATGCTATTAAAAATACAGTTTTATTTTGGGGAAACATTATTTCGAGTTATTAAAAATATGTTCGACTCGTTTGGATATTTCGTATATGACTTTTCTTGGTTCTAATAAATTTTTCAGCGAATCTGAATTATGGTGATTTATTTTTTACGGCGTGAAAAAATGTCTGGTTTTTCTAGTGAATTTTTTTGGGCCCAAAATAATTATATTATACAAAATTAAAATTACAAAATTTCGAGAATACCAGGAAATTCCCAAAATGTAAATATTTGTTTCCAATAATAATAATAATAATAATAATAATAATAATAATTATATATCAACCAATAAATTCGAACATTAACAATTCCAAGTAAATTACCAAACATTGCAAATTGATGAAAATTATTTATTGCCACCCCCATTTTTTCGTCCTAATTGATTTCGTTACCCTTCGTCACGAGCGAATGTTCATTATTTTTTTTTTAACAATTGTCATTATTTTCTCGACTCTCCTGGTTCCTCACCCTCGGTTTACTAATTCCAATTATCCGTTAGCAGGGTTAGGTCACTCTAGGATTTTCAAAAAATCGATTTTTTTTTGTTGGTCTTAAATGGTCCCTCGGTATCTCAAAAATGATGTCCCAAAAGATTATGGCCGGGACAAATCTCAAAGTACTCGATTTTCGAATGTCGGTACACGGCCGTGGATTGTTCGACAGAACCGGATGAGTCTCTCCAACACAAAAGGAGCTCGTATAGCCAGAAATCAACAGCTAGCGGAAGAAAATCAGTTTTTCGAGAAAGTTGATGGACTACTGTATGTGCCTGGAATCGCTGATTAATCGGTAAGTCACTAGAATCAATAGTTTCAACATGTTGAAACTTTAAACGCGATTATCTCGAAACTACTTTTTCAAAAACTGCTCGTACTGTAGCTCAAAAAGTTATCGACCGATTTGGATGAAATTTGGAGAGGTTTCTCTCAGTAGTATTACCGGAAGGATATACTTAAAATTTGGAAAGTAGCGTGTAAATAAATAATTTTTTGGGGGTCAAATAGGTCGAAAAAAATGGTCGAAAATTCGACCTTCCAAGTAAAATGGCTCCCAAATTTTCAATTTTGCACTTTTTCATCATTTTTTAGGTATATCCTTCCCCTTAATATGTCAGTAAACGAATGAAACTTATTTCATCTTTTTCAGATCAAAAGAAAAAAAAATGGCAGCTGCAGCACTTTTTGATGTCGCGAGAAATAGGCGTCCGAAGACTCACCATAACGCCGCCATTTTGTTGGACATCCGAGAAAACAATTTTTTTCGTTAATTTCAAAGTTATAGTAAACTCATATCCAAATTTCAGAATGATCCGATTATTTTATCCCATCTAAAAAAAAATCCCGAAAAATCTCTATTTTTCACGATCCTAAAGGTATTTCTCTCCTTAAACGGACACGGGACCGGTCTGCAGACGGTCTTGTTGACGATTCTCAGGGCAGTTTAGAAAATTGAAAATTTCGTTCACCAAACAGTCAGACAATCCATTTCAGCCGAGGTTATATTTGAATTTTAATACCACCCACGAAAGGGAAGATCTTCACCTTAAAGAGAAATGGGCAAAGACTTTGCCAAAGCGATCGGGCTGAGTTTGATGCATTTATTCATGTTTGTGTTTATAGTCTCCGCAACGGAAACAGAAGGAACCTTAATCAGAGGTACTTCTGGCTACGTCTGTGTCCCTGTCTGTGTCTGTAGGTGCACGTGTGTGCGTGTATATATTTTATCGTCTTACAGTTTTACAATAAATTCTATTCACGAGTTTTGCTCCATTCAAACTTTCGCTGCAATTCTCTTTTATTATGTATTAAATTATTGAAAGCAATATTTCCAAAAAAAGAAAACAAATCAATATTTGCTCGAATTCCATTTCATTGAATATCAAATTATCGGAACCAATATTTATAAAAAAAAGAACAATAATTTTTCTAAAGAAAAAAAACCAACCGACGAAATTTCGATTAACAAAAATATCTTTGAAAATTGGTGCGTCGTTAATTTCCGGTTATTTCGAAAAAATAAAGATAACATAAAATGGAAATGGAGGTGATTTTGAAGTTCGGTCGTTACGAAACGGGAAAATACTCGTTTTTGTTGGTCAGCAACCGGAAGTTTCCACGGGGAGTTGATGGTACGACGGAAAGTTTCGCTCCGTTCTCTCTGTCTCTCTCTCTCTCTCTTTCTTTTTTTTATATTTTTTTCGTCGCCTCAAACTCTCGTTGCTGATAATTAAGTTGGCGTAAAATTGTTGTTCGTTGCGAGAGCCGAAGCTCCACGTACGGAACTCCCGTGAAATCTTTCGGTGCTTCACCTTTATGCACTCGTTGGTTCTCGTAAAGTTTGTTACGCTTGGAACTTAAATTTTCTTGTCTTGACCCCACCGGTGCACTTGCTTCCGAACTTTCAACTCGTCCAAACTCCCTTACTTTCGGCGGATGTGTTCCCGGCGAAACACACTTTTCCTAACGAAACTGTCACGCTTTCACCCGAATCCAAGAACTTTTCCTTCCAACTACGTCCGAGTTACGTTTCTTGCGAGATTTTATTTGACGCATAATCAGTAAATTACGTATATATATGGGTCATTCCACGCCAAATCAATCACTTTTGACCCTTCTATTTTTTTGATTTGTCTGAAATTTTTTTTATATTATTCTACTCTCTAAAAAAAAGATTTTGAGAATTTTTTCAAATTTTTTTTCTAAGCCGATTTCAAGATATCGATTTTTTTTGAATTTTCCTTCAAATAACTTTGTAAATAAATTTATAACTTTGCGAAAAATAGACGGATTGGAATTTTTTTTCTTTCATTATATTGCATTTTTTGCGTACTTTTTAAAGAAAATTGTTTAAAAAATCTTCACTTGCGTTTTTCGTAATGATTTTTCAATTTTTATGTCTAATTATTTTTTTTTTGACGATCGCCATATTTAATTTTTTTGAAAAATTTATATTTCAAAGTACTGCTTGATTAACATCTTTTGTGAAAATTTCATAATGGGATGCGGATTTTTTAGATTTTTTTCAGATTTTTGAAAAATTATAAACATTTTTTTATCATCGTATGAACAGTTCTCATCTTGTTATTGACAGATATATCAATGTATAATGTATACATTAAAAATAGACGGATTGGAATTTTTTTTTCATTATATTGCATTTTTTGCGTACTTTTTCAAGAAAATTGTGAAAAAATTTTCACTTGTGTTTTTCGTAATGATTTTTCAATTTTTATGTCTAATTATTTTTTTTAACGATCGCCATATTTAATTTTTTCGAAAAATTTATATTTCAAAGTACCGTTTGTTTAACATCTTTTGTGAAAATTTCATAATGGAACGCGGATTTTTTTATATTTTTCTCAGATTTTTGAAAAATTGAGAAATTTTTTTATCATCGTATGAACAGTTCTCATCTTGTTATTGACAGATATATCAATGTATAATGTATACATTAAAAATAGACGGATTGGAATTTTTTTTTCATTATATTGCATTTTTTGCGTACTTTTTCAAGAAAATTGTGAAAAAAATTTCACTTGCGTTTTTCGTAATGATTTTTCAATTTTTATGTCTAATTATTTTTTTTAACGATCGCCATATTTAATTTTTTCGAAAAATTTATATTTCAAAGTACCGTTTGTTTAACATCTTTTGTGAAAATTTCATAATGGGACGCGGATTTTTTTATATTTTTCTCAGATTTTTGAAAAAATGAGAAATTTTTTTATCATCGTATGAACAGTTCTCATCTTGTTATTGACAGATATATCAATGTATAATGTATACACTAAAAATAGACGGATTGGAATTTTTTTTTCTTTCATTATATTGCATTTTTTGCATACGTTTTGAAGAAAATTGTTAAAAAATCTTCACTTGCGTTTTTCGTAATGATTTTTCAATTTTTATGTCTAATTATTTTTCTTTAACACGTTGACTGCCGTGGGGGTCAACCGTTGAGCGGCACTAAACTTTCCGTTCAGGCCGCGCTGGTTAGCACAAATGCAATAGCGTATACCCTTGCGGCCCACGCGGCGTAAATAGGAATTTACGTAAACTTTGACGCGACAGTCAACGTGTTAATGATCGCCATATTTACTTTTTTTGAAAAATTTATATTTCAAAGTACCGCTTGTTTAACATTTTTTGTGAAAATTTCATAATGGGATACGGATTTTTTATATTTTTTTCGGATTTTCGAAAAATTAAGAAATTTTTTTTTATCATCGCATGAACAGTTCTTATCTTGTTATCGACGGATATATCAATGATATAATAAAAATAGACGTATTGGAATTTTTTTTTCATTATATTGCATTTTTTGCGAACTTTTTAAAGAAAATTATTAAAAAATCTTCACTTTCGTTTTTCGTAATGATTTTTCATTTTTTAAAAATTGAAATCATCTACAAAGAATTTCTATGTGTGTGTGTGTAGACATATATGGTAGAGAAATTTATGATACATATTAAAATATAAATAAAAAGGAAGGGCCCCTTTGAGATTTAACAGATTACTCAACTCCGGTACGTCGCGCGGTCCGGACGGTAAACCTTCCCGCAGCAACGTATCATCCGATTGCTGCTAAAGCTCTTCAAAAAGAAATGCAGTTGTGCAACATGCATACACATGACCGTGTGCATCAAACGTATGAATCTCAAACCGTATTTGCATTTTTTTTGTATAACCAACATGTTTTCCCCTTTTTTTTCTTTTTTTTTACCATTAAGAGCAAGAAACAGGGGAGAGAGAGAGAGAATGAAATCTCCACTTTGCAAATCTCCCTGCGGACGAATTAATTCCATTTTTTCCCTTCCCTCGCGATATTCTTTTTCTATTAATTTAAATGCATTTTCTCTCTGCGTCCGGTTTCTGACGTACAGTTGGACACTTTTATCGCGCAACCGGCAGCGGCTTTCCAGGTAAATTTTTTTTTTTTTTTTTTTCGAAAACGAAATCCGTTCGCGAGCGGTAATATCGCAAATTGAAAGGGTTCGTGTTTTTATTTGACTTTATAGCGATTATTCGCAAAAATTCGTCGAATCGGCTTTTACGGGTATACTCCAATCGCGCGGAACCTGCGACGACTCGCGTTTCATCACTCCCGCGTCGAAATCTCGCCCGATCGGTTCCTCGCGACGGGAATCGAAATTTCGAAATTTCCTATTCTCTCGGCGTCGGCAATAATCGAGCCACTCGTTTCGTGGGAAAGGAGGGTACGGATTCGAAATTACAACTTTTTCTTTTTTCTGGAAATTTGAGAAACTTCGAGAGCGAAGTTCCTGGAAAACTTTATAGTTCCTCTTCGAGGAATAAAAAAAAACGGTGAATTACGCGAATTTCATTGCGCGCCTCTCTCGCGAACGAACTCACGTAAATCTTAATTACAACATTTTCTACTTTGCGCAATTTCGCATGGGAAGACGGAAGAGGTTATGTAATAAGTCTGGCAATTTTTATTTCTAAGTGCTCTTAATGCCCGCTGCTAAATGATATTTATATCCTTCTTGTTTTTTTCTACTCGCGTATCATATCTCGAAAAATAAAAAAAAATAAATATCGAACTCAAAAGTTCCACCTCAAGTTGTGCAGAAACGCAAAAATTTCCATGTTACCTATAATAATTATGATGATAATAATAATAATAATAATAATAATAGTAATAGTAATAATAATAGTAATAATAATAATAATAGTAATAATAATAATAATAATAATAATAATAATAATAATAATAATAATAATAGTAATAATAAATATTGTCACTGCATTTCAATTTTTGTATTTTATGAAAACACTAGAAACCAAATAATTTATATAAAATGTCACCTTTAACTTTTGTTATTAAATATTAAAATTTACTTTTCCTGATTTTTTAACTCTCTCACTTTTATTTTTTCCTGTTTGATAAAAAAAATACTTGCCTTTGACGGTAGTATTTTTATTTATCACATATATTTAACAATCTTTATTAAATTTATTCAATAAATTTTTTTAATAAATATACAAAAACTAATATAAAATTTATGAATTTGATTATAAACTAAAACTTCTATTTCTATTAATCTTTATTAATTAAACAAATTTTGTTGTTATTAAATTATAGATAATTCCATAATTTATTACTAATTTTGATATTGATAACTTTCAAAATCATATTATTCATAAAAAATTATTTAAATCAAATTTATTTATTAAACAACTAGATATCAAATATATATATGTGTATATAACATTTAATACATCATTAATTATTGTCTGTCTGTGAATTCACCTGTTATTGAAAAAAGCATAAATTAAAAGTAAAGTTTTATCATCGATCTTTATTAATTTATAAGAATTATCAATTTCTCAGAAAAAATTATGTTTAATTTTTAAAATCCACGCGCACTTTTTTTTAAAAGTGTATCGAGATAAGGCATCTGCAACTAAATTATTTTTTCCTGGGATGTGTTTTATTGTGATATCAAAATTTTGTAAAAATAAGGCCCATCGTGTTAAGCGATCCGAAGCTAAACTACCATTTCCTAAATTACATGATAATAAGAATTCTAGGGCTCTGTGATCTGTTAATACAGTTGTTTGGTTTCCCAAAAGAAAAATTCTCCACTTCTTAAAAACATGAACAATAGCTAGTAACTCTTTTTCTGTCGTTGAATAATTCAGTTCAGCGTTGTTAAAAGTTCTACTAGTAAAAGCTATAGTTTTTTGAGTACCTGAGTCATCAATTTGAAATAAATGCCCACCTAAACCATGAAAAGAAGCATCCGTTTCTATAAAGAACGGTTTGGAAGTATTGGGACGGAATAAAATAGAACTATCACTCAAAGATGTTTTCAAAGTTTCAAAAGCTTTTTGTTGTTCAGGTGTCCAAATAAATTTATGATCTTTTTTTAGCAAGATTTGTAATGGTTTGGCCAAATTGGCAAAATCTGGAATAAATTTCCTTTCCCAGTTACAAACCCCTAAAAATGATTGTAATTCCTTTTT
Organism: Gasteruption jaculator; assembly: GCA_949825005.1. NCBI lineage: Eukaryota > Metazoa > Arthropoda > Insecta > Hymenoptera > Gasteruptiidae > Gasteruption > Gasteruption jaculator. The sequence goes on along the minus strand of OX463763.1, from coordinate 4,302,888 downwards.
ATTAGTAGGGGTTTTAAAATTTGTTATCGTTTCTTGTGATTCTTTGGTCATTTTTATTCCTAAATCTGAAAACTCATGACCTAAGAATTTAACATCGGAAAAACCGAATTTTGATTTACTTAATTTGATCGTAAATCCTGCTTGGCTTAATCTATGTATTATCGTTTCTACGTGTTGAATGTGTTGTTCTCAGTCTGGTGATACAACTAATATATCATCTAGGTAGTTAATGCAAAAAGTTCTAACGTCATTTCCCAAAATTATATCTAACGCCCTTGAAAATGAGGCAACTGCGGTGCACAATCCAAACGGTAATCTTTTAAACACGTAACTTTTGTTGTTAAAAAGAAAACCTGTATACTGTTTAGATTTTTCTTCTAAAGGAATTTGCCAATAAGCATTTGACAGGTCAATTGTGGTAAAAAATTTTGCTTCCGATAAATTTGCCAAAATTTCTTCGAATAACGGTGGTTTTTCAAAATCTTTGCGAAGACGGGAATTAAGAAACCGGGCATCCATACAAAGTCTAATTTTACCATCTTGTTTCTTAACTATTGTTAAGGGGTTTATGTATTGAGTAGGGGTACGTTCGATTATATCCAATTCTATCATTTCTTGGATAAGTTTTGCAGTTTCTTCTCTATAAGCAAACGGAATAGGATATTGGCGTTTGAAAAAAGGTTCTTTATTAATCAAATCAATTTTGTGGTAATAATTTGAAATTTTTCCTGGTTTATCATTAAAACTTGTTTTAAATCTGTCTAATAAACATAATAATTGATTTTTTTGTTGTGCGTTTAAGTTATGGCCTAGTGTGATACTTTTCGAATTCTTTAAGTCCATTAGTTCATTAGTATTATCATTTTTTTTATTAGTTGAAGGTTCTTGAATATTAGCAGGGATCATATTTGCCTTTTCTATTGGAATTTCAAAGAGATTTGCGAGTTGAAAAACCGAATCGGATGTTTCTACTGATTCTAAAAATTTATAATCTATTTTAGTCGGGTAGGTCTCCTCTAAATTTTCTTTTTCGAGTATTTTACTCTTTGAGACCCCCTTTTTTTTAGTATTATTTTTCACGGCAAAAGTGTCTTTCAATTTTCGTAAACATCTTCGCAGGAATCCAGGTTTCGAGTTTGGAGAATTATTTTCAAATAAGAAAGTAGATTGGGGTTCCTTTTTCTTTTTAATTTTATCCAGGCAATAGCTATAAGAAATTTTTACATTACCCGTGAATAAAAAGTATTGTTCTTTAGGGAAATAGGCTAAACAATTTTTCTCAAGCCAATTTATTCCTAATATCATGGGTTTAGCTAAATTTTTTATAACTAACAATTCTGTTTTAAAAAGATTTTCTTCTATAATTAAGTCCACAAAAATCCGAGTGGTTGTTATTTTTTTTCTTTGTCCTAAAGCTGTGATTATTTCTAGCTTTTTACAAGGAAGTGTTTCAAATTGATAGTTTTTTTTAATTTTTTCAAATATGGCTTCGGAAATGCAAGAGATATTGGCTCCCGTATCCACTACCGCTTCAATTTCGTGGTCTTTAATTTTCACATGTATAACTGGAGTCTTAGCGTAAGTGTGAGACTCTAAAAGAGGTCCTTGAGAAATTTCGTTATGAATATCCATTTCTAGAATGAATCTCTCTTTCGGGACCCGAAGAAAAAGAGATTCTTTTAGTTTTCCGAATCGGAAAACGTATCTGAAATAGGTACAGTTTCCTCTTCGACTGTACCTTGAATTTCTAGTGAGTCCTCCAAAAAGTTTACTAATTTAGGTTTAAATCTTCCCTCATCTTGTTTTGATTTAGTAATATACGTTTTATTAAAATTTTGTGCATTTCTGGGAGATTCGTTTCCCTCAACAAATTTTCTGGTGTCGGTTGAATTTCGTGGAACCCATGTAGTCACTCTTTCTTCTCTTTTAGTTAATAAACTATCAATACGAGCTAATACCTCTAAAAATTCGTTTTCGTTACAAAAAGAGGCGTTCATGATAGCCAAATTAATATGTTCTTCAAACTTAACCGAAATAATTTTAGAAATTTGTATAAAAGGCATGGGTGGCTCGACATATTTAATCGAATAAATTAACCCGACTACATATTCAACGAGAGATTCACCAGAAGATCTCCTGTAGCGGGATTGCATAAATTTCATTAGAGCCATTTGTTGTTTTTCATCGCTCCAAAAATATTTGAGGAACGATGTTTTAAAAGAATAGTAATTTTGAAAGTTTAAAGTACTTGCCCAAAGATCTGCAAGGTCAACTAATTTTGAGCGTATAATTCTTAGTTTGAAACTATCATCTAAAGATTTCCAATAATCGTCATTTTCAAAATATTCCAAAAATTTACAAGGATGTAATTTACCTTTTGTTCCAGAATAGGTAGGGAATAAGTCTTTATCCTTAAAGTACTTGGACATTTTAGCAAAGTCTATAGGTTTATAAGTAGAGTCTCCCGTAGAAGATCTGGATGATCTCGTTCCGACGTGTTGCATCAGTTCGGTTAATTTTTCCAAACAAGCAGTAACAGTTGCATTGTGATCCCCTTGTTCTTGGTCTCGATGGAATTCAGAATGCTCGATGCGAGGTACTTGTCCAATCCTATGATTTCGAAAAGATTCCGTTCTGGTCCATTCAGGGTTTCCTCTTAACCGTACTCCAGGGATGGATGTATTTGTCTCCTGATCGATTACAGCATTTCCGGTGTTTCCCAAGATAGGTCTTCCCAAAAGATTTCTATCCGACAAATTAACGGGGTTCAGATCCAACAAACTGAAGTTTTCTGCAGGATCATTTTCCTCCAAGGCGACTACATTTCCAGCTGGGCCTCCAGGTGGAGTATCCATTCGTGAACCAGATTCTTGACGTGAGATTCCTTGTAAAATGTTCCTTCCAGGAGTCATTAAAAGATTTTGGCCTAAAACTCCAGGAGCCGTTTCGTCGTTATCTATCTCCATGATAGAAGAAATCGGTACGAGTGGGGTAATTTTTTGCTTTCGAGGTCTTCCGGGTCCTCTTTTTTTCATAGGGGTTCGGACTAAGCTCATTTTGTACTTTTAATAATATAAAAATTACTCGAACTTAAAAATTGGTTCTCTGACGTTTTTAAAAAAACGTCCTGTCACGGTCGCCAAATGAAACGGTTCAGAGATAATAATTAACTATATAAGTTTATTATTAGTTTTTTAACTTTATTGAAAAAGGTCTTGTCTTCTTGAAGGTTTTCGTTTTTCTATACATTCTCCTTTTTTGTTTAATCAACAACCCCATTTCCGGGGCAACCCTTGTAACAACGAAACAAATACAAAAACAACAACATATCGGGGTATGTTCATAATACCACCGGTACAATATTATATTATATTATATTATATTATATTATATTATATTATATTATATTATATTATATTATATTACTGTAAAATTAAAAATAATTTTTTTTTATCTAATTCTATTATTTTGTTTGGCAATTCCTGTAAATTGAGAAAATTATGTTTCAAGTCAATGTAAAAAATGCACTCCATTGAAATATATTTTAATAAAAAGAAAAAGAAAATATCAAAAATACGTAATAAAAAAGAAATAAATTATAGCATAAAATTAATAAAATCCATGAAAATTCTAACTACTAAAAAATAAAATATAAAATTCTTGGACCAAAAGATTCGCAATTAAAATGAACTTCTTTACCTTGGAAAAATTAAAGAAAAGAATTGTTTCAATTTGAAACGAAAAAAAAAAAATTAAAATTTTGCCCAAAAAAAAACTAAACGAAATTGCAAAAATTCTAACAAAGGGACAGTTACATGCTTTCCTTATTTTCAATGATTTTCTGCGATTCCTTACTTTCTGCGATTCTGCATCGTTTCGAAAAAATACAAAATCCCCGTAACCCAGTAAATTCTACCCCACGGACCGTGTGCGAGAGTGGTAAAAATTTGTCCCCCGGGTTTTCGCGCGCGCGGGAAGAAAGTTTGCATTAGGCAAATGACTTCTTGGCGATATAAAAAGACGCGACTGTGGGTTTTTTATTCGAGTACTTTTTCATTACGCCCTTATAATCGAGCAATTCCGTGGGTTTCCCTATTATTTCGTGCGGAAGCCTCCCTCGCGCTCGCGGGGGATTGTTTTTGGCGAGTCGCCAGGAAAGCACATCGTAAAATGTAATATACACATTTTTATATATTTTTAAATGCACTATATTTCTTCGAAATTCACGGCACGTCGGAAAGAAAAGCCACGTTAAAATCATTAAAAGTGTACTTAACTTTCAGCCGATACCACTTTGAAACATCCAAGACTCGCTGTTTTGCTGAAGTCTCGTTGCTCCGTTTTATTTATCTCCAGTAATACAATTTGATTCCTCGTCTATTTTTAAGAATCCTCCAATTGTGAGATTATCGGATAAGTCCAATTTGGATCGTAACTTTCGTGGGACTCCGGCCCAATTCCCAAACGCCTAACAAAAAATGTACATCAATATCCTACGATAGGATGGATAGAAAAATTATTATTACGATCTATTTACCGTTGGATTCCTTCGCCTTCTTAATTATTCCGTAACAAAGTTACTCGTCACACTTGTCGTTTTATGTTATAATTACAAATATACATATAGGTTCAGCTATGAACGCTTTGGCACAAAACTGTTGCTTCTTCTGTAGTCCAACGACGAATGGGAAGAGTGTGACGTCCAGATTTCCTATTCTCAGGTAAGTACCCAAGAATAGGAGCATAGATGGCAGAACCGTTACACACTCCCCCTATTTCAAAATTATTTACAAATCACACACATAATTTTGAAATTACATAAAATACATTCATCAAACAATATCACACACCATGTTGCAAGATTAGATCGGCTTTTTATAGGGTTTCAAACTAGAACGATTATAAATTCCTTTGACCAAATGATGCTTCTCGATATCAACAAGTTTAAAAGAGTTATTCCCAAAACAACGGGAGATTTTATATGGTCCATAATAAAGATGGAAAAATTTATGAATAGTTTTATCTAATGAACTCGAAGGATATGGTACCTTGACTAAAACCAAATCACCAACAGATAAAACGATCGATGAGCTAGACCGTTGATTTTTTGAACGCCTTTCAAAACTTTGTTGGATCGCTTCACGTGCTAGAACCAATTTATTATTTAATGGAATCTCTTCAGAATCTGGGAATCTAATGTGTTGTTGAATTTTATCACGAGGAGAGATGCCAAAATGCAACTCAATAGGAGAATATCCAGTGCTACAATGATTAGTCATATTTAAGACGTCCTCGATCTCAGGGACGAATTTAGCCCAACTTGTATGTTTATCATTACATAATGTTCGAAACAATCTACCTAGTTCTCTCATAGATCGTTCCGTGGGATTACTTTGTGGATGCCTTATGCTACAATATTTAACTTCAATGCCTTCGTTTGCTAATGCTCTTTTCCATTCTGGAGAGGTAAATTGGGTACCATTATCAGATAAAATTGCAGCAGGTTTTCCGCAATTCGGAACGTAATCACACAAGATTTTCTTAAGAGAGATTCGAGTCGTCGCTTTCTTTAACGGATACAACTTGTGTAATTTAGTAAAAGCGTCGATCACTACAAAGATATACTGAACTCCGCCAATTGATCTAGGAAGAGGTCCATAATAATCTACCGTCACTAATTCATTCGGCCCATGAGTATCAATAAACTGATACCGACCTTCCATACAGTAATTTAAAGGCTTCACTCTCTGACATATATCACAATGTAGAACAAATCTTCTAACATCATCCTTCATTTTATACCAAAAATAGTACTGTTTTATATAAGCTAAGGTTTTGAATATTCCTACATGCAATAACTTTTCATGCACAAATTTCACGAGATCCGAAACCAATAGTTCTGGTATCACAATCCTCCATCTCAGTGACCGTTGATCTCTATTAAACAATATCTGATCAACAATAGTATAATAATCTAGCAGGTTTCCCTTTTTAACTTCTTGAATGACTGAATATATTTTTGAATCCTCTTTTTGCAATGTAGCCAAATTTTTAATGTTATTTCTAAAATTCCGGCTAACATCTATAAGATTCAGAAATACCTCATCTAATTCAAAATCACTGGACGAAACACATAACATTCTAGCAACACACAAGGATTGTTCTGACTCTTCCTCAAACCTTCCATTTGGGTTTCTACTAAAAAAATCTGCTATAACATTATCTTTTCCTGAACAATGTTGAATATCAAAATCGTACTGTTGTAAATATATACTCCACCGAATTAAACGAGCATTCTGAAACGGTGTTGTTTTTAGAAAGATTAGACACTTATGATCAGTAATAATCGTAAACGCATTACCAATCAAATAAGTTCTTAGCTTCGACACGGCATAAACAACCGCCAGAAGCTCCTTTTCCGTGGTTGTGTAGTTTTGTTCAGTGATCGATAAACATCGACTGACCAACGAAACAACAAACTGACGATTACAATAGTCAACCTGATAAAGTATCCCACTGATACCCTTATTTGAGGCATCAGTCTGTAATCGAAATGGTAAGGTAGGATTTACGTGATGTAACATTATGGAATTTACAAAATTATTCTTTAACAATCCAAAGGCGTTGCTATGTTTTTTAGTCCAAATCCATGGCGCTTTTGATTTTAATAGGCCACGAAAAGGTTCAATGAAATCTGCATGCTTGACGCTGAACTGACGGTAATAGGTACATACTCCCAAAAAACTTTGTAGTTGTTTCTGGTTATTTGGTTCTTTGAAATTGCGAATAATTTCTAAACGGTCTGGATCTGGCCTGATTCCTTTCAGCGATAACTCGTACCCGAGAAACTTTACACTTTCACAAAAAAAACGAGATTTATCTAGACGCAAGGTATAATTTTGTTCCTGTAAGCGACTAAAGACTTTATCAAGGTGTTCAAGGTGTTCTGAAAAGCTATTGGATGTGATCAATAAATCATCAATATAACGAGTAAGAAATTTATCATATAAATTTCCCAAAGATAAACCTAATGCGCGAATAAAGCCACTACCAGCCGTCTTTAGCCCAAATGGTATTCTCCGGAATTGATACAGTGTTCCATCAAAAAGAAATGCAGTATATTGACGCGCATCCTTTGCAAGTGGGATTTGCCAGTACCCATTTGCAAGATCTGAGATCGTCATATACTTACATCCGTGATATCTTTGCATAATTTCGGAAATTAACGGTGGGGACTCTTGATCGGCTTCTATAACTCGATTTATATACCGGGCATCTAAACAAATTCGCACAGTATCATCTTTTTTTTATAACAATGCGTAATGGGTTGCAATAGGCACTACAGGATCTCTCAATTATACCATCTCGTAACATGTTGTTAATTTCAACCGAAACTTTATCGCGTAATGCAAAAGGTACAGGATACGACTTTTTAACGATTGCATTTCCATCCTTCAAAATAATAGGATGTTGATATGATCCTGCTGGAGTGGTTTTATACGAAAATAATCGCTTATATTTCATTAAAAGTTGCGCAACTGCCTCTTGTTCAGTCGAGCTCAACCCCGGTAGATTTCTCGCGATTGTTTCTATGTCACTCAAAAAATCGTGATCATCTCCTTCAGTATACAAGCGATTTAAATTAACGCTATCCTGGTTACTCAAAAAATCGTCAGAATATCTGGTATCTTTGGCTTCGATATAAACCATTTTACTATTCAATGTCTCGTCTCCCAAACATTCCATTTCTAGAGCGTTTGTTTCCACAGGATGTTCATCATCAAGGTTCAGCACATTTCCTTCATTTGCATTGTTATGATTATTTTCATTATCAATGTCATTAAAAAAATTAAAACAATCTTCAAAAACATTCATGTTTTCAAATTGACATAACACGGGGCATGAACTTGTATTCTCACTAACATCATCAGGTACATTATCAACATTATGAACAAATTTATCGTGATTAACATTATCACTATGAATAATCGTAACTTCATTTCTATTAACAAATTCATTACCACCATTATTGGTTTCACATATATTTTGACTACACATTAGATCATCATTATTAGAACCTACTTCATGATTTTGAATTACATTAATATCATCATTATTCAACAATTCATTATAAATATCACCACTCTCTTTAAAATAATCCTTTGTAATCATGAAATCTTCATTTATATACATTCGAGTGTTCTCGGTGTTATTCATCACCTGATTTCCGTTATATTTACCTGAAGGTATTAATCCTTTCTTTTCAATTATTTCTTCAGCGTTAATCTCCCTATTATCCTGAACTGTCTCCGGACATCGATCAACACAATACGTCTCTTTATTTACTTGATGATAAACTTTCGTGGATACAATCTGCTCTTGTGCTGTTACTGGCTCTAGAGAATCTATTTTAGTCCCGTCACAAAAACCAAATTTATTACGATTCCTTCGAATATCCATGTCATAGCGATCAAAAATCGAATGTACATCAATTATTTGTATGTAGGTAAAATTGTCTTTTCGAGATGCTCTCAATTGTTCAGATGGCATAACTCCATACGTGACTGAGCTCGAGGGAACCGCGGCACCATCAATAACAACTGAACATTCGCCATAATTTAAAACCACCTTATTTTTTAATAACCAATCGTTGCCCATGATCATAAAGGACGACAAACCAGGAACAACCAAAAACAGAGAACTAATCACATTGTCACCAATTACTAAGTCCAACATGACTTGCTTTTTTATCAGGGTTTTCTTTTTTCCAATAGCCGTCAATATAGCGACATTCGACACTGGGAGTTCAATTATCGAAAAATACTTCTTAAGATACTGATAAAAGTCATCTGAAATACAGGTGACTTGGCTACCAGTGTCTATTAACGTTTTCAACGGGACACCAACAACCTTAACCAATAAATGCAGACATTTAGGTATTGAATTAACATTATAAAGATCTTTCAAAGATGCATTATTATCTTCTTCTATCAACTGATCCCCTAAAGCATCATATGGATCACAGTGTTTCGCGGGATCCCTCAAAACACTGTTTAGGAGTTTAAATTCTCGGATGGTTTCGAATATCTAAAATTTGGTGGTGGAATACGAGTATCAGGAGGAAGTTCAGAATTTGACCTTGGAGGGACGGAATTTATAGATCTTTCTGTTCTCATATTCGCTACCTCTAAAGGTTGAGACGGATATGACGAGCGATGATAATTATCTTGACCCCATGAGGCTCTCTGAGCAGGAGGATATCTATTTCCCGAAAATTGTGGCCTATTTGAATTCCTTCTATTATGATCTCTGTTTTGATTCTGATTCGATCCATTTTGATTTCCTACATAATGATCATTTCTACTTTTCTTCTCGGTCTCACGTTTTTGATTAAGAAGATCTAAATGTGCTAATGACTGAATTATGACACTAGATTGTTCATAATTGAGACCTGTTAAAGCTGTTTGAACATATAAAGGAAGTTGTTGAATGACAGTATAATTTATTTCATATTGTGACAACTCAGACAAGTATTGGGCCTCTTTAATTTGTTTTAAGAAAAAGCTTTGTAAATTGTCCTGTCCAGGAATATATCTTCGCGATGACCAACGACTTTTTATTGCTACTTGAATGGGCACTGAATAAAATTCCTTTAAAAATTGTTCTTTAAACATATTAAAATCATCAAAGTGATTGGTCTCAAACCATATTTTTGCAGTTGATTCCAACGCACTTTCAACTAATAATAATTTTGATCTCGCAGGAGTTCTTTTTGCATTAAAATAATACTCTAATTTAATAATAAACTCTTTGGCATTAGCTGTTAACCCATCACATTTGGGTAGTCTAATTTCACTATGTATTGTATCAAAATATTGTTCAACCCTATCTAATCTTGCATCATTTACATTAATTACGTTTGTGCGGTCATTTCTTAAACGATCTAATTCCATTCGATACGAATACATCTCATTACGCATTCTCTCAAACTCACGTGTCATTGTCGCATTAAATCCGTTTTGACCATCTAAATTATCATTTGTTAAATTTTGTTCACATTGTCTGCGCAAACGATCAATTTCTTCTCGCAAACGATCTCTTTCATTTCGCATTTCTTCTAATTCTCGGATTTCAATTGTTTCGTGCGACCTTTCCATGTTTACATTTACTTCTACCATTTGCGGTTGCTCATGTACTTCTATTTCTCTTCCTAAACTATCTCTCTTTTGCGTTCTCACACGCGTTCTTTTCCTAAGATTAGGCAAATCCTCTGATAAAGGCGGGGTACGACACGTTTTACCCATTAAATTTTAAATTTACAAAATAAAATAAAAACCGTTCTTCTGATGTTTTACGTAACTCACGTCGTGTCCTCGTGTCCTTGTGTTCGGGCGCCAGATGAAACATCCAAGACTCGCTGTTTTGCTGAAGTCTCGTTGCTCCGTTTTATTTATCTCCAGTAATACAATTTGATTCCTCGTCTATTTTTAAGAATCCTCCAATTGTGAGATTATCGGATAAGTCCAATTTGGATCGTAACTTTCGTGGGACTCCGGCCCAATTCCCAAACGCCTAACAAAAAATGTACATCAATATCCTACGATAGGATGGATAGAAAAATTATTATTACGATCTATTTACCGTTGGATTCCTTCGCCTTCTTAATTATTCCGTAACAAAGTTACTCGTCACACTTGTCGTTTTATGTTATAATTACAAATATACATATAGGTTCAGCTATGAACGCTTTGGCACAAAACTGTTGCTTCTTCTGTAGTCCAACGACGAATGGGAAGAGTGTGACGTCCAGATTTCCTATTCTCAGGTAAGTACCCAAGAATAGGAGCATAGATGGCAGAACCGTTACAACTTCCGCGGTCTTTTTTCCGCAAGAGGATTACAATTAGTAGGAAACCTACCGGGCGAGTCTATAGGAACGAAGGGAACACGTTAAAGAATTTAAATGCCGCTGTCTGCTCTACCAACCTACGTTTTCTTTCCTATAAAAAGGCACGCACTTATCGTCTTCACGGTTTTGTGAATTCTGAGTGCACGGCATTGCGATAAATGTTGAATCGGGAAAGGAGCAGCACACACACACACGTGCGCGCGCGCGCACACACACACATGCATACACGCATACACACACATACACACACACACATACATACATACATACATACGTACACACGTACTTACGTACGTACGTACGTACGTGTGTGTGTGTGTTTCCAAGGAACAAAAAATAAGGAAAAGCAGAGAAGTGTAGCGAAAGTATAATGCGGAGTCGTTCCGAATGGCGTCTGTAATAATGGTGGTTTTTGACGCTTTTAGACTCACGTCAGGGGTTGGAGGGAAGAGTTGCAAGAATTTTGCTCCACTTCTGGCTCACTTTCACCAGTTTTTGAGCCTTTGTCTCACACCCTGGAGATTTATTATTTTTTTTTATAGAAATCTCGAATTTAGTTCCCACCGAAGAAAGTTTTGGAGAAATTCGGGATTAATTGGGGGGACTCTTGAAATTTTTATGATTTTTCGAGTTTCAAGAATTTTGTCCCAATCCTGGTTTGTTTTTTTTCCGGGTTTTGAGATTTTTTGAGGCTCTTGAAATTGCAAAAAAAAATTATTTTTGCACAAATCGAACGCAAAGTCTCTAGAAGCACAATTTTTCAATATTCGCTTTTTCTAAAACCACTTAGTCCATTTTTCAAACTTTCAATAATTTCATTCTTTTCAGTTTCCACTATTTTCCCCGATTTCGTGCTTTCGAAATTCCTCATTATTCCATTAATTCCAATTTCGAAGATTATTTTTTTCAGAATTGCAAGAGAAAATTTGCAAAAAAATTGTCGATCATTTATTCAACCGTTGAAAATTGGACAACTCCAATCGCCAATGACGTAAAAAAATAAGATTCAAAAGCTTTCGGTGACACAACAAATTTCCGGAATAACCAAAAAACAATTTTTTAACGTAAATAAATTTTCAATTGCATAAAAATATAGTACCACTATGTTTTATCATTATTATTATTATTATTATAGATTTAATTTTTATTTTTCCAAAGGATTTTAATGCAACTAAAAATAAAAAAAAAATAAAAGAAAACCTACAAATACCGATTTTTGCCGGTATTTCATTTTCTCCAAATGCGATTTTTTTTAAAAATTGGAAAACTACGTTTTTGTACATCCTGGTTTGTTGTTTCCAGCTTTTGAGATTTTTAGGAGCTCCTGAAATTGCAAAAAAATTATGTTTGTTGATTATTTATTCAACTATTGAAAATTGGACAACTCTAATCGCCAATGACGTAAAAAAATAAGATTCAAAAGCTTTCGGTGTCACAACAAATTTCCGTAATAACCAAAAAACAATTTTTTAACGTAAATAAATTTTCGATTGCATAAAAATATGGTACCGCTATGTTTTATCATTATTATTATTATTATAGATTTAATTTTTATTTTTCCAAAGGATTTTAATGCAACTAAAAAGAAAAAAAGAAAAAAAGAAAACCTACAAATACCGATTTTTGCCGGTATTTCATTTTCTCCAAACGCGATTTTCAAAAAAAAAAATTGGAAAACTACGTTTTAGCCCACCCTGGTTTGTTTTTTCCAGCTTTTGAGATTTTTAGGAGCTCCTGAAACTGCAAAAAAATTTTGTTTGTCGATTATTCATTCAACGACTGAAAATTGGACAACTCCAATCGCCAATGACGTAAAAAAATAAGATTCAAAAGCTTTCGGTGTCACAACAAATTTCCGTAATAACCAAAAAACAATTTTTTAACGTAAATAAATTTTCGATTGCATAAAAATATGGTACCGCTATGTTTTATCATTATTATTATTATTGTAGATTTAATTTTTATTTTTCCAAAGGATTTTAACGCAACTAAAAATAAAAAAATAAAATAAAAGAAAACCTACAAATACCGATTTTTGCCGGTATTTCATTTTCTCCAAACGCGATTTTCAAAACAAAAAAAAAATTGGAAAACTACGTTTTTGCTCATCCCGGGACGGCCGTTGGATGCCGTGAATGCACCGATACGGCGAATTCGCCCCTATTTTATAACGTATCTTCCGCACGTAGCTGGCAACGTATAACCTCGGTGTGGAGAAAGAAAAGTACAAGCTTCCGTGCTCCTTTCTATCCCTTTGCAGTGTTTCGCTATTTTGTTCACACGTGAGATATGAAAGAGGAAGAGATTTGTTGTCTATAGAGCCAAGACAAAAGACTTTTCAACGTATCCGGATATTTCCTCGGGCCGTGACCTGGTTTTGCGGCGCCCATACCCATGTTTTCGCGGCTGCAGTGTGCACTAACTGCGCTGGTGGAAAAATACCAGCGGATTATCTTCGAAACAATGCAACCCTCGAAAACCTAATAAGCATCTCGAGTCGCACTATAAGCAGGAAATTTGCTTTTCTCGAAAAAAAAAAAAAAAAATGTATCTTTCGCCAAAGTGGACGGTAACAAAGGGTGGAAATGCAGCTTTTCTTTTGAAAAAAAATCATAATAATAATAATGATGAAACAACATTTTTTAAAATAAAAATAAAATGATTGATAAAAAGAAATCGAGAAATAGAAAATTTCGAACGCTCAAAAATGTCTTTGGGATAACAATAGATGGAATTAAAAAAAAACAGCAAATTAAAGTAATTATTTTTGTTTGTTTGTTATTTTTTAACGAAAATTTAATTATTTAGGTAATCGGGTTGGTGCATAATTAACGACGATCATTTTGCAGGAGTATGTATTGAATAATCGTCGTTAATTATGCACCACCATTTTAAAAAAAAAAACAGTATTCATTCGCAATCTTCCGTTTGGGGAAGAATTAAAAAAAAAAGAATGATAAAAAATTGAAATTGTCGAAAAAATAAAATTTATAAACCCGCGTCCGTGACGTAAAATATTAAAATTAATTGAAATATCGAGGTGGTGCGTAATTAACGACGATCATTTTGCAGGAGTATGTATTGAATAATCGTCGTTAATTATGCACCACCGTTTTTTTTTTTAGAAAACAGTATTTTTATTTATTCATTCGTTTGGGGAAGAATTGAAAAAAAAAAGAATGGTAGAAAAATGAAATTGTCGAAAAAAAATAATAATAATAATAATAAACCCGCGTCCGTGACGTAAAATATTAAAATTAATTGAAATATCGGGGTGGTGCATAATTAACGACGATTATCTTGCAGGAGTATGTATTGGAATAATCGTCGTTAATTATGCACCACCCCGATATTTCAATTAATTTTAATATTTTACGTCACGGACGCGGGTTTATTATTATTATTATTTTTTTTCGACAATTTCATTTTTCTACCATTCTTTTTTTTTCAATTCTTCTCCAAACGGAAGGTTGCGAATGAATAAATAAAAATACTGTTTTTTTAAAAGAAAAAATCTATTTCCGCCTAAAGAAAAAAAAATAAATTAGGTATTTTGTTTTAAAAAAAAAAGGTCGCTTTCCGGCTTTTCGCCAGAAATTTCCGCGACTGCAGTTGCGGTTCCCAGAAAATACACGCGACGTTTCCGTGGATTTAAGAGCACATTAATCCGAACGAGCCTTTGTGCCTGATAATGAGATACGTCGTCGAAATTTACACTCTCGAATCCACAGAAATAGATATATATATATATTTATTTACTTACTCGAATTACAATTTATTACAAGGTTTTTCCATAGACTGACGATATTTTTTCATGGAGCTTTTTTTTTCTTTTTGTACCTTGAATTCCATTAAGAAGAGGTAATATTTATTTTGCGCCATTCTTCATTCAACTTCAAATGGAAACGCCTTTAAAAGAAGGTTTTGCGACCGAATAGTGAAAATTACAGTATAACAAAAAAATGTTCTTTGCAAAATGCGAATGTTAATATTAATATTGAAATATAATTTGTATTATTTTAGTTGTTTTATACAATTAGGCGAAAATTAACAATTTTTTGTTATTGAATTTCTCAAAACAAAAGAAATTTCCTAATTTTTATTTAAAATTATTGAACACACACACACACACACTCACTCACTCACTCACTCACTCACTCACTCACTCACTCACTCACTTACACACAAATCTAACATTTACCGAACTCTAGCATTTACCATAAAATCATTATCAATCATTTATTTCAACATAATAATAATTATTAATCATCAATTTTAATTACCATTATTTTGAAATATTAATTTAATTATTATCACTCCTATTGATTTTATTGATTTAAAAAAGTAATTTTCATCCATTATTTTGTCTAATATATTTTTTTTCGCGACAATTTTCTTTAATTTTTTTTTTTCGTCGATTCCTTTTTTTCTCTCTCGAGGGAAAGCAATTTTCGCGTAAGCTTTGGGACGAGATAAAAAGGAAGGAAACTCCCCTCCCTCCTCCCCCACTCGACCGTGGTATCAGCATTCGGCGAAATAAAAATAAAATAAAAAAAGAAAGAAAGAATTAATATTTGAAAAAGTAACTTTTCGGTAAAATCCCCGGGGATGCATCGGGAGGATCAACTCGTACGAAATCTTGACGTTGTCTCGAGGGCAGCCGCGCGCGAGCTCCGAGCCGAAGGTAAAGGGGAAACGCAGTAGTAGTGAGTGCCTCCGAAAAGGTAGACGGAGGCTGTGTGTTACAACAGATGACTTTATGAGGCTAATTACTTCGGTGGCACTGCGGCTTTCGTAATCACGAAACGTCAGCCCGCAGAACGGACGAAACTATCGCCCAGCATGACGGTTGAATCCGTCGGTTCGTTTACCGCACTTTGCCCAACTAGGCACCTACCACATAATCCCAAAGGATAAAAACGCCGCTTCTTTCCCTTTTGTGGCCAACCCGGATGGTAACGACTCCGACTCGTTAACGCCACCGGCAATTAGAGCCGTTTTCGAAACGAAACGATTTCCGATTTGCACCGAAATTCCCCGATAAACACGAACAAGGCGATCGGCGATCGGGGTTGGAACCGACAAAAGATAATGGAATTTTTTTTTTTTTCCGAAGCTTTGGGTTGAAAACAAAAATTGTGGAAGCTCTTGGGCCCTGGTCCAATTGGGTCCCATTGGGTCCAATAAGTTTTTTTGGGGGGTTACGAGTGGAAAGAAAAATAAATGAATAATTTAAAACTGTGCCGTCCGGTGGCACCGCGTTGGTGCCACGCGGAGACTATCGGGCAAGCGCCGGTGGCACCACGTTGGTGTCGTACACAAAGATTTGTACCGGCGCCAAACGAAGGAATCCCGGTGTAGACGCGCGGACGGCAAAGTGTTAAATTTCGGTTTTGGAATTGTTCGAATGATTTTTTATCAAAAGAATTCGAATCTTTTTCGAGTTGGAGAATTAAATCGTGAAGGAATAAGCGGATTTCTATGCAATGAAACATCGAAATCGCGGAGGTAATCGGAATCTTTTGGGATGTAATTATTTTCGTGATTAAAAAAAAATGAGGTTTACGAGGAATCCAATGAAAATTGCGAAATTCGTTAGAATCCTGTAAATTGAAGCGTAAAAATAATTACGATTATTTGTAAATTATGGTTTTGGGAATTTCCGAGGAATTCGAGAAGAATCGAAATCTCGAAAATCGTTGGAACTCGGGGGAATTGTAATTATTTTTGCCACGTAGTTATTTAAATTAAATGAGAATTTTTTGAGAATCAGGCAAAAAGCGAAATCGCGAAAATAATCAAAATTCTTTCGAAAAATTAAATTACGAAAATAATTAATAAAATAGGTAAATAAAATAATGACAATTTCCCGATAAAAATTACAATTTTTTGAGAGTTGGTAACAAAATTTCCGGGGAATCCAATAAAAAACTAAATAACGAAAGTAATTATTATAGAATTCTCTCCAATTAAAAAAAAAAAACAAGTATTACTAATTTTTTTTCTTTTTTTAGACAATGAATTTTTTTTTATTCACAAATTTTCAGAATTTTACTATTTTTCCACGTAATTTTACTATACGATTTATAATTAAATAAATTTCGGGGCAACAAAAAATCGGCGAAGGTCATAATTCCAAATTAAAAATCAATCTCCAAAATACGAAAATAATTGATAAAATAGGTGAATAAAATAATTACAATTTCCCGAAAAAAATTACAGTTTTTCGAAAGTTAAAAAAAAAGTTAGTAATAACTCTTTCCGGGGAATCCAATAAAAAACTAAATTACGAAAGTAATTATTATAGAATTCTCCCCAATTAAAAAAAAACAAGTATTACTATTTTTTTTCTTTTTTTAGACAATGAATTTTTTGTTATTCAAAAATTTGCAGAATTTTACTATTTTTCTACGTAATTTTACTATACAATTTATAATTAAATAAATTTCGGGGCAACAAAAAATCATAATTCCAAATTAAAAATTAATCTCCAAAATTTGGGATTATTTTTGGATATAAATTATGGATCGAATTCCTTTACAAAATCCATCGCAGACCTTCCCCAGACGTTTACCCATCATTTTTGATGAAAAAGTGTAAGGAAGGTGTCCTGGATGGTGGGAAGACGCCGCTTCCTTCCATTCTACTGCCAGAAGCAGCCGGTTCGACCTAACGAAATGAAGTTTATCACACAGCTGCGATCTCCATTGAAACCGTGTGTTGCAGTGGAAGCTGATCGCACGTAGTATAAATGTGTGATTCTTCCATCCCCTATTTTACAAAAATACCCTATTTACCCTTAAAACCTCATTTATAAGTCGAAAACTTCCTATTCTTCTTTTCGAACTTCCCCGATATTTCAGCTCACTTGTAACACGTTCAAACGACGTTTTCACGTTCAACAGATAAATTTATGGAAACCGCTCGGCGTCGAGAGCTCCCAAAATTGGAATCTCGAAAAGTTGATGCGACACGGTAGAAATTACGATCCAAATTGGACAACTCGCAGTCGGATGATGATTTCTGCATTGCGCAAGTCAGAAAAATGGATATTTTATTTTTGGAGACTGGAATTTGGAAATTCCGGGTTTATAGTTTTCTTTTATTAATTATCCAATGTCGAAATTTGTGTTAACTTCTGTATTGTTTTTTTGGAATTTCTAGATATTATAAATAACAGCGAAATTATATAGAAAAATCGTAAATAAAATAAAAATCGTAAACTTTTGTAAATAAAATTTTGAAGTGAAAAAATTCCTTACCTAAGAAGAGAAAAAAAATAGTAACAATTGATCACCATTTTTTCGAATTTTTATTCTTTAGAAATAATAGTAAAATTGTATAGAAAAATAGTAAAATTTTGTAAATAAATTTTTGAGTAAAAAATTTGCCGTCTTAGAATCGAAGAAGAAAATAGTAACAATTAATTAATATTTTTTAGTTTGTTTTTTTGAATTTTTATTCTTTACAAAAAATAGTATTATTATATAGAAAAATAGTAAAATTATATAGAAAAATAATTTAATTTTTTAACAATGACTTTTCAAATAAAAAATTTGCTGTCTTAGAATAGAAAAAAAAATAGTAACAATTAATAAATATTTTTTCTTTTGTTTTCGAATTTTTATCCTTTACAAAAAATAGTAAAATTTCAAAAATAAATTTTTGACTAAAAAATTTCCTGTCTTAGAATAGAAGAAAAAAATAGTAACCATTGATCAATATTTTTTATTTTGATTTCGAATTTTTATCCTTTACAAAAAATAGTAAAATTATATAGAAAAATAATAAAATTTCAAAAATAAATTTTCAAATAAAAAATTTGCTGTCTTAGAATAGAAAAAAAATAGTAACAATTAATAAATATTTTTTCTTTTGTTTTCGAACTTTTATCCTTTACAAAAAATAGTAAAATTATATAGAAAAATAGTAAAATTTCAAAAATAAATTTTTTACTATAAAATTTCCTGTCTTCGAATGGAAGAAAAAAATAGCAACATTTATTCAATATTTTTTTATACAACTATTTTATTTTTTTTCACCTTCTACTCGTAAAAATAAATTACGTATTTATTATTTTTCAAAAAAATACAATCGGGAATCAAAAATTTATTTATTTATTTTTTTTTTCAACCAATTCTTTTTTATCCTTATCGTCGAAGTCGTGATTCGACTTCTCGATGGTCACTATCGATATTTTATCACCACCGTGAGGAGAAAATTTCTATTTTTCTCTTTGTAAATATATATATAATATATAAATATAAAATTTGTTGGAATCGTGGAATTTCCAATTCCACGCGTGCTGGTGAGCACACACCTGCAGTTTCCTCCCCGGAAATACGCTCCGTCGCTGGGAGACCCATGCGGAAGCGAAGGACAAAAAAGTTCCACCCACGCCCAAATGTCGCGAATCCTTTTTCCCACAGATGCACGCTGCGAGCGAAATGCAATTGTCGCATAACCGTTCGCACGGCTCTCGAATGGCTAAACTGCCGGTTTATAGAAATCAGTCGAATTTATTATATCGTATAATTACGCGGGCAGTGAAAGTCACGGAAACTTTCACCGCGGCGATTTTCCGAAGCCCGAAGGAAAGTTCCTTTGACACGGAAAATTTCGAGAATCTGTGGAATAAAAAATTCCCACGCGCTTTGCCAGAGGAAAGTTCGGTTTTATTTGGATTTAATTTTTTATGAATTCTCTACCGGTGAAATTATAGATTTGAAAGAAAAAAAATAATAATTTTTTGCTTTGAACGCTCCAGAATTTTTTTTTGTTGTGAAATTCAAGTTTTGAAAAATCCTTGGAGGGACATTTTAATATTAGAATTTTTTTTTCGTAATTACGAGACGAAGCTCTTTTTTATTAACAATATTTAAATAATTTTTCTTTTTTTATTAACATTTGGAACGTCCATAGTTTCTGCTCATTAATAAAATAAATTTTTTCAAAATTAATAAACAAAATATTCCAAACATTTTTACAAAGTATCCTTCTGTTATTAAAATAAAATTTTTAAAATTCACTGTTTCGTTGTAAAACAATATATTCCAAAATTTATAAATAAATATTTTAATCCTTCATATAATAAGTAGAGAAAATTTTCTATGACAAGCTCGAGCTTCCAAAAGCTCAATTATAAAATAAAATATTCCAAACTTTCATTTATAATAAGTAGATAAAAATTTTTTTCTCAAGCTCGAGATTTCAAAAGCTCAATTATAAAATGAAATATTTCAAACTTTCGTTTACAATAAATAGATAAACATTTATTTTTCAAGCTCAAGCTTTCAAAAGCTCAATTATAAAATAAAATACTTCAAACTTTCGTTTACGATAAGTAGATAAAAATTTCATTCTCAAGTTCGAGCTTTCAAAAGCTCAATTAAAAAAAAAATATTCCAAACATTTTTACAAGTGACACACAAAGTATCCTTTTGTTATTACAATAACATTTTCAAAATTCACTGTTTTGTTATAAAACAATATATTCCAAAATTTATAAATAAATATTGCGAACCTTCTTTACAATAAGTAGATAAAAATTTCTACCTCAAGCTCGAGCTTTCAAAAGCTCTAATATACAACAAAATATTCGATACTTGGCTTACAATTAATAGACAAAATTTTATTTCCCAAACAAAATTCATACTTTCGACGCATTATGGAGCTTAAAGTATTTCCGAAGCCATAAAAGAAATTCGTACTTCTCTAATTCTTAAAAAAAAAAGAATAGCTCCTACCCCGTTTCTGGACGATTCCACCAATTAGTTGTACACAAAAGGAAACCGATTAAAATTGGAAACATTCAACGACAAGGAGAGAAACCATTAATAAGCATTCGGGGATCGATTTCAAATAATTGCTGCGAAAAGAAAAGCTCGCAAGCTTCAGCGTTTCTCTACTTCAAAGAAAACCCATTTAAGTCGACTGAAGAAAAAAAAGGGGGGGAAAAAAATATATATATATGCATACACACACATATATATATATATATATATATATATATTTTTCTTCCTTTCAGAAAAATGTACGTTCCAGTCACCCCGAAGTTGAAGTTGAAGTTGAAGTCGGACGGTACAAGAGCAGCGGGAGGAAAGAAAGATCTAGCAAACTATCCGCGTGTGAGCGGAACTTAAGTGGAAGGAATTTCCTCCGCGGCTCCTTTCCCTCTTTTTTTTTTTAAACTTCCTTTTCTCACCCCCATCCCTCGCCACCCACGACTACATAAAGTCGAAGGAACTTTGGAAACTTTCGCAGCGTCTCTGCGGTCGGGACGTCCTGCCAAATCGACGATCGTAAATACGTGTGCAAACGAGCTCGACATATATCTCAAAAACATTTCTCCCTTTTTATGTTTGTATATATATATATACATGTATAAGTACACGTACTTCCGTATAAGAAGAGGGGAAAATTTCCTAAAATAAAAATTAAGTTGAATTTAATTCAATTTTTATATTTTAGTGGCCCGCGAGTGCAGTTAAATTGTGAATAATGACATTTGGAAGTTCTGCCAGGGGGTTGCAAGGGAGGGATGAGGCGCGAGGGAGCAAAGAAACGTAAGAAAGCCCGTTAAGGGGCGAAAAGAATGTGGGGAAGGGGCTTTTATTTATCGTCATGGCGAACTACACCCCCGTAATTCCCACTGTAATTGTTATTAAGTGCCTGCTTCATTTTATCATGATGATTGCTAACCGAAAGTGCAGGAGCCTCGACCCCATTCGGCAAAATTTCCAACTTACAGGGAAAGGCCAAGTCGGCCAAAAATCGTGCAAAAAGGTCAATTTTTGGACCTACTTTGGGCCACCCCAAAAATGGGTCAAAATTAAATCTACAAAATCGATCGGGATAGGGTCATTCCTAGGGGTAATTTTGCGCGTAGAATCGATTTAGCGGGTGCCCGGGGCCGAACTCTCAATAGGAACAAAGATATCACGGTTTTTTCGACCAAAATTGGGGTTTTTGGGGCAAAAGGGCCACTTCCTTTGGGAAATCGGGGATTCCGACGGTGCCATTGCATTCTACGCGAAAAAATACGTCGAATGAGCACCCGCGGAAAACCCTAGCTCGATTAGCCATCGCAGGAGAGTCGATCTTAGGCGACCCAAAATAGTGCAAAAAGGTCAATTTTTGGACCTACTTTGGGCCACCCCAAAAATGGGTCAAAATTAAATCTACAAAATCGATCGGGATGGGGTCATTCCTAGGGGTAATTTTGCGCGTAGAATCGATTTAGCGGGTGCCCGGGGCCGAAATCTCAATAGGAACAAAGATATCACGGTTTTTTCGACCAAAATTGGGGTTTTTGGGGCAAAAGGGCCACTTCCTTTGGGAAATCGGGGATTCCGACGGTGCCATTGCATTCTACGCGAAAAAATACGTCGAATGAGCACCCGCGGAAAACCCTACCTCGATTAGCCATCGCAGGAGAGTCGATCTTAGACGACCCAAAATAGTGCAAAAAGGTCAATTTTTGGACCTACTTTCGGCCACCCCAAAAATGGGTCAAAATTAAATCTACAAAATCGATCGGGATAGGGTCATTCCTAGGGGTAATTTTGCGCGTAGAATCGGTTTAGCGGGTGCCCGGGACCGAAATCTCAATAGGAACAAAGATATCACGGTTTTTTCGAAAAAATCGCGGTTTTTTGGGCAAAAGGGCAACTTCTGAGGCAAAGCCTCTCTCCCGAAATATGGAGAGAAACGTTGGAGCATTTTCTGGAAGTGCAACACTTTATGGAGCGTTCGCGGACGTGCTCAGACTATGAACGGCTCTCGGCTAGCCACTAATTGTACATTGCGGGAAAGTTATTGCTAAGGAAACTGCGCCGAGCAACCGGCAACTCTATGTTCTTTCGCTTAGAGTTTCATATCCCCGGGGCAGAAATTCGCAGCAATCGTTGCCCCTAATGACTGATTATTATTATTCATTCCGAGAGGAAACTATTCTTCCCCGTGTCACGCTCCCATGCAAAACGTCACAAGAGGAAATCTGAGGTATTTCAAATGAAGTTTCAAAGCTCCAGTTCAACACCTCCTCCAGTTCGACTAATTACAAAATTTTAGATATACTAACTATTTTACTCGGTTACTCGGTCGCTGTTACCGAATTAGGAGTTCGAAATTTCACGAGCTCGCAAAGCTTGTGAGTTGTCCCTATTTCTGGGACGGTGGGGTGCATACGTCCCACGCGCTTTCTTTCTTCGTGGAGGATTCCTATTACAATGGCGAATTGGTTTCTTCATTCCAGTGGAATTTACATTAATTCCAATCAATATTAATTTTAATTAATATCATTAATACATTTTTAATATTTTTGCTGATAAGTTTACTTACAATTCGGGCGAATCTGGAGTTTCCTGGTTTTTGTCCGGAAGCGCGCGTAATTTGTTTCTCAACTTTGACCCGTAAGCGTGGACGCGAGGGAGTAAAACGAGCGAATTTTATGCAGTTTTTGCCGCACGGGGTGCAATTCTCTCTGGGCTGCAATTATATTTGCCACATATGTCGGCATTTCGGAGCGTAAATTTCACAAGAGAGGAGCGAACGACGTGTGGAATTCCACGACTGCACCTAACCGACAATGAGATCCTGTCTTATTTAATTCGTCTGTCCAACAACAACAACAACAACAACAACAACAACGACGCATGTAAAATCCGAAAACCACAGTTCTTTTACATCTCTGCCCCCGGTGTCGGTCGGTCGGTCGGTTGGTTCGAAGTGACCCCGTATGTCACTTCCACGGTTTTCACGGTATTATTTTACAAACGTAGGTTGTACCAAGTGACACGGCGGCATCGTGGAAAAGTGATGAATAGCTGCGAATCAAGCGCTGGAAATCCACGGGGACTGAAAATCACATCCTCCTGCTTCCCCTCCCCCGCTTCCCCTCATTTCTTTTATGTAAGAGTGGAAGGGGGAAATAAAAAATCGAACCGCACAAACACACACAAATATTCACACACACACACACACATACACACACGGTCTCCTGGCTGCTGAATGCACGACTTTTCCGTCCAATAGCGCCATTTGGCACAAAACACCACCACTCGACACAAAAACAAAAAAAAGTCTTGCGACTACAACTCCACTGTTACTACGTACCGCTACTATTTCTACAACTAATGCTACTGCTGCAACTGCTAGGAGTCATTGAAACCCCCCCCCCCCCTTTATTTCCTTTTTTTTTTGCACTTTTTCCCTACTTTTCCCGAATTTTCGCGCTTAAAATATGACCTATATTACCAAACCCACGTGTGGCGCCACTAGTGGCGAATTTTAACAGTTGTAGTGTATTCGAAAATTGTTGGAGATTGTGATTATGATTATTATTGTATTTTATGAAAAACAAAATTTTAATTAAATTATAAATATATTTTGAAATTGTAGAGAAATTATTACAGTTGATTCGATTTTGTTTATTATTAATTATTTATTCAGGATGAATTGATCTATTAGTTTAATTAAAATTGAAAATTGTTGTAATTTTTCTTGAGGGTTCGTGGGATAAATAACAAATAAATTGTAGGATAACCTAAAATAAAATATATTTAAATAATAAAGCGATAAAATATTGAAATCAGATTTACAATGATATTATCGAATATTGATTTAATAAAACTCGTGTATAATCTAATTGTAAAAAAATATAAATTATATTTTAGCTCGAGATGTAAAATATAATAATTATAGAATTTATTTTTACGTGATATATAATATTATATAAATAATTAAAACGGTAATTATATAAAATGCTGTCTAAACAATACATAACTATTATATATAAACTAATAATAATTACAAAAAAATAAAGAAATTGTAAAATAAAAAATATATATTTTCGTTATTATCAATTTATTCCGGAACGAAGAATATTTATTTCGTGGAATCCAAAAAGCTGAAACGTACGATAGTGGTTTCAGCTATTTCGTCTTCGCTTATACGCAGTCTGTAGTTTGTGGGAAATGTTATGGGTAGTTCCATTGGTATTCACAGGACACGGGGGAATTCAAATTTTCGGCGAAAATGACCCATTTGGAATTTTGCTTTATTAACATGCAAATATGTACCGCGATGTAAATTACGAATTATTATTATCGGTTTCGGGGAAGAAAGAAAAAAAAACAACAACAACAACAAGAACGGAATGTTTGTGAAATTTATTTTCGAACAAATATCATTTCTGTTCTGTCAAAGTTTTCAAACTTGTTTTTCAGATGAAAAATAAAGTTATTTATAAATAGATTAGTTTCAAATTAAATTAAAACTTTTGTTTACTAATAAAGTTTATTCTACAAATTCTAGAAATAAATTTTCCAGAAAACAAACATATTTTTCTTAAAAGAATTAATTAATTTGGAATAAAATTACAATTTTTATTTTTAAATAAATTTCACAAATTTGCAGAAAAAAATTTCCAATTTCGAGAAAATAAAATTTCAAAAATTTCTAGATTCCACTTTCCCACGTTTCTTCCAAAATAATTTAATTCGAAATAAAAATACAATTTTTATTTTCAACTAAATTTCTCAAATTTGCAGAGAAAAATTTACAATTTCGAGAAAATAAAATTTACAAAATTTCTAGATTCCACTTTCCCACGTTTCTTCCAAAATAATTTTATTCGAAATAAAAATACAATTTTTATTTTCAAATAAAATTCTCAAATTTGCAGAGAAAAATTTACAATTTCGAGAAAATAAAATTTCCAAAATTTCTAGATTCCACTTTCCCACGTTTCTTCCAAAATAATTTTATTCGAAATAAAAATACAATTTTTATTTTCAAATAAAATTCTCAAATTTGCAGAGAAAAATTTACAATTTCGAGAAAATAAAATTTCCAAAATTTCTAGATTCCTCTTTCCCTCGATTCTTCCGAAATAATTTAATTCGAAATAAAAATACAATTTTTATTTTCAAATAAAATTCTCAAATTTGCAGAGAAAAATTTACAATTTCGAGAAAATAGAATTTTCAAAATTTCCAGACTCCCCATTTTCCTCGTTGATGGGGCTCCGTATGGGGAAGAAAGAAAAAAAAAAGATCACCACGCGTGGGTGAAACGAGCAGATGTTCACATATAGCAAAACTTTAGCCTTTATACATTACACAGATCCTAAGTCAGGCAGAAAATGGCAGCTTTTATCGGTTATAGGAAATTTTGGCCGGGTAGTAATTGGATCTGGTGATATAGCGCTACGCCGTAACTAGTGGAAGGATCGAATAAAATGTTCGTGGCAAGCTAATTCCTAAATGAGATTATCCCCGAGTTCTGCTTTTAGAAATTAGTTGGAAAGTTACAAGAATTAGAATTACCCGGGCGAAAAAAAAGAAAAAACACAAAAATCGTCCCTGCCGTGCCTCGGGTATGACTTTGCTTCGATAAAAGCTGCGGTAGAGAATTTTTGCGTATTTACTTCCTTACCCGCTATCCAATGAAAATTTTGCATAAATATTGTCATTAATTTGCAATTATAATTTTAAAATAATTGTTAATTTTTTTTATTTCTTACTTAATTATATTTTTTTTTCGAAATTTTTTATTATTATTTTTGTACCCCCCCCCCCCCCCCAGTACCCTTATTTTTTAATTTACTTTAAATATTTATTTTTAATTTTCGTTTTCGATTATTAATTTAAAAATTGTTAATTTAAAACTGTTTTTTTATTACGGATAATTTTAACAAAAGAGAAAAGGAAAAATAATTTAAAAATTTGGAAAATTTCGTCAAAATTATAATTGCCCGAGAGAAAAAAAAATTGGAAACTGTCGATTTTCCCACCCCTCGCGCAGCTTCGGTTAATTTTTCAAAAGTTGCGAAGAAATTCTGACGAGAGGCGAAAGCCGTAGAATCGATCGACTCTCGTACTTATCTCCATAAAAGAAAAAAAGAAAAAAGCTCGCGAGCTTTCCTCTTTATTCAGTGGAGAATACTACCACGGCAACGACGACAAACGTTGGAAAAATGAACGTGGGGTTGTCGGCTTTTCGAATCTCGCCAGTATTTCAGGGGGGTATAAACACGTTTTGACTCGATGCCATGACGGGGTAAATAATGGATGGGGATCCGCATGCCATCAAAAGCTTCTGTATCCACCTGGTATTCGTTCTCCGTTTCTCTCCTTGTTCCTCTGTACGTTTGTACATCCGCGTATCCTCGCCGCCGTTTTTCTCCGGCTTCTCTCTTTTAACTACAACTTTCTTTGCTCTCAAAATCCCATCTATCATTTTCGAAACAACGTATCTACGGAATCCACTCGGCAAAAAAAAACGAGAGGAAACGCTTTCCTCGCCTTTGTTTCCGCGATTTTTAATACCGCGAGCTTTGCAAATCGACGACTCGCTGTCGATAATAATGCCACGAGTCTCTCAGGTTCGTCAGAAGCCAGAAAATAAAAATCGGCCTTTCGATTGATTTTCGCGATTTTATTTGGGTTATTTTTCATTGGGTTTCAAATAATTTTCGGTGGTCATTTTTTTTTTTCTATAACGATCGGGTAAATTATAATTTTGTACAAAACGATTTTGTTATTGAATTTTTCTTTTTGGAAATTATTACTAATTTCGGAAATAATAAAGCATAAATCGGTCCCTCGCTCGATTTTTGAAATATTATTTTTATTGTTGAAGTAGTTATTAATCAAATTAATTTTTTTTTTTGGTTCTTTCTTATATTGACCAGATGAAGAACAATTTTCCAAATAATAAATAACTATATTATTATTCCTAGTATTATTATTATTATCATTTTGATTATTACTATATTTTTATAATTGATGGTATTATTATTTTTTTTTTTCAAGCAATTTTTCATCAAATTAAGTTTATAATGTTTTTTTTTGTTCTTTTCGATATTTATTATTATTTTATCATTATTATTATTATTATTATTATTATTATCATTATTATTATTATTATTATTTTTGTTATTAATTTTTTTTTGAAGTAGTTATTAATAAAAATAATTGTTTTTTGGTTCTTTCTTATGTTGTGACCAGATGAAGAACAGTTTTCCAAATAATAAATAATTATATTATTATTCCTAGTATTATTATTATTATCATTTTGATGATTACTATATTTTTATAATTGATGTTATTATTATTATTTTTTTTTTCAAGCAATTATTCATCAAATTAAATTTATAATATTTTTTTTGGTTCTTTTCGATATTTATTATTATTATTATTATTTTTGTTTTCAAGCATTTCTTCATTAAATTAAATTTATAATATTTTTGTTTGGTTCTTTTCGATAATGATCAGATAAAATCGAATTTTCTAAAAAATTAATAACTCCAATTTTGATCATTAAAATTTCTTTTTTTACATTATTATTAATTGAAAAATATAAATCACAGAATCGATAAAAGTACATCCAGAAATTTATCGGGAACCTAAAAATTTTTTAAAAATAGAAAAAAGAAGATTTTTAAGGAAAGCTCAAACCTAAGAACTTCCGTTTTGTAAAAAAATTCGCTAGGTAGGAGGCAAAAGCCCGTCGGCCTTCGATCGCGGCTCATTTGAAAGCTCAGCAATTCCGCTTGATCTCCCATAAATTCGGCGTTCGGAAAATATTCTCTTTCGCAGTTATGGATTTAAAAGTACACCCGGTCGTTATTATTTTCATCCGCAACTGTGCTCCTACCCGGCGAAATTCGTTGTTTTCGCGCTGCAGCGTGGGATCCGGGAGAGTAAAAAAAAAAATTGAAAAAGCAGAAAAAAGTGCGGTCGAAACGTAGAAACATCCGGCCGGTATTTATTTAGAGTCTATATGCACGTTGTTTATTTACAAATACGCGCAGGAAAGTATAAATATCCGAATGTTATCGATGCGTCCGCGTTAAAGCATTCCCCGTCCGTGATATTACCTTTGGATACTTGACCCGGTTGGTGGGCCAATATTTGATAATTAATTCAACACGTTGATATGCGTAATTAACTCTAGTAAATCAAAATTGATTTAGCTATTATCGTCATTAGACTATGCAAATTTCCGCTGTTAATTGAAACGCCCCCGAACATTGGATTTCCCCTAAATCTCTTAATCTACGTGTACCCGGATCCTGCGACTGAAGTAACTAATCGTGGACAGGAGCTGCAATTGCACGAGCGCAGCTTCCGAAAAATGCAGCGATATTGGGGATCGGACCGTTTACCCTCTCGTAAAAGCTCCACTTTAAACCCCGTAAATCTCGCGCGTTCGAAAGGGAAGAAAGCGAAGGTTTACTGCGGTTGTAGCGACACCTATAATATAGAAAACAAATTTTATGGCGTTGCAGATAGTAACGTTTTATTTTACGTACTCTCGTTTGCTGATTTTTACTTGCGAGCCTTGGGGGTGGGTCCATTTCGAGGGTGAGAATTGCAGGAAAACAGGAAAATTTGTTATTTGTTTTAAGAAAAAATTGTGAAAATCTGAATCGAAATATGTTTATTTTTTGGGTATTTATTTTTAATTAAATAATTTGTAGTTTTGTAATTTTTATTTAATTGATTTGAATATTTATAACAAGATATTTTTTGATTATTTTCGCTGCCGAATAATCCCCTTTCTTTTTCGGCGCTGGAAATTCTTCCGAAATATTTCGCGAAAGGGGAGATTCGAGGTGTTACTATTTTTTTTTTTTTTTTCATGAACGAAGTTTTCTGTCGCATCGGTCGGAAATTGTAATTTCGATCGTGACGAATGTGCAACGGAAGTGAGTAACGGAAGTGGCAAGAGAAGAGGGATAACGCTTGCGCGAAGGGTCTGGAGAGAGGGAAAACGAAAAGGAGAATTGCAGGAAAACAGGAAAATTTGTTATTTGTTTTATTTTTTAGGTATTTATTTAAATAATTGGTAGTTTTGTAATTTTTATTTAATTTATTTGAATCTTTATTACAAGAAAACTTTGATATTTTCATTATTTTCATTATTTTTTATCAATTAGTTTAATTAGAATTTGAAATTTTCATATTTTTGCTCAAGAATTCATGGGATAAACAAATTTTAGGAGGACTGCATAATATAAATAATAATTCTAACATTATTAAACAACATTAACTATTAATAAAAACAATAATATATCAAAATAACATCGAAGATGAATATTAATATTATTATTATCAATTACAACATTTATTTTAAATGAAATTTATTTAAAAATACTATTATTATCAATTACGAAAAAATCAGTTAAAAAATTACGAAATTTCGAATTTCACTTCGAACTGTCAAATTACATCTATATAATTGTTAACGCAAAATAACCCATTATTATTTATAACCCGTTCTCGACGGTTCAGATTCCAATCCAGCTTCAGCTCAATTTCAGCTCGGTTTCGAGAGGGAAAGTGTACGTTTTACAATTGTTGTAACAGCGATGGTATCAACATTTCCCGATTCGCCCTGTTGATTTTCGCTCTTTTCGAAAGCTCTCGCAGGATTTGTGTATCTGTACACAAGCGAATTGCAGCAGCAACATTCCGGATATGCAAATCCCAACTAGAGTACAACTGTTGCACAAGGTATCGGAGTTTCAGAATTCTTGTAACGCTCGGCGCAACGTAATCGAGCGTTCAGTCGATTATTATCGTATCGTACCTACGCCACTTCTGCACTTGTTGCTAAGACACCCCCGCTATGAATTCATATTCCATTGTTTTCCGGCCGTTCCCGTGCGTGAACCGGGGAGGCACGGCAACCCCTGTCGGGATGAAAGCCGATCCTCGAGCTAAACCACCAGTTATTCCCTTTATTCGTATCAAAAGTTGGCTAACAAATCTTCGGGGCTTGTAAAAGGAGGGAAAAGAAGTTAAAAGATTATTTAAAAGTTGGCAGATTATTCGCTGAAGTTTCGTTACGGGAAAGCCTTTTACTCTCCGTCATTCTTTCTTCCTTTCCTGACACATTTCCATTCGTCTTGCCGTTCCATGAGAATGGTATTCCTCCCCGGCTGCCACCATTTCTCTCTGCAGCTATTCTATCGTTACCCAAAAGATTTTCACCCGAGAGATGAACTAAGGGAAGCTCAATGTTACTCATTTGTTCACGTCTTCAACAAGCCGAGTGGAAACGCAGCTGCCGGATAATCCCCGTTCTTTTTCGACGCTGGAAATTCTTCCGAAATATTTCGCGAAAGGGGAGATTAGAGGTGTTACTATTTTTTTTTTCCTTCATGAGCGAAATTTTCTGTTAAATCGGTCGGAAATTGTAATTTCGATCGTGACGAATGTGCAACGGAAGTGCGTAACGGAAGTGACAAGAGAAGAGGGACGACGCTTGCGCAAGATCTGGAGAGGGGGAACACGAAAAAGAGGTTATTCGAAGTGTTACTATTTTTGTTTTCCTGAACGAAAGTTTTTGTTAAATTGTTTGGAAATTGTAATTTCGATCGTGACGAATGTGCAACGGAAGTGACAAGAGAAGAGGGACGACGCTTGCGCAAGATCTGGAGAGGGGAAACACGAAAAAGAGGCTATTCGAAGTGTTACTATTTTTGTTTTCCTGAACGAAAGTTTTTGTTAAATTGCTTGGAAATTGAAATGTCGATCGTGACGAATGTGCAACGAAAGTGAGTAACGGAAGTGACAACGAAAGAGGGACGACACTTGCGCGAAGGATCTGGAGGAAGGGAGAACGAAAAGGAGGCTATTCGACTCGTTACTATTATTTTTCCTGACCTATAGTTTTTGTTAAATTGTTCGGAAATTGTAATTTCGATCGTGACGAATGTGCAACGGTAGTGAGTAACGGAAGTGACGAGGGAAAGCGAGCCGCGCATGCGCGAAGAGTCTAGAGAGGAAGTTCAGCCAGCCACCACTAGAGCCATTACGGTACCAGCCGTTTAGTGGACTAATTCACCGCGTCACGAGCAACGTCACGAGTGGAACAAAATGGCGTCTTTGGTAATATAAAATAATATTGCAATTAATTAAATGCATTCTATGCAACGTGAGATGCATCTTTTCAGTATCTGCATTTGCATTCTCGGGAAATGTCAGGAATTTTGTTTTCATCGAAATTCTAAAAACAGGAATAAACAAATTCCAATTCCGTGAAAGTATCGGACTCGCTAAGAAGTACTCGCCTCTTACGGTGCTAAAGAAATGAGTTACACCAGAACCGTTCCAAATGGCGCTGTAAAAATTGCTACATAAAAAGCGCAGGATGCGGGTATATACAGTAACGCTACGGCGCGATTACGTTCGGCTCCATTTCTCAAAGAAAAATCAGCTCGAAAGGGGGATATCGCTAAGGAATGAAAATGAGCGAAGTAAATTTTCAAGAAGTTCTGGAAGCTGTATAGCAATTGAACAGTCAATGGCACCTATTGCCCATATCCATACATCGAGGATCTGAACCATAGGAGGAGCCACGAATGGCTGTATGCCAATTCCATCAGATATTAGCATGGAAATGGTGTGTGATTTGTGGCTCTGGCAGGGCAGCGGTACCGATATTTTTCACGTATTCACATGAAAAAAGATATATATGCAACCGGAGTTTCCTACTATTCTGCCGTAAAGTGCAGTAGGTTGAGTTACATCCACAGCCGCATCGCAAATGAGAGACAGTTGGAAGGGAATAAAGAGAGAGAGAGAGAGAGAGGTGGAGAGAAAAAAAAATTTGGAGGATACGGCAAATATACATGTTCGCTCTTCTCTCCCTTTACTAATGCCGTTCCATAGTCGACAAACTGTACATCGACGACATACGCGAGGGATTAACGCAGGATTTATGAATCCCCCTTCAATACCTATTGACTCACCTACTCGGTCCTCGGGGAAATGCGGGAAAAATTAGTTGTTTAAAGTTACTTCGGTGCTGTAGAACGGAGCTGCTGTATATCACGTCTGTCTCGTGAGTTATCGTGCAGACCGCCGGAGGTATCGGAAAAGGGCAACTTCTGTTCGGAAAAAAAAGCACAGGGTAATAATTGATCGCGGAGGCAACAAATTTTACCGTACCACCGTAATTATTACCTCTGCTACCGGTGCGCAACTTTGAGAGCCATTTGTGGGATTTTTGGTTTTGGCCCCAAGATATATCCTACGTCTGTACCTCTTGGGACGTCCCGTCGAATCAAATTCTCGCTCCCAGAGAAACAACCCAGGATTTTTGTTTTCGGACCATCATCAAATGGTACAATTATTTTTGGGCCAAGTGCCTAAGACGACTCTCAGTGTTATTACTCTCGAATGGAAATTCGAAATTGGCGCTCGATCGATCCGTCAAGAGCTCGGAGCGTGAAGGGTTATATACTCGTCGAAATAAATTCCGTTGGACGAGACGACGCGACAGAGGGAGCCAATGAATCCCGAATCATCGAATATTCCGCACGCCGAAAGTGCTCGCAAGGGAGGGGGAAACGGAACATGAGTGGAAGGGGAAAGAACGTGGAGCATACCAACGTGTCCCTGCAGTAACTTGGTCGTCATACTAAAGAAGAATCCTCTGAGCTCTGACCACCCTCCGAGACTCCGTTAATATTAAAATCCTCGGCAGCGATGCCATACGTACTTCCACGGTCGTATGCTGACAGTGGTGGAGTAGGGGATCCACCATTTATTCAACAAAGGTTCCCGGTTCCTCATATAGGTATAGTATATTACACTACAAGGGCAGAAAGTTTGAGATTCGTGCCCTGCGCGAGATGATGCCCGAGGCGAAGCCGAGGGCATCATATCGCGCAGTTCAAGGCTCTGAAACTTTCTGCCCGTGTGGTGTATACTATTTTTCTTTATATCCGGTCGAAAGTGCGTTTATTAATGAATTATCATTAAAAGTATGAAGGTAAATGTGTTTCAAATGGCAGTCAATTGCGCGGCCATGTAAGACTTTCGTTCCTGGCTGCAGCGCCTCTGAGGGGATAACTCGAAGCTTTGATTTTTTCTCTATCTTTGTCTTACCAAGTGATGCATATATACGCGATGCCTGCCCGGCATTTACAGCACCAGCGAAGCGAGTGCCACTGGCCGGCGGCAGGCATCGCAACATACGCAAAAATCAAGTTTAAATTTATGGATTAAAATTTAATTAATCTTTTTTCAGGTCGAAACTGATTTTATTCATAAATTTTTTTACGTTAAGATATAATAATTTTATTTATTAATTTTTAATTGTAATTTAATTATTTTTAAAAAAATTAATATCCTAATTTAAATAAAATGTATTATTATTATTTTATTTGATTATTTATTCATTTAATGGCTCCTGATTTTCATTCGATTAAAATTCCTAAAATTAAGATGATTATAAATATTAAAAAAGTTAAGTTACATCAAAATTTGTTTGATGATGAAATTAAATTAATTATTGGTAATATAAGGGCAATTTCATGTTTTGTTTGTGTGTATCGCGCAGTCGCGTAGTGCAGACCCCCTGAATTTTTCGCTTTTGGTGTAACAAAAGACACGCACGCGGATCTATCAATGCACAAATCTGAGGCTTTCGGCGTCGAAATCGATGCAGGAAGAACGCACTTTCGACCAGGGTATAAAGAAAAATATATAATTCTCGAAACTCGCGTAAAAAGGTGAATTGCAATTTACTTGAAGGAGTTGCTTGAAGACGGCCGGTTTTTTAAAGGAGATGACTTGAAAATGGTTAGACCCTCTAAAAGTATCAATTACGTCGGCGAAACTTCAGAAAAACCGCAGTTTAAGACAAAAAAAGGTTGAGAACGCGGATGAGAGCCACTGATTCGCCGCGCATGCGCTCTGGTATCGTCCGATTTCACGATACACGCCGGTAGCAGGCTTTATAGTTCCGGCGCTGCTATGAATTTGCGTAACGAAAGAATAAGGGACGATGGAAACAGAGACGAGACGAGAATGTATAAACAAAAAAGGTCGCCGGGGGAAAATGGTTTCGTTGGTAATAAAGAAGGTTTAGCGCGACACGCAAGATTGAAATGAATTAATGCCGGGGCGAAATGAACTTTGCTCCAGTTTTTATTTTATTTAATCGGTTTCCTTTGAGAAGGAAGAGGATTATAACGCTGACACTGACTTAAGGGATTACGACGCGTCGCTGGATTACACGGGACGCGAATAATTCACAAATGTCGGATAATAAATTTCTGGTGGAATAAAGCGCGAATCGCCGCAAAGTCGGAGAAGGGGCAATATATGCGCCGGGGGAAGAGGCGGAATAAAGAGAAACCGGTGGTCAGCAAAGCCCCGTATGTTGGCCGACGGGAATTTGGGAGACGTTTCTCGTCGGTGAGCCACCGTGAGCGCCCCCTGGAAGCGACCTCGCAACTTTTTGCCAGAATTGGCGCGCCCGTGTCAGACGCGACGCTGTTACGTCGCAAAACGGAGGTTATTAAACTTTTCGCCGCGGTTCCCGTTGCAACGTCATTTGGCAGTGACGCTGTTGCTCGCGTTTTGTCTTCTCGAAGCATCGGGCGATATTCCCGAGATTCGAAACGTATCCGTGTGGTAACACGGTGGTAACGCAGTCCCTGGAGCCATACCCGGCTGGTAGTTCATTCGCTTCTCGGCTTTCTCACTTCACCAAGAAATTACATAAAACCTCGGGAGACCTTAAACATTCTTGTGTTCCTGCATTCGATAGATTTATAGATGCAACCGGCGAATACGCGTCCTTCCCTTAAAAGCAAAATCGTGTTACAACTTTTTGGATTTAATATCAATCGTTGGGAACTCCGAGGAGTACCTATGAAATACATGCAACGGAACTTATATCGACCCCGGCCCCTAATTGATTGCTTTTAATCATCGGATATTGCGAAAGGGGTCGCTTGTTTTCCATGTTAACGCATAAACACGTTCCCCGAGAGCGACATGGGAAATTTGGAATTTAAAAGGCGTCCATAAAATCTGGTTCCGCAGATTTGCCATTTTATTGTGGGCAGGCTTCGTTTCTTCCTTTTATATTCAAGGATTGGTGATGTACTTAATCCACGCGGTGTAAGCAGAAATTTATCACGAGGGCAATACTGTGTCCCCGAACCGGGAAATAACGCTCGGCGGGTAAGGAGCGGGAAAAAGGTTGAGTCCGTAAGCTTTAAAAAGAGCTCGAGGGGACCTCTAACCTCCCAAAATTATGGACTTCCGAGGCAAAGCCCCATGTTTGATCGAAACACATATTTGAGCCGTTCATTTTGAAAGTGGCCTAAATCCACTTTTTTTTTTAATTTTTCAAAATGGTTTTTTTATCAAAACTAATATCAAGGGTACAGTTAACAACAAAAAACTAAAAAAATGGGCTTAGGCCACTTTCAAAATGAACGGCTCATTTATAATATGATGTTTAATAATTGGTTGGCTCATATAGGTTGATGCAATTATAGATTTCCACGTTTCGCGGACAATTGTGAAATTTCGAACGTTTATTATAACAATCAAATAGTAATAAACAAACCAGATTGTGTGTCACGAAATGAAAAGTGATGATTACGAAAAGGAAATGACATCAGTGCATAGGTACACAATTAATTTCACCATAACTCGATATTTTATATTATAATTGGAGTTAAATAGTTAATCGATATTAGTTTTCCATTATTTATGTACAAATATTGAAAATAACTTTCTAAGAAGAAACAAATAATTTAGAAAACTCTATTCAAAGAAAATATTAAGATATAAATTATAGAACATTCTACATATTTTATTTTTATTAAAAAATAACTAAATAATACAATAAATACTGGAACAATTTAAACACTTTGTTTGAAATCTATGAATGCAAATATTAAGGTAAACAAATCGAGCTTTCAAATTTATAATTCCTATAATTATTCCACCTAAGTGACTAATAACTCTGGTTAATCGTATTTAAATTTCAATCAACTATTGAACATATAATAATTCTCGTACCCCGTATTCACTAAACAATTGGAATGAAAATAATAGAACAGAAATAATGTCTTGCATTTTTGATAATAAATAACAATTAAATCAATTATGTGCTATTTATCATAACTAAGGAGACACTGGCTAATTTAAACGTGAAACATATTAAACATAATAAATATATTTAATATAAATATATTAAATATAAATATAAGATTTATTATTTAACCCTTAATGGTCACCCGGGGTCAAAATGACCCCAACCGAAACTTTATCTAGAATTACTATAAATTATTGGCGCCCGATTGGTCTAGCCTTCCCTCTAATAGTGCTTTGGGATTTCCTTTGTAAGATAAGATTAACGTCGGGAAAACCCTCTTCAAATGTCAAAATAAATACCGTTTTTGAAGCTCCCACTTTGAAGTTATTTTTTTTATACACTCTGATATCTCAAGAATATCACCCTAAAATTTTTTGAAAAAATATTAAAAATTGCCAGAGTTATGATTTTTTAAGTAAAAAATGGTATTTTTTACGGATTGCCTCCTTCCTGATTTTTTTTTCGCCATTTTAAAAATTTGATAAAAATTTTTTGCGATGCTGTTCTCATTCCAAAAGGTTCAAACCGATATCCTGAATTTTTACGAGTCGCTCGGAATGATATTGGCAAGGTGGTAATTGTTTAAACATGGCAAGGGTCATTCTGACTCCGTGTGACCAATACGTTATTTTTAGAACGTGTGACCATTAAGGGTTAACATAATAATATTAGTTAATAAATATAAATATATTAATTTCTTTTTCAATCTTTGGATCTTAAAATCATTTATTTCGATATTCGTGTTGACTATAAAAAAATATGTATATTTAGTATAACAATATTATAAGTAAATAAACAATTATGCCACTGATATAATTTTTATTGACACAAAATACCTTTTTGACGGAAATAAAAATTTGACAATAATTCCAGTACCCTTTCAACGAGATAATTTCAATTCATTACACAGTAATACAGCAATTCCAGGAATGTTTGATTGGTTTATAGCTTTTCGATCAGGTAATTCGATGAGGTGCCACCCGGTGTTAAACGTGTTATGAAATGGTAATGAAATTATACAAAAGGGTGAATCTCTGCAGCGACGTGCTCAGTTTCACCCCATCGCTACTTACCGACGGCACCTTGGTCTCACAAACCTTCAATTGCTACTTTTGTCCACTCACCGTGGAATTACCGCGCGGCGAAGAGGAAGACAGCCTCGATTAAAAAGTAGACGTAGAACAGGAGGTGAAAAAGGAACGACCAGAGAGGGAGTCGCGCTATCTCGCATGTGAGGTTGAACCACGTGGAAAAGAAGATGGAGAACTGTAACTCAAATGGAATGCCAATTCGCTACTGCAGCGCTTGCCGACAAAGGACATTCTTCCACGATTGAATATGCCAATCCCTTTCCACGCTTTTTCACTGCACGGTTCGTTCCTTTTTTCATTCCCAGCCTCTTTTTTTTCGCTCCTTTTTTCTCACACCTTTCTTTCAACTTTATCGCCTTTGCCTCCACACATGCAGCTCTTTCACCGGTACCACGTATTAGAGCTTACATTAGACTCGATGTCTGCATCGCCCGCCGCCCTCTGTTTGTCGCGCGTACACCGAGACGAAAGGAATCGACAGAATAACGAAAACTTTCCGCAGAAAATAATAAACGCGCGCGCTCGTGACGTGACATAATGAAATCTACGCATCCGAAAAATAATGGCTGCCCATAAAAAGCTAATAATTATTTAATAACTCGAATTTTATGGAGAGTGTGCCTCGAGTTACCCAGAAGGGGTCGTCCGCCCTGACGCGCAATTTCGATACATTGTTATTCATCTCGGGTGACGTAATCGGTCGGATCTTTATGGAGGGAAATCTCGAACCCTCGTGAACAGCAGTAACCCTTTATCTAGTCCGCGTCTGTAAACATCCTCGGCTCGGTGCTCGTTCATTTTACATTTTCTTTGTGCTCGGATCCCTCGTTCTCCTCGTATTTTGGCCCCGGTAGAACAGAAACATCGCATCGTCGAGGAAAGAAAAAGTGGGAAAAGGGAAAAGCGATGGCTCAACGTTGAGATCTCGTGATAATCGATAACACGGTTCGCTCGGTGAATGGACCTATCCGTCTAGCAGATATACCCGTGGGATTTCTCTCTCGAATGAGCGATACGTACGATATGACGTACGTTTCACGGACAGGCGGTACCTGCTCGCGTTTCCGCAGGATGTTGTCAGCCAGGATGATGCCCAGCAGTTGCATGGTAGCTTGAACGAGGCTGTAGCAATTTTTTAATTGAGATCGAATAATTATTGTGATACGAAACAACCTTGGAATTAAACAAATCGAGGCAGCAATAAATAAAATACACTCGGAGAGTCATTTCAGAAACCCCCAATTGTCCGGAGGGGGGGGGGGGGGTGACTTCACGCCAGGAATCGATAGAAGCAAAGTCCCGGCAAAACTTTGTTTCTTATTTGCCAAAAAAAAAAAAAGAAAAGATAATAAGGAAAGACAATCTGCCGGAGGAAAGAGGTCGAGAATGAAGATTTAGCAACCTGTGGGACATTAGCGGAGAATCTCGTTTCCCTCCCGAAGTATATACACGAAGTATGCTTGAACACCCCGGCGATTATGTCTCCTAAAGTATCTCCACCGGAAGCTGAAAAGATGCTCCGCGGTTCGGAATGTTTCTCATAACTTCCCGATGAACTCGTGTTCCGACCCCTCGCTATAGGAGGTATTCCAGTCACAGCGAATTTCTGACGCTAAAAAAGAAGCACTCGGACGCGCGTAACTTCTCTGGCACCGGTTTAATTCCGTGCATTTGTATTGCGACCGTGTCGCCATCTCCGGTATAAAATATAAAAAAAAGTGATAATTTCATCGCGTACCCCTACTTCGGCCAAGACGGATCCCGAGAGTGATTCCCGCGACAAAGGGTTGACAAACGATACGAAGGAAGCAAAGGGAGAATCCCGGGCAAGCGAATTTTCTTGAAACGTGAAAAATCAGCGCAGTGTTTCGCGGACGCTGTGGTTTATGCATCGTCGAGGGAGCTGAGGGCAAATAAAGTTAATTCGCAGCGGACCGGTTGCCTTGCAAAATGTCGCGCATGAAAGCTCCACTAAATTTTGCATTGTTGATCCCGGCGGCGGAGTGTTTGCGGTGGCTGCAGTGCTTAACTCAACAAAATATGTAATTTCTTGAAATTACAAGCGGCCGGATGCGATACGCGCGGGTTCCAACTCGTATTAAATATTTGTTTGCGACCTTTTATTCTAACCTATTGTGTTTGCCGTTCAAAGTGTAAGCATTGTTCTGACTCAAGAGTCCCGCGGATGTATATGTATGTGTTAACGTATATATATGTACAATGGCAACGTAAATCATATGCAAAAGTGATTCAGGCTAGAGGCTACGCGAATACGTGGATCGCGTACACAGGGAACCAGAGCTTTCGCAAAATCCCATTATCCCGAAACCGTGGGATGCGTGTGGGTACCGACCGCGGTGGAGCTTTTCAGAGTGAGACTTCAAATACGCGAAAGTCGTGCCCTAATGAGTTCCCGTGTGAAGAATGTCATTAATGGGATTCATGACAGCGTTTTTAGTCGAACAGCAGGAATGAAAGGGTGAATGCGTTCCGCGAATTCACGGCAACAATCGGGATGGCGAAAAATTCGCACGGTTGACGCTCGCGAGAGAAAATAAGGGTTTACCGGCAAGAGAACCCGAGAAAGTGGTTTGGGGTTTTCCGAAAAGGGGGAAAATATGACGAGGCGGGGGAAAGGCGATTTGTGGGGATAAGCAGTGGCGAAATTGGGAAGACTGCGTATAACCAAGAATAAAAGTTACAAGAGCTACGACTTCCAAAGGAACAATGGACCACAACAAATTCGAATGAAGAAATAGTTTGTATCCATTTAGGGACCCAATAGTTGGTGTCCTCGAGAGACGAACTTGTTCCGATTAGGAATGAAGCTTCCTTCGACGTTGCTTTGGACTCTGAGCTTCGGGCACATGAGCGGCTTCAGGTAGAAATTACAATACTTGATTCGGGTCAAGTGCATCATCTTCCTTGCGTTACGGATGTCGCAGCTGCTCTGAATACACATTCCCAGAATGCAAATATCCTGCTTTCCGTTTCGACGTTAATTTACTCTACACTTTAGGCGGACGAGTGCTATGTGTGCCCAGACTCGAAGAAAAATAGAAAGGCTCCGTCCTTTCCTTTGTTTAATGCGGTTTATGGTGGTTGCAACTGAGGGCGTTTGGTTAAAGTCTACGTGGATTAATAATTATATTTGTATTAATAATCGCCACACAAAAATATTTATGTACATTTCATGGAAATCGATATGCGTGAACACCATCTAGCGTGTCACGAGCGAGTTACGAACGAACGAGCGATCCACGCATGCCCGAGAGAGTCACGTGGACGTGTGCCATTAATGGCCGCGGTTCTTCGGTTCGGATTCCAACATGGTGAGGCGCGAAAGGTCACAATACACGTATACGCCTTGGAAACAAAAAATAGAACTTTTGAAAGCTGAAAATACCACTGAATATAATGTAGCACACTCAAGGAACCCAACGATACCTGATTTGTGTACAAATAATGAGTGAAAATGAGCGAAAAGTGGATCGAAAGACGTGAGGTGGAGCCAGTACCCAACATAACCTCCAGTAACTGAGGAAAATGGAGTCTTTTTAAGAACGGAGGACTCTGCAAATGCATCCACAGTGGGTTTGATTCCCGATAATGACAATTATGTTGATATTTATTAATATTAATATAAAAATGTCGATCTCCGCGGTCACTTTGAGCCAACTCTTCGCCGGGGGACCAGTTTCTGGTGCGAAAAACGATAATTGGCGTGAAATCCAATCTGAGGCGCATATACACAAGACCCTGTTGGGTTCTCCGAGCAAATCCGCAAATTGATTGTAGCCATTGCAGAAGTGTGATATGTGTACCTTGTAGACTGTAGATTTGGTAATCCGATCAGGTACTGGTCAATCGTCTGTACTTTAGCTACGAGGCCACCCGTTAATCAACGAGCAATTAAACGTTTATTGATTTGTACTTGAGTGGAGCTGTACAATGATGAAATAGTCATCGATGCCGCTCTTGCAGCATGACGTAATTAACGTCTATTCGAAACATTCCTATAATAATGCTTCTCCTTACTAATCAGTGACTCGTGCCATACAATCCCGAGACTGCGGCGACATACTAACAAATCAGCCAACTTTGATTACGTGTTTTATCATACACTTTTTCGCAAACGTTCTCCCCTACGGCCAATCTACCACTTCTGCTAGGAACCATTAGGTTCTCCTGGTCCGTAATCTGCTTCCAGGCAGTTACCGTCAAAGAAGAAATATTTGACAAGCGTTTGGGAAAAATCTCCCCGCTAGGGAAATAAATTGGAATGCTAAGCATGAATTCAGTTAAGTATAACTTGGCAATTAATTTCACGCTGATTCAACATTGCGAACGAAAGCAAAAGAGGAGAACGAGGAACGAGGACGAAGAAACCGGGGGTTAAAGGGATGGAAAGGGACTCCATTTATTTCTTGCGTTCGAAAGTTGCGCCAGCAGTTTAGTTTGATTCGATTTCATTTCAAGGTAGGTATCATGAAAAATTAAGGGGTTAAGGAACTGCATGCTCTTGATAGATGCACCCAACGTAGGTGCATATTATGCAACGTCAGTCTCTCCATAAATCCCACGATTTTCAATTAAATTTCCATTTTCGAAAATCCAAACGTTTGTTAAAAAGGATTTCTGAGGTTATGGCAATTTTGTGTAATTATATTGTTATCATCATTATTTTATTTTTTGAATAGTAAATGTTCAAAATTTTTGGAAATTCAGCAATTACAAAAATTATATTTAAAATCGAAATTTCCCGAAAGTCGGGACCAATATCTTATTATTATTATTAAATCGATACGTAATTAATTCGAAGACTCGAGAAGACGATTCGAGATTTGTGCATCGGGACAAAAGCGTCTATTGCAAATTGGCCGGCGTTCAATTAAAAATTACTGCTCTGTGCAACGACGGATAAATGATTATTAAATTGTCCATATTAAACTTTCGCGGAGGTGCTGCGACTCGCAAAGAGTTCATTTTCCGAGTATTCACTCGGCAGCTTTCGAATCCGCCTCGTTTCTTGATTTTTACGGCAGCATTTAAGGTAAATGCATTTACGACGGAGCGATTAATGCACTTCATTCGAGATTCTACGACGCGCGAAATTTACGAACGGGATAAGTCGAGCTCGACTCGACTCAACTCGCCGAGGACAAACCTTCTCCTCGAATGCAAATCCTTCTCAGTCTCCAACTGGAGACGCCGGTCTTCAAAATCGAATCACTGCAAAGAAAAATTGCATTTTCGAGGATATTTGGAAATTCAAAATTTCGAAAATATATTTAAAATTCAAATTGCGACTCTGAGGCTAGGCTCGAAAGTACTGGCACTAATTATTCCCGAAATTACCGCGAGGACAAAGATGCGTCTATATTGGCTCCAAAAATAAAGAGTCACGGACCCAAGTTTTAATGAATTACATAACAGAGGCCATGCAATTAAAAAGTTTTCAAGGATCGTCCGGAGTTTCTATACTCTTGAAATGACTTTGTTGGCCGCCCTTTTTAGTGTTTTCCTATTTTTCCCTTCACTTTCGAGGCAGAGAAGCGGTTAGCGAACGGTTAGAAGTGCAGACGGAAATATTACCATTTCTAACACTCAAAGAACTCTCACTCGCTCAGTCTGCATACTGAATTACGACAAATGCGGAATTCCATCCCGAGAAGAATGCAGTCGCTCCATTTTGCCGTTCCAGCTAGGGGTCGTTGGAATTAGAGGAAATTACGCCGGGATTTAATACCTCGGGAGCTACAACAGTTAAGAAGGTTCGAGTCAAGAGAAGGGGGAATAAGTTAAGGGTGAAACCGGGGTACGCACCCGAAACTCCGAAACCCACCGCATTCTTGTCCCTACTCATCGGAGAAGAGAGGGATCTTCCTTACCGACCTTAAGTTTTTTCAGCGAATTTTCATTAAAAAATTTGAAGTATTAATATAATATAGGAAACAATAAAAAATTGTAAATATTGTAACTTTTATTATAACATTTATTACGTCTTAATCCCGTTCGCGGAGAGAATGACTCTCGTCCGCGCAATTACAGGTAGAGTGGGGGTCCAATGGGCGGGCTGCTGGCCAGGGATTGGCTCGTAGGACCTGTTTAGCGACAGGGAAGGGGTAAAGTGGGCGTTCCATGGGAGGGGATTTGACGGAATCGGCGAAACGCTGGATCGTTCTCTTCGTGGACGCGCTATCAAATGATCCCAAGCGTAGCGGGAGGAATAAAATGAAATGCACATTATATTTAATTGCAGTTTGACACGTCGTCAGCAGGATATGAAACAACGCTTATTTTGAGATGCTCGGAGGTGCGTCGTCTCCTGTTGTACATACCGCGCTGTGTGCGTTTAATTAAGCACAGCTGTTTTGACACTGGAACGGATAGTTTCTATGGCACGCCATTCGAAGGCAGTTGATTTAACTGGAACATCTGCCGCGTATGCAT
Organism: Gasteruption jaculator; assembly: GCA_949825005.1. NCBI lineage: Eukaryota > Metazoa > Arthropoda > Insecta > Hymenoptera > Gasteruptiidae > Gasteruption > Gasteruption jaculator. Next base: position 4,258,515 of record OX463763.1, on the reverse strand, counting down.
TCTCTCTCTCTCTCTCTCTCTCTCTCTCTCTCTCTCTCTCTCTCTCTATAACCAGCACCGCACGGCAACGGCGCACACCAGTAACAGTTGATTTAAAGTGTTTTCCACCCTCTTTTCTCCCTCTCCCTCTGTTCTACGCCCTTTTAGCGACGTACGTAACCATGCAATTTAAGTTTCGAAATTCAAATCGACACGTAGATTTATGGTGGACTGTATAGGCGAAAAAGGGTGTTTCGTTAGAGCCCAGCGTCTCGGCGAGGCATCGGCGGAACGTAAGGTAACAACTTCGGCGCGTAAAATTGATTTACCGACAATTTCCTGCTTTTTGGGTACTTTCGGTAAATGGGTTGGTAAACATTAAAGTCTCGAATGGATCGTAAGGGGTTGTTCCACGCGCAAATTAAATATCCAGTTTTCGCGAATCTCAGTGGAAGGAACTTTTTTTCTGATTTTCGCCACAATTTATCATCGCAAAATTAAGGAAAACTTCGAAACACAAGAAATTTTGTATCCAACTTTTTTCGGAAAAAGTTGGACGCAAAAATGCGTGCTTCTCGACTGAAATTACCGGCGAATTAATGCAGTCGTCGGATTAAACGCAAACGTTAAAGCCACGCGGTAATTTTTCACTCAAGTAAATTCGAAAAAGAAATTTAGTCAAAGGAAGGAAGCGCAGAGAAAGAGGAAGAGCGAGAAGAAGAAGGGTCTTGAGGTCCTGGTGGCTAAGTAAACTCATTTCAAAGAGGAAGGGAGGGAAACCTGCTCCATTGATTGAGAGGGTAAAGTCTTAAATCTTCAAAAAGCTCCTTTTAAGACGACCAAAAGAAGAAGAAGAAGTCCGCTTCCGCGGAGTTTCCAGTGTATAATCCAAGTACGTCTGAGAAGAACGTCGTCGTCTGATTAAAAGCATCGCTGCAAATTAAATACGAGAATTTTCACTCGCAACAGTCGTTATAAGTGAGCGGATACGCGTTTCGCCTCCAGGCGGAATATTACATGGGGCGAATCTTGTAAGTTTTCCTTTTTAAATATTTAACGAAGACAATTTCCGCTTCATCGGTAGAGGAGACGGCGAACGGTGTGGTTAATTAACGTTATGGCAGTTTTTTTTTTTTGAAAGTGCACGGCGACAGGATGACGCTAAATAGAGCTTTTGTTAATCCGACGAAATTCCAACGCTATTAAACTCTACTAATAATACTGTCGATCTCTTCATGAGGAGACGACGACTGGATCTCGAGGAATTTCATTGAAGGGAGTTGTCAAAGGTAAAGAAGCAGTACCGCCAGGATAAAAGGAACTCCTCGCTCTCGGAATCCCGTGAAATCTCTCTCAGAAGGCGGAAAAGAGCGTTATTGTGTTTCCCGTTGTTTTCTATAAAAACGTAGTTGTCGCCTTCCCTCTGCCACTTGCTGCAACGTCGCCTTAAATGAATGCTCATAAAATGCATGCATGTATACACGATACTTTTATGACCTTTTTAACGAGTTTTTCACGTCGAGCAAGATGAGGTAGAAGGAAACTGCAGTCGGCAGAAAACTTTGGATCCCCAGGAAAACGCCATAAATCTACTTACAAGTTCCTTTTTTACGGCAGCGTTCCTGCAAATAGAACCAAGTCGGCTGGTAACTCGCGCTCACGAGTTTCGGAGAGAGCCTCGATTTGCCGACACGAATATCAGCTATCGTCCAGTTTCGACTCCAGTTTCAGGTGAAGTTCAGGTGAGGAGGAAAGGTCGGACCCGAAGTCGACGAGGATGTTAATGCTAACGAGCAGTAATACGACGTCATTATTTCCGCAACGCTATGCACACGCTTTCTCCTTTGAAAGAGCACTAAGGGAGAATCTCTTTGAAGTTGGACAAGACAGAGCGAGACAGAGGCAGAGACTTTGACTTCTGCCAAAGAATATAATAATATCCAGGCTTTGGGTGTGCCATGCCATGGAACATTGAAGACGAGGAATCAAAACGCCATCGCCTCCTTGCTCGTAATTAAGGACACTTCCGCGCGGTACCTTCCTTCACAATGCAGCTCGAGTCCCCGTGGAAACTGCGAAATACATGAAGGTAAAGTGCCTTTCGCTGTTACGCGAACGTCCATGAATTGTTGGTCAATTGTTGCATTTTTGAAGGGAAATTAATTGGACGGTATTAACTAAAATAGCGAATAAAACAGTGGGAGCAATGTATTAAAGCTGGAACAGCTCCCCCAAAGACCCACGATGCCGTGGGTGTCATAATTCAATATCAAGAAACACAAATAGTGATAGTCCATTTTAATCGTAGACCACTTGCATAATGATTGACAACTTTTTTCCCCAAATGCCACTTTGTCTTTTGTTTCTACTCTTCAACCGGTTGATCGGTTCTTCTTCTTCTTCTTTTACGTCTTTCCGCGGTGTCGGGTTTCAGCGGAAGCGGAATTCCTTCGACGATAGAAGTACGAGCGAAACTTAGCGGAGCGAGCAGACACTTCGGAGTTGCTTTGACATACTTTGAAGTCTGACCCAGATTTTTGCTACGATGTGGCTTTCGTTCCTTGGAAAAAAAGGAGCGGAAAGGTACTGCCTCGCTGAAATTGGGTTTCGGGCATTTGCATGAGGAATTACGTGTATTGTAATGACGTAATTGTTTAGAGCAGTTCGCGAGGGTGTCGGAGTGGTGAATTATTCCAACGTTTAACAGCTTCGTGTCTCTTTGAGAATGAGATCGAATAGATTCGAAATGGAAGGTTGGCAGTAGGAAACTCTCTAGACTACAGCAGACGATGCTAATGAACTTGGCCCTGCCATTATCTAAACTACAGTCTAGAGGCACAAAAGCTCTACTTTGCTTGCACTGTAAACCCGCGTGTGTGTCTATGTGTGTGTAGCCGCTATCGGAATATAACTAGGCTGCAATATACCGACTATCCTCTCTATAACGTCCTCCTCCTTTAAATTTAACCCACCAATGATTACTCAAACGATTGAGCTTTAAGCTCACCGTTATCCTCAGTACGGAGGACGAACCCTAACTCACGGAATTAATTCGAGAAATTTCAACTATCTCTAAACCCCTACGAGGTGATTCCCCCTGCATTTATGATTCCCCTCGTTTTTGGAGGCAAGGAGAGAGGCAGGGTCTGGAAAGAGTTATGGCTGTAAATTCCAGTGACCCGCTACTTTGTCATCCGCAATTACCTCGGCAGCGATTTTTTATTTCCCTTTTTTCTCGGCTAATTTCAGCGCCTATAAAGTTGAACGATCGTCCAACGGTCATTAAGGAAATTGCTCAAATAGCGGGACACTTTATCGACGTCAGTCCTCGGACGGGAGCGCATTCTTGGGACATTTCTCCAGCCCTCGCAATGTTTTCATTCGTCCGGCTGTTATCACTCTTAATCCTTGTCTAATTCAAAGACTTTCCTGTCCATCTCCTCCTTAAAACCTTTCCTCGCCTATCCTTTCCTTTACCTTCCATTTGCGGATGTCTGACACGAGATCCTTTAGAAAAGTCTTTCCCGTACCGGTACTGAGAAATAAAGTTCTTGAAATGATCGTTCAGCTGTAATTACAAAAGTCTTATTCCTGCTAAATGTTGAACTGCAGAACTTTCTTTCTCCAAATTTCAAGTATCAAGGTTTTGTTTAATGATATTGTTCCCAATTCTCCGAAATTGTTGAAATGGTTGGTAAGTTGAGCGAGCTTATTTTATTTCACTTTATTTTGTTTTATTGTATTTTTTCTTGATTTCGCGCTTCAGGGTACTTGTGCCAAAGCGTTAAATAAATAAATAACTGTAACTCATTATATTTCGGAAAATAGAAAACCTGGGATCCCGAGACGAGCATCGACTGAAAACCCGAGCGTCCGGTTCCAGATTGAGTCCGACGCGACTTTAGGTCGTACATGAAACGATTTCACGAAAAATTGAAAGTTTATTCGAACCTGATGAAAATTTAAAAGCACTTAAAAATATGAAATGAGAGTGATACCGATGCAAAAGAGGGGGTAGGGGTGGAAATTACGTGACGTTCAATATTCATACCGTGAGAAAGAAGTTTCGAAAATTAAAAAGGGAAGGAACATGTGTCTATTAGCATGGGGTAATGAATCCCAAGGAAGTAATTAAACTTTCCTACTGGCGAATCTCCTGCAGAGCCATCGCTAAGGCGCAGGTCCAAGATGCACCGCATTTTTCATCTCTGCGGCCCTAGTTTACTACCCTCTAGTTTTTTTCTTTGCAACCGCCTTTCTTCTCTCCTTCTCCTCCTCCTTTTCCTCAACTCGACTTTCGAAACCTTTCGAAGTTACCCTTGTATTTGCCACTATGTCCCCCTCCTTTCCCTCCCTTCCCTTTTCCACCTTCAACCCTTGGAGACTCTCAAGACATTCGTTTAGGAGTCAACTTTATGGTGCTTCAGTCAAACGGAAGAATTCACGGTTTACCGCTTTTGACCTAAATTTTGCACCCCTTTATTCGATGGGATGCAAATGCGCGATGGATTTCGGTATTCGTATGGAAAAAATGAGTGTATATGGAAATCAGAGGCTGTCAAAAGTTTCCGTTTCTTCGTTTGGTCAAATTTTTAAACAACCATACGATACTTGAGGGAGACTTCGCGCAAATATTTGATTAACGAAGAATGGGATTACCAGTCGTTCCCACAAAAATTAGGAAAATGGTAAACCATAAAGAAAATGCAAAAAAAAAATAGTTACAAATTTTTATAAATATTTTTATTACTGTAGAATGTTACGAAAATTGTTATTAAATTATAACAAATCACCGCTTTCATAAATTAACATCTAAATGAACTTGGTATCGTGTAACCGGTTGAAAACTATTATACGTAATTAAAACTGTTTATGGGAAATTTGTAAAATCGCTGCTTTCATAAATTATACCTAAATGAATTTCGTATCGCGTTACCAATTAAAAAGTATTATACGCAGTAAAAACTGTTATTAAATTATTCGAAGATGGAAATTTCCGAGTCGAAGGAATTAGCCTTCAAAATTGAACGAAAACTTGCGAATCTTCTACAACCGCCTCTTCGTTTTCTTCTTTGACAGTATTTCCGCAGAATTTTAATACCCGTAGAGGGAAAAATTCCGTCCGAAGAAAATTATCTTCGTATCTAATTTGTCTTCCGCTGGAAACTGCATAATCTTGCTTTTTCCATTCTTTGCAGCGCAAAGTTATAAAATATGAAATAGAAGTCTTGACATACTAGAGAACGTTCTTTCGCTACAGAAGACTATTATAATTAGGGGGATGTTAAAATATAAACAGCTGAAAGCTAATTATAAGTGTTGGAAAAGTCGAAGAAAAGTGAAGAAGGCACATAGCTTTTATACTCCGAAAGAAAAAGGGGAAAAAGGTTGCGAGAAGATGTACAAAAAAAAACGAAAAGAAATGTTATGAAGGAATAAAATACGAGAGAAAGGCGACATTTAATCTACGAAAGAGCTTGTCTAAGGCTCAGTGATCCAGAAAACTAGGAGATCTCGGTATAGTTGTACTCAGCCTGTTACGCCATTTGCCAAACGGGGGAAAAATAATAAAATGAGTAAAAAAAAACAAAGGGGATTCCATTTTAAAAGGTGGAAGAAAAACCGTTCAATTTTAATTTCCTGCTTTCAAAGCTTCAACCGGTGCTAGAACCATTTTTTCGTATTTTGCGATTTCAAACGCGAGGGTTGATAATGAGTTGGAACTTTTCGATTTTAAAGTAAGGATTTGACGATATTCCGATTTTTCCTGGTATTTTTGAAGAACTATTTTTACGATTTGCGGATTAAATTTTCTAAAAAAAAAGGGTAACGGGAATGGAAAAATTATTAATTGTACTTTTTTGAATAACAATTATTAAATATTAAAATAAGATTTATCAAATTCAGAAAAATAAATACATAGATTCTACGCAAGGTTTTTGGTTCATACAAAAGTAAATAATAAGACAGATATTTTATTACGATAATGAGACGAAAATTGTCAACTCTGCAGACTTTAGGGATATCCCAATACCACAGAATCCCGGTTCAAAGGCAAGAATTGTTCGCCTGCTGCTCAGAAAAAAAAATGCAGAAATTCATCGTTGGGCGATCTTTCACTTGTGTATCTCCTCAAAAATTTCTTTTATTTCTCAAGATAAATGAGATATATTTTTCTGACGCTGGGAACGTATACCACGAATTTCAGACGTCTCAAGAGGTCGTTCAACTTCCGTCTGGATCGTCCTTAACCCCTTACCTTCGAAAGCATAAACTCATAATTCACCTCAAGGTATCTTCAGGTAGTATTTGCGCGCGTGCGTTTCTATATTCATTCTTTTTTCATTAAAAGTCGCAGCAGCACTGCTTTTAAGCTAACGTCCCTCGAAGGCTGGTTCGTCTTTTGAAAAAGAAACGGATCTAATGATATTCGTCCCATCGAAGATACGAGCCCATAAAAGAAGTTGTCTCGTCTTCCCCGGTGACCTGGATCTTATTGATTCACTTTCGGCTGGCGTAAAGTTCATCTCAAGGTTTTTATTTCAGCATTAATTGCAATTGCTTTCTCTTTCTCCCGTGGCACATTGAAATCCGTGCGAGGGGATGTTTGGTACCGCGCTCTATAGAGGTGCTCTCTGGCGTGGCTCGAGACCTCGTGTAATCCACGACCGTAAATCGGGATTAACGTTAGCAGCACTTCCGGCTCGGACGTTGAATAGATCTGGGTAACACGAACTCGGCAGAAAGAACTCGATATGGAAAAAAAGGAGCTATTCGAATATATCCCCTTCTTCCTCCACTAAGTAGCATATTGTTGAATTTTTTTTTGCTTCTATCCCTTTTTTTGGAACCTCTTGGTAGCTTTTAACATGTTTCCAACGTAAACGGGATTAACGGGATTAAAGGGAGAGATTTTTCATACAGTTATTTCCCGTCAAGCAGCTTTACAATTTTTCTTTAGCTTTAATTCGGTTCCCTTGTAAATTGAATTCGATTTGGTTTAATTAATTTTCGATTGTAATTTAGCAGGATTGCAAAAATAGTGGAGAATTATCCCGGGAAATCGTATTTCGCCCCTCGATTTCGTCAAAGGGATAAAAATGTGAATTACGGGATTATATTTTTTTTCTAATTCCACGAGTTTGAAAAGCAGAAATCGTGGAATTTCAGAAGAGCGATGGAGAGCGGTAATATCACTGGCAAAAGTTTTTATAGAGGATCCGAAATGACTTTAAAAGTCGCACGATCAGCATCCGATTTTCATTCTTCCGCCTTCTTAGCTTTCAAGCTCTTCCTTATCTCCCGCCAAAGTTGACCAAAGCTTTTGATAAAAACGGACTGTTGAGTTATAACCCGCCCGTAAAGATCGGAATCGGCTGAGAAATCGTCATGTTGGAGAACATTCGACTTGGAGAAATTCGCACCGAGTAAAAGTGTCGAGTTTGTACGAGGAAGTGAAAGAAAGGGTGGATTTTACTGCAGCAACTTCCACCGATTGACCCTCCCCCAGATCGAATTCTTTTTTGTTTCTGAACGATAACTTAAATAGCAGGAAAATGGCAAACTTTGACATTATATGAATTGAAATTCGTTAGTGCAAAATTAATAATGAACAATTTAAATTAGAACAATTCTGTGATTCGCTAACCATGACAAATGCAGCTAATGACTGAACGTTAGTAAGTCAGTAGTTTCAGCCCTCTAGCGCCAGACATACTTTCCAGTTCATCCCTAAAAATGCGAGTCCGGAATCCCAAAGATTTTAAACCCCCCCAATTACCTACCCCATTGTTAAAAACTGAAAAGGATTCGTTTTTCCCCATCCGAGTGAGTCGTGGAAATACATCGGCCCTGATATTACACCCTTGTTTCTTCCCATCCCTTTCCACTCGTTTCTCTTTAAAAGATTTGAAGAGTACAAAGAAAAGTGTTCCCTTTAATTCAATCCTCTTTCGCTGGAGATTTCCAACCACAAAGTAAACTAGAGAGAAGTTGCGGTACTTTTTCTCTTTCATACATTCTTTACCCACTTTCTGTGTTACCATACAACACCTATTGATGTTTCGAGTCAATGAATGGGTCTCTAAACACGTATAAGCCCGCATACCTACACGGTGTAATGCCTCCAAGCGCTCTCTCTGCTTTCAGACCCCGGTTTCTTTTAATATATATTTTTAGTTGGCTTATGAACAATTTTTTGCAATTTCTTATTTGCTGAATCCTATATTCGCGGGCTTTGAAGTCAAAGGAGTCCTCTGAAAGAAACTGTGGAATGGAAAATGGTGCGAAGGGTGAAGGATTGTCGAGATTTCACAGAAACCTTCGTACAATTAGTCTCCAATTTAGAATAACCATTATTTCCATCGCAGAATGTTCTCCTTGTGGAGGAATTCGTTACAAATGTAGTTTCGCGTCCGCGAGGTTTGGGTTAAACAATGGGAACATGGTGAAACTGAAGAGTGCATGCGCTGCGTTCTTAAGTCCGACTAACGAACTAATTAATTCGTTGGAAAGGTTCCGTTCAATGTCAAATCGATTTGCTACAACAGCGTAATATCCAAAATAAGCCGATTATATCGTGTTTTTGCTCGAGACTCACACATTATGCGGGTGCGCGGTGTGTGTATGGCTTTTACGAGACGTACGTACGAGGGAATACTGTTTGTTTCACCGGTGGTAATTGATGCTTGAGTAAATTGCCTTAACGAGGTAAACTGCCGGATGATAAATTAATTAGCGGCGGTTTAATTACAGAATTTAAAGAATTCGTGGCTCGGCTTTCCGATAGTTTCTCCCCGTTTCGTTTATATCCACGCCGGGTCGGAAACCAGACGAGCTGAAGAGAGCTCTCGAAATTTACGTATATTTAAATCTCGGCTCGTCTCGCCTTCGAGGACCGACTCGCGCCCAAGGGGACCATTTCCTGTCGGTAGGAGCAAAGAATCCGGAGTTTTCTCACCAATCGACGGAATTTACGTTTACGATCCTTTAGTAATTTTTCGCAACCGATTTGGTCATAGTTCTTACTGCGGTTAATTTGTGTTAAGCTCGCTTCAACTTACCAACCATTTCTTCCAATGCGGTTAATTTGGACTAAGCTCGTCTCATCTTACCGATCCATTTTCCCAATGCGCTGGTCCAGTAGGCAATATAATTACATAATTTGTAGAATTCGTGGCCTGGTCTTCCGATAGTTTCTCCTAGTTTTAATTTTGTCTTTGCCAGGTTGGGAACTGCACGAACTAAAGAGAGCTCTCAAAAATTATGTGTATTTGAATCTCGGCTCGTCTGGCCTTCGAGGACCGACTCGCGCCCAAGGGCACCATTTCCTGTCGGTAGGAGCAAAGAATCCGGAGTTTTCTCACCAATCGACGGAATTTACGTTTACGATCCTTTAGTAATTTTTCGCTACCGATTTGGTCATAGTTCTTACTGCGGTTAATTTGTGTTAAGCTCGCTTCAACTTACCAACCATTTCTTCCAATGCGGTTAATTTGGACTAAGCTCGTCTCATCTTACCGATCCATTTTCCCAATGCGCTGGTCCAGTAGGCAATATAATTACATAATTTGTAGAATTCGTGGCCTGGTCTTCCGATAGTTTCTCCTAGTTTTAATTTTGTCCTTGCCAGGTTGGGAACTGCACGAACTAAAGAGAGCTCTAAAAAATTATGTGTATTTGAATCTCGGCTCGTCTGGCCTTCGAGGACCGACTCGCGCCCAAGGGGACCATTTCCTGTCGGTAGGAGCAAAGAATCCGGAGTTTTCTCACCAATCGACGGAATTTACGTTTACGATCCTTTAGTAATTTTTCGCTACCGATTTGGTCATAGTTCTTACTGCGGTTAATTTGTGTTAAGCTCGCTTCAACTTACCAACCATTTCTTCCAATGCGGTTAATTTGGACTAAGCTCGTCTCATCTTACCAATCCTTTTTCCCAATGCGCTGGTCCAGTAGGCCTTTTAATTACATAATTTGTAGAATTCGTGGCCTGGTCTTTCGATAGTTTCTCCTTGTTTTAATTTTGTCCTTGCCGGGTTGGGAACTGCACGAGCTAAAAAGAACTCTAAAAAATTATGTGTATTTAAATCTCGGCCCGTCTCGCCTTCGAGGACCGACTCGCGCCCAAGGAGACCATTTCCTGTCCGTAGTTTTTTCTAATCAATCGGTCGAACTCACGTGGACCTCAAAGGGAATTCTTTTTTGTCGTTTCAGTTCCAGTTTCTATAGTGGGTAATTTAGGCTAAGCTCGTCTCACCTTACCAATCCATTCCTTCGATACGGGTGTATATCCACGGGTGCAGCAGAAACTAACGTCAGTATCAGGTGCAGAGTATCATAGTCGGGTCATTTGTATCTCGTGTAATGGATTCGCCCGTTCCCGTTTGACCGTTGATTTACGGTCCTCCGATCCTCGATCGAAAGCACGCATTCGAATCGCATAAAGGGTGACGACGATGACGACTATTTGCGATATTAGCCGTGATGGCAAAATGCCGGGAGAGTGGCCGTGGATTGCTCACAAAAAGACAGAAGAACGACGGGTTTCGCTGTAAAACGGCAAAAAGTATCGCCTCGAAACGATCCCGACACGCAACCAGCACCCGTGTGTCAGAAAGCCATTCATCACCGGACGTGGAAACTGCATGGACGGAAAAATTCGTTGCCGATGTAAACGCGAGCGTGATGGCGTTTATAATCGAAGCTGACTCGCGCCGGTAAATCATCGTCCTTTTATTGTTTCAGCTACGCTTTGACGGTAGCTCTTAATGAAAAGTGCCTCGACTTGAAATCCCACGCTCGCGTCTTTGCTGATTCGGATCACTCCTCTAGGACTGCGAGTTTCAATTGCACTGAAGAAAAAATATTTACATGAAATGAAAGGCCCAAAAAAAATTGATAAATTTACAAAACATCTTTTCACCGATTTTTCAACCCTCCCATGCTCCCTCAAAGGGACTCCTTCTGAGCTTGCCAGTAGCACAGGTTCGTGACTGCACCCGAGTTTCCCACTTAACCCACCTTGGCGTTTCTCTATCGAGGAAATGCAGTAAGTGCAGTTCGAGGGAATCATTTCCCAGGGTTGCAGGAGAGACACGGTTGCTGCCAGATGCGGGCTTTGATCTACCGGCATTCGATATCACGGCTCTCGCAACGTGTGTTCGCCTTCCGTCTGAGTGCACTTTTCGGGCGGACTATAATGCAACGGAATATCAACGGTCTACCGACAAAAAGAGGATGAGCGCGTGCATGGGCTCCGGGGGTATCGTATTTCCAAGCTTTTTTCCCAGGCGGAAATTAATCCGAGTGATTTTGCGGAACATATCGAGTCCTTTACAATTAATTGGTCCGATTGGGAAGGCGCGCGATTTTGAGGTTCACCGAAATCCCTTTGGGAGGGTCATCCGGCTATCGATCGCGTGATTATTGGGCGTGAATCAATACGCTATCGACTTTCCAGAAGTGAGGGACGGGAACCGCGAAAGCCACTTTGGAGGTCGGTTATCGCGGTTCTGCCTGCCCGTGATAAAGGAAACATTATACGAATTCCAAACCGATACGGTTTCTAATCTTTCCCCGTTGCTTTTCGAATTTTTAACCCTAATTGCTTTTCCGATACTTCGGCTCTCCCTCCCGAATTTCGGGAATTCTCTCGGGCGGGTAGAAGCAATATACTCAGATACGTAAAATACAAATTTAATTATTGCAAAATAAATGTTATTAAATTTTTTTCGAGTTTGATTTTTTAGCGGAACAAATTTTTATTAAATTGGTTGTTAATTCTTACGTTGGAAATATGAAAATTAATTTTTAAAAATTTGGGGAAACAAAATTCGATTGAAAATTAAAACATAATAATAAAAATAACGACAACAATAATAATAATATTAAGCGAAGCGATAGAAAAGGAGAAAAATCTCGTTTTCTCCATTGAACGTCGGAATTGGAAATATTGGCCGAACAATTTGGTGATCGATCGGCACCGATAATTGAAAATCGGTGGAAACTTCTCACTAAAAGCTCATTAAACGTGCGATGTTGTAGCCGATCGGGGTTTTTTTTCAGCCGAAACAGTAGGTTTTGTTGTGTCGTTAAATCTTCCCACTTGGGACAGTTTACTTTACTTTCCTTTCCTTTACTTTACTTTACTTTGCATTTTAATCAATTCTTCGGAGTTCGAAGGAAGAAGTTCCATGGGGTGAAAGGTTATCCCAAGCACGTAGAGGTTATAGACGTAAGAAACGAGTGGTGTTCCCGCCTCGAGTCTTCCTCCCTTTTCTGCACGAAAAGTTCAATCTGAACCGGTAGCAGCTTTTCTCTCTCTCTCTCTCTCTCTCTCTCTCTCTCTCTCTCTCCAAGTGGAGAAACTTTAAACGAGGAACGCGCGTGCATGGAAGGTAAGAGGACTTTTCGGGGAAAAAGGTCCTGATCTATTTCCCAGTCGAGGCTTCTGTGACGAAGGAATTAACTTACAATTAGTTTTGCCGGCATTGTTTTGTTTTGGGTCTCGTTAATTTCCCACTTTTTGGCCTCCCTTCCCGCGCGTTTCCCTTTATTTTTTTCCCATTGTCGAGGGACACTCTCTTCATTCGTCGCACGTCCGAAACTTTTAAGTGAAATAAGTTATAGCCTTTGCGAAACTTCGCAAAGGGACAAAGGGGTAGAGCGAACCCTTCCACGGCGGGCTGCTAAATTGGAGCCAGTGTAAAAAGCTAACTGACTTTTCTCACCTCGATACCGAAGATATATATGCCGTTTGCATCAATTTCCAATAATCCAACTACAAAACTTTCCCTTGATCGGTTTTGTCGCTTTCGGGGGGGGGGGGGGGGGGGCGAAACTTCTCGGTAATTCCGTCAATAGCACCGGCGCGGCGTCGAGCAAATGCAAATTTCAATCCGTTCGGTGAAGGTTCGCAGGGGGTGGAGCGAGAAACAGCGGAGGAAAAAGTGGTTTATAATTTCTTGGAAAAAAATCTGCAGAAAAAGGGAAGTTTATAATTCGCAGGAAATTTGGAATATCGAAAATTGGTAAAATTTTGGCATGATACAAAATTGAAAAAATGTAAACGCAATTTGGAGAAAATTTGAAATTTCAAGGTTTGTAAGAATATAAGAAAAAAACATTTTTATTAAATTTCTGCTGGATATGTTATAAAATTAATAAACATAAATAATATAAAAATGATCGCTCAAGAATAAATTGTGATTAAAAATGAAAATAAGGAATTTTGTAAAATATAATTTTTTGCAAATAGTACGAATTGTCGAAGAATCAGTAAAAAAAATTAAAAATGTTTAATCCAATGTTCGTTGCAAATGAAACTTTTACCCATGAGTGTATTATAATATCAGGCGAGTTTTTAATATTTTGCTACAATATATATATGTATATACTTAATATAATATATGTATATGTGTATGTGTAGGTGTAGGTGTAGTTCCTTTCACATACACGTCACTGTTATGCTAATGTAATATTCCATTCAAGTTTCCGATGGTGTGTTGCCACAAGACAAAACCGAGGCTGCTATCGGTTCAGAGCCAATGGAGAATTGACCGGCATGCGAACAATTGAATCCATAAAATAAGATAATTAATGTCAACAAAGTTGATGCAGTCCTGCTAATTGGCGCGTCGCAATTGGACCGATTCGCCAATCGCTCTGAAACTTTATTTTTTAATTGTAGTAAATTATTATCATCATCATTATTATTATTATTATTATTATTATTATTATTATTATTATTATCATTATTACTATTATTACTATTATTATTATTATTATTATTATTATTATTATTATTATTATTATTATTATTATTATTCTCATTACATATATTAATAATTTAAAAATCGCTCTAATATTTCATTTATTTATTTATTGGAGTAAATCTTTTTTAAAAAATGTTCGACATGGAAAAATTTGCTTCGTCATCCGGTAAATATTACCTTTCGTCATACAATTTAATTTCCAAGAAGAATAAGCAGAAGAAGAAGAAAAAATACGTCAGGTTTCGAAATTGCATGAGACCGAGCGTTGCAGCGAAAGACGCGCAAACTCAATAGTCTCCAGATTCCGTGCACTTCCGGTTCCGTAACCGGTAGCATTTTTACCTTGTACTGCGAGAACAGGGATAGTAAAAGCAAGGATATTTCCTCGACTCCGTACGTCGCTACAGCGGAATTGCCTCGTTTGTATCGTGAAACAACCCCTTGCAACCCCTCTGATGGAACAAATCGTATAATACTCCCCTCACCGAAATAACGAGTTTGCTCCCACGTGTACAGGTCCACCGGAGCCTGAGCCCCGGTTAAAATCGTCCTCCAACCAATGGGACCTTCCCACAGAGGAATTCGAAGCTTTTCGAAAGGAGCTTTTTTTTTATCGGTATTCTAAGAATCCCCTTTGCCATCCCATGACGAAGTTCCTGTTTGTTCGATTTTGGACAGAAATTATCATGTTCAAGGAAATCTAATTTATTTATTTATTTGTTTGTTTGTTTTTTTTTTAATATGGGGTATCAATTTTTGGGTCACCCGAGGATCAGGATCTGGCTAGTGTCTTTTTTTTTAACCTTTGGCATCCACTTTTTTAAAGACTAGAATCAAATAATTGTCAATTACAAATTTAAAAAAAAATTAAATTTTGTCAATTTGTCTATTAATTATAATTGATTGAATTTGTCAATTATAAATTAGTAGATATTTATTTTAGAATTTTAACTGAAAAATATATACTGCATTTTAGTTGACGAACTTAATTTATTATAATTAATTGACAAATTTTGAATTTTGAATTTTCAAGGAAATCCAATTTATTTATTTATATATTCGTTTATTTTTTTGAATATGGGCTATCAATTTTTGGGTCACCCGAGGGTCAGGATCTGGCTAGTATCTTTTTTTTTGAACATTTGGTATCTAGTTTTTTAAAAATTAGAATTAAATAATTGTCAATTAAAAATGAAACAAGATTTAAATTTTGTCAATTTGTCTATTAATTATAATTTATTGAATTTGTCAATTATAAATTAGTAGATATTTATTTTACAATTTTAACTGAAAAATATATACTGCATTTTAGTTGACAAACTTAATTTATTATAATTAATTGACAAATATTTATTCTGAGTTTTTATAAATATAAAAAAATATATTAAAATTATATAAAATCGTATAAAAAAATAATAAAAATATTTAAAAACCAATTTCCAATTGACAAACTTTTTTAAAAATTAATTCTTTGCAATAAGAAAATTAAAATCGAAACACATTTTTTTTCCATTAAAATGTAAGTTTTTCCGCATCAATTAGATTGAAAAAAAAATTTTGAATGTCTGCATTTTCCAAATCCGCTATTAATTTTTCAATTAAAGCCAACGACTTTAAAAAAAAATAAATATCGGAGTTAATATAAAAAAGTTTAATTGAAAAGCAAATCCTTTAGAAAAACCATTTTATAGTAAATTCTAGTGAAAACAAAATCGTACAAAAAGATTGATGAAAATAAAATGCAAATAAATCAAAGAAACGTTTATTCCCAAATCCTTTTTCGATATACATTCGATTACAACAATATCGGTATGTAAATTACAATTTATATACAATTTTTTCGATTACAATATCGCTGATCCGCGTCAATTAAAACGAACAAACGCCTTAAACATTGCTTCTTTTTTTTTTTTTTTTCGTACTTGCTCTACAAATTGCTGCAAGAAACTGCATCTGGAGGGAGACTTCAGACGGGATTCGTCGTGTCGTGCTCTGTATGTATTTCCATGCAGACGACAGAAATAAACTCGACTCTCGTAATGGCACTCGAGAAGTTCACTTCCAGCCCGCGTAAGTCTGTAAACTGAAGTCCATTTATAGGCTGAGCTTTTCCACGTGCCTCTGTCTCGAATGCACTTGTATCGAGTGATAACGAAATTAGAGACAATTCAAATGCATTTGAAAAACGAATTCTCCGGAAAAAGGATTTTGTTGCAAATTTTTGCGAAAAATTATTTTTTACGAGAGATTAAAATCTTCTTAAATATCGAAACTCTAAATTTTGCAATTTAAAATTTGGAATTGAAAATTTGGTCGATTTGTCAATTATTGGGAATTGAAAATTCGGCCAATTTGTCAATTTTTGGGAATTGAAAATTTGGTGACTTTGTCAATCACGTGGTATTGATAGATTGGGCAATTTGGTCAATTACTGGAAATTAAAAATTTGGCAATTATTTGAAGTTGAAAATTTGCGCACTTTGTAAATTACTTGGAATTGAAAGTTTGTTCATTTTGTCAAATATTTGAAATTCAACATTTGCTCAATTTGTCAATTATTTGGAATTGAAAATTTGCTCAATTTGTCAATTATTTGGAATTGAAAATTTGCGCAATTTGTAAATTATTATTTGGAATTGAAGAATTTATCAATTTGTCGATTATTTGAAATTGAAATTTTCTCCAATTTGTCAATTATGTGGAATTGAAAATTTGTTCAGTTTGTCAATTATTTGAAATTGAAAATTTGCTCAATTTGTCAATTATTTGGAATTGAACATTTGCGCAATTTGTCAATTATGTGGAATTGAAAATTTGTTCAGTTTGTCAATTATTTAGAATTGAAAATTTGGTCAATTTTTTAATTACTTGAAATTGAAAGTTAGTTCATTTTGTCAAATATTTGAAATTGAAAATTTGCTCAATTTGTCAATTATTTGGAATTGAAAATTTGCTCAGTTTGTCAATTATTTAGAATTGAAAATTTTGTAATTACTTGAAATTGAAAGTTAGTTCATTTTGTCAAATATTTGAAATTGAAAATTTGATCAATGTATCAATTAATTGGAATTGAAAATTTGATGAATTTGTTTTTTTTTCTTCTGATTTTCAGATAAAACGGTTTGAGCGAAAAGTTCGAAGAGTTAAGACGAGGACGGTGCCAAGGTGGGTTCGGAAAGAGTGCGGACGTATCAGAATCTATCGATTTCCTGGAAGCAGGTATAGGCTATATATATAAATACATATTATAGGTGTATGTAACTTAATGAAGTATCAAGAGCAAAGCACTCTGCGTAAGCCGGGGATATGCACGCTGGTGCATACAGATGCGATGCAAATTAGCGTTTAGTGTAAGCCACGCTAACCTCAGTGCGGGACTTGACTATCCGCAGTACTTACGAAAGCTAGAATCCAGACTTGCATGCGTTTATTAAATCTTATTGTTAGAGAGTGACATTTTTTGGAAACATGAACGTGTGCGGTGACACGGATTTATTTCGAATTCATGTATAGTCACTGACTCGCGTTCTGCTCTGTCTCGATGGGATTGGCGATTTAACTGAAAAGTTAAATTTTCATAAATTTGAATTCTCTGAAATTGAAAAATGCAATTTTGGCAGAAATCTTCGGATTTTGGTATTTGAATTTCAATTCTTATTAATTAAAATTCTCTAGAATTTCTCAGTTTTGCTACTTACAGTTAAATTTTTATAATTTCAAATTCTCTGAGATTAAAATTCAATGTTGGGTAAAAATTTTCCTATTTTGGAAGAAATTTTCAAATTTCTGTTGAAATTTCTCCCTTTCGTTAGAAATTTCTCAGTTTCTTTAGAAATTTTCCAGTTTCGTTAGAAATTTTCCAGTTTCATTAGAAATTTTCCAATTTCTTTAGAAATATATCTCAATTTTATTAAAAATATCTCAATTTCATTGGAAATTTCTTAATTTCGTCGAAGAAATTTCCCAATTTCGTCGAAAACTTCTCAATTTCGTTAAAAAATTTTCAGTTTCTTCAGAAATTTTCCAGTTTCGTTTGAAATTTTCCAGTTTCGTTAGAAATTTTCCAATTTCTTAAGAAATATATCTCAATTTTATTAAAAATATCCCAATTTCGTCGAAAAAATTTCCCAATTTCCTCGAAAACTTCTCAATTTCGTTAAAAAATTTTCAATTTCTTTAGAAATTTCCGAAATTCCTTAAAAAAATTCCGAATTTCGTTAAAAATTTCCCAGTTTCGTTAGAAATTTTCCAATTTCTTTAGAAATTTATCTCAATTTTATTAAAAATATCTCAATTTCGTTAGAAATTTCTCAATTTCGTCGAAAAAATTTCCCAATTTCGTCGGAAATTTCTCGGTTCGGTAAAAATTTTTCAATTTCTTTAAAAATTTCCCAATCTCGTCAGAAACTTCTCCATTGTCTTAAAAAAATCTCCAAATTTCGGTACAAAATTTCCAAGTTCTGTCCGAAAATTCCAATGTTCCTTTATTTCTTACGCCCATTTTGAAACATTCTTGAAAAATTGAAAATTGAATTAAACGACATACCCATCATTTACTTACTTCCTGGGTAACCGTCGACCCAAGAACATGGAGGAGAAGTCGTGGATTCCTTTGACACCGAGGTAACTCTGTAAACGTTGTGTCTTGGCGGAATGCACTTAGGGCAAGTTCCCCAGAGACCCTGAGAGCACGGTACCGGAGAGAGCGAGAAAGAGCCGACGAGAACAATGATCGGAGGTGGAGTTTGGCACAGGTAATGGATGCGCTTATAACAGAATTACCTGTGTGCGCTATGGTTCCTTTTACCAGTTACCCACTCGTAGAACAAATACCGAAAGTGGAACGTCTCGTTTCCCCCAAAATAACGCACATCCTGTCGCTGTTCCTCGTAAAATAACACCCGTGGGGCTTTCCCGCTATTTTTTTTTATTTTTTTTTTTGCGACCCCGATACCGTCGGAGTCGCAGAAAAGTGCGGGAAAATGATTTCCCGGCGTCACCCGAACCCGCAACGACTCGGTCATTCTTCGAAAGGGAGCGAGAAAGGAGAAATAAAAAAAGGCGACGATAAAGAATCGCCCGTTAATAGAAAGCTTTTATCGCGCCTTTAAATCGCGTCGCCCCACGCTCCACGCCCCACGACGATTTGTCAAGACGCTCGCCAACTTTTTTTTACCGGCAATTCCGGGACATTAATATTTCAATCTCCAGCCGGTAAGGAATAAAAAGACGCTCCCGTGGAAAATATTTTTCATGGGGATAAAACCGAGGAGACAAATGTCCCCTCGAGTTGCCGACTAATTCGTCGTCACGCATTCGAGGCGGTGGGTCATCGTCACACTTTTTCTCGCCCTCGATATCTCATTTGTAACGAATCCCTATCGAATCTTACTTGGTCGCCCCTTCGCCGGCTCGCAAGCACGGCCGGGGGCTGAAATTTGATGTCCCACTATATGGTTATGTATGTGTATATATGTGTGTGTGTGTGTGTGTGTGTGTGTGTGTGTGTGTGTGTGTGTTTAGACAAGCGAAAGACATATTTCCCTTTGATGAAAGGAAAATATAGGGGGAAGTTCGAAAACGATGGATGGGATTTTCTTGGGCGACGAATTACACGCAAATCGGGGGAAGAGATTTTTTTTAATTATTTATTTTTAGGAAGTTGAAGTTGAGGAGGCAGTTTTTGTTTTGTTGCATTTTGTTTTTCTTTCGGTGTTGAGACTTTTACCATTTTTGGGAGGAATCGAAACCAAATTCGAAATTCTGTGTTTGCGTTTTTGGGAAGTAATTCATTATTATAATTTATTACAATAAATTTTCTTCTTAAGGACTTTTAGCAATTTCTCGAATTTTTATCGATCAATTGGATTATTTGTTTTTATCTATTTTCAGTGATTGCTATTATTTTTAGAACAAACGAGAACGAAATTCGAATTTTTTCATTTGAAAAGGAAAGTCACGAATTATTATGTTTTATTATACACTACCGGTCAAAAGTTTGGGTCCACTTGCATATTTCATTAACATTGTGAAGTGGACCCAAACTTTTGACCGGTAGTGTACCTCCTTTTTCCTGTGGACTTTGAGAATTTATTTTTTTCTTACTAATTAATTGGATTTTTATTGTTATTTACTTTCAATAATTATTATTATTTTTAAAAAGAATGGGAACGAAACTCTAAATTCGAATTTTAGGGTTGAAATTAATTATCATATTTTCTTACATTTTTTATATGGAACTATGAGTTATTATTATTATTATTATTATTATTATTATTATTATTATTATTATTATTATTATCATTATTCTCATTATTATTAACTGAATTTTAATTATTGTAATTTTAGCAACTGCGAATTTTTTTAAAAAGCATGGAAACAAAATACGAATTTCCAAATTTTTATTCTATTGTATTTTTTCTTCAAAATTTTGAACAACAATTTTTATCATTTTTTTATTAAATTGTTATTATTCTAATTTTAGCAATTATTTATTAGCATTAATATTAGAATCAGAAAAATTACAATATTGTTATTTACTTTTAATAATTTTTATTATTTTCAGAAAGAATGGAAACGAAACTCTAAATTCAAATTTTAGAGTTGAAATTTAATTATTATATTTTCTTATATTTTTTCTTTAAGACTGAGCCATTATTATTATTATTATTATTATTATTTTTATTAATTGAAATTTCAGTGTTGTAATTTTAACAACTGTTGTTATTTTTGGAAGGCAAGGAAACAAAATTCGAATTTCCAAATGTTTATTCCACTGTATTTTTTCTTCAGAATTTTGAACAACAATTTTTATCATTATTATCTTAAATTGTTGTTATTCTAATTTTAGCAATTGCTCATTAGCATTAATATTGAAATCAAAAAATTTAGAATATTGATCGTACGTGATAAAAACACGCAAAAATATTATAATAATTACTAATATATTATAATAATTAATAATTACTAATTTTAATTAGTACAAGGCAATTAGAAGGTATCATAGAAATTCCTCATGGAATTGGGAATTTTTATCTCATTTTCCCAAACTCGAGCTACTGTTACATTAATTGGGAACCGAGTATTTCGAGGCCACGTTTCGAAAAAAAAAAAAAAAGTAACCGTGGCACTTACTTGATACTTTCCGGAAAACTCTCTGCCCCGAAATCCGGGATTTTCGGTGCAGGAAAAAAACAAGGAAACCGATATTAAATACCCCCGTTAGGGAAGGAGACCGTTTCCGTACCCAGCGGCCCGGTATCAGCGAAGGAAGTACTTGAGGAAAATGAATCTAGGTGATAAAAATATAATCGCTCGGACCAAAAAAAAAGAAAAAATGAAGAAATTTCTGCTCTTGCTCCTTACGTCTAAAACAAGGGTAGTTACAAAGTCGCGCGGGTGGTAGTTACTGCAAATAAATGTCGGGAGTTACGACCGTTACTATTTTACAGGTAACGGGGAAAAGGGTAATTTTATAAAATAGTTTCGAGATAAAATCGCAGTAAATTGTTACAATCTTCCGGATCTTAATAAGAAACGTCTATGTATACAAGCGAAAAATAGTCTCTTGTTCCCTTAAAGACCATTCAACCCTAAAGCCCATCCTGTTGCTGTCTTTTCCCCGACATCAGCTTGGGTGGTTTTTTTTTCTGGACACAAATTGCCTTTTTTTCAAATTATTTTTACATTCAATGTCGATATTTCAGTAATAAATGCAAAAGTGACCAGAGTCTTGAGAAGAAAGGGGCTGAAAATTTTATTATTATATTTTCATTGCCATTATATTTTAAGTATAAATAAATTTTGCTTAAATATTGTATAAAAAAATATTTCAGAAAAATGAGTTAAAATAAAAATAAAAAAAAATAATAATAATAATTATCAATCGAATTTAATAGAGAAAAAAAATCATAGTATGGCGAAAGTCTGGGCCATACTTTTTGACGCAATTTTTTAAAATCAGACTTCTATCGTCAGACTTCCGCCAGACTTGCATTTCTACGAGATTTGGGGGTGAGAAAGGGACGTTGCAGGGGTTGCGTCTGACGTTGGGGGGTAGATTGCCATCATACGGGAATAAAAAGTGCGCATGTATCCTTGTCAGTATTTGCAGGGTAAAACAAAAAACGGGAAGAATGTCGGTAGAATGTACTGTGCACTTCTCTACATCGTGTTCTCGAGGGAAGCTTAGTAGAATCACCAGTGGAATTTCGATGAGGAGCATTTCGTTGAAGGAAGAAAAGCGAAGGAATGTAAACGTGGTCCGAAATTCAAGAGGGAAATGAGCGGAACGTAATTCCTATAAAGACCAATTCGATTAATCGTTCAAACTGTTTATCACAATTCTTTCGATTTGACTTTCATTTGCCGTCGTGAGATCGGTTTTACGATATTTTCGTGACAGGAACGTCTTTAATTTTCTATCTTTTTTTTTTATTAAAAATAAAAGTCTCTTTTTATTTCCTTATGAGTCGAATTTGAAAAATTTGACGAATTAAAATTTTTAAACAATTTATGGAATAATTTAAGAAAAGAATTAATGTTTTTTTATTTTCACTTTTTATAAATTCTGATAAATTCAAGGGTAGTTTAAAATTAGTCGAATTTGTAAAAGTTACAAAATTCCGCAAAATGTAATTATTATAAATCTAATTATAAAGTGTAACTATTACAAATTATGAAATTGTAATTTTTAAGTACATTATAATTTTAATTTTTATCCTAATCATAATTTTCAAGTCTGTAGACTAACAAAAAAAGGGAAAATTTTTATTTTTTAGACTCTCCATAAATTTTGATAAATTTAGGGGTAGTTTGGAATTAGTCCAATTTGCAAAAGTTGCGAAATAGAAGGAATTGTGATTTTTGAATAATTTGCGAAATGAAATTAGAGGAGAATTGTTTTTTTATGGCAATTTTTATAAATTTTAATGAATTTGAGGGTATTTTAAAACTTTAGAGCAAAAAAAAGCAAAAATTGTATTTTTTGTAATTATTTTAAATTTCCATAAATTCAAGGGGAAGGGGTTAATGAGTCCAATTTGAAAAATTTAACGAATAATAATTTTTAAACAATTTATAAAATAGTTTAAGAAAAGAATTCATGTTTTTTTTTTCACTTTCTATGAATTCTGATAAATTCGAGGGTAGTTTAAAATTAGTCGAATTTGTAAAAGTTACGAAATTCCGCAAAATGTAATTATTAAAAATCTAATTATAAAATGTAACTATTGCAAATTGTGAAATTGTCATTTTTAAGTATATTATAATTTTAATTATTATGTAATTATAATTTCCAAGTCTGCAGAGTAACAAAAAGAGGGAAAATTTTTCTTTTTTGGACTCATCATAAATTTTCATGAATTTAAGTGTAGAAGAAAATTAGCTTCATTTACAAAAATTAATAAAATTAAACAAAATATAATTTGTAAATAATCCTTAAATTAAAAAATTGGGAGAAAGAAATTCGTCTTTCTTCCAAATTCCAAAAATTTCGACAAATTTTGAGACAGAAGACGATGGGTTTATTTACGAAAATTTGCAAAATCGATGAAAATCAAATTTTTGAAAAATATATCAAATAACAAAAAAATAAGCAAACTCGAACTTTTTCTCTCGAACCCGATAAATCTTGATAAATTTAAGCACAGAGTGACGAGAGTTGACAGGACCTTCGTCAAATTGTCACGAGATTTTGGGATTCGAAGGAACAGATCCATTTCCTTCAAAACAGCAATTAGGACCTTTCTGAACCTCAGGGAAGAAAGATTGTTGCAAACTACCTACGTGTTACGTTAGACGACGAGCTTAATTCGTTTTCCGATATGACTCAAAACTGTATGACATCTCTATCGCAGTGTCTCTAAGCTGATTTCCCGACTGAAATCCGTCGTCTTACTTTCCTCTCTAAGATTTGCCATTGATACCCTGAAAGCCCTCGGCGTTCCTGCTTTTTTCCTACAGGTGTGTTTATAAAAGGAAAATGCGATTCCAAAATTAGCGAGATTCCCAGCGAATCAAAGTAAAGTAAAGAAAAGTAAAAAAAATAAAATAAAATTTGTAAAAAAAAGTCGTGCCAAGAAAAAAAAATAAAAAAAAAGGTAAAGTCTTTCGCAAGAACTCTCCTTTTTACGGAAAAAAAGGTGGCAAATTGGCAGATCGTGGTACGTTTCCGGTAGTTGCTACTCCCGAAAGAGAATTTTTCGAAAAAGAAACGGTGGAAATTTGATCGAATGACAAATTTTCGAAAATTAAAATGTCAGGAATTGAAATTTTTTTATTCTACAAAAGTTTTTTGGTAATTGTAGAAAATTGCGATTTTTTTCTTTAGGAAAAATTAATTTACCTCCAATTCTGAAAAACATAATTTTATTTCACAAATTATTGAAAAATTACAATTCCTTATATTTCACAACTTTTGCAAATCGAACTAATTCCGAACTACCCCTGTTACTCTACAGACTTGAAAATTATAATTACATAATAATTAAAATTATAATATACTTAAAAATTACAATTTCACAATTTGTAGTAGTTACATTTTATAATTAGATTTATAATAATTACATTTTGCGGAATTTTATAACTTTTACAAATTCGACTGATTTTAAACTACCCTTGAATTTATCAGAATTTATAGAAAGTGAAAAAAAACATTATTTCTTCTTTTAAATTATTTCATAAATTGTTTTTCGTCCAATTATTCAAATTCGACTCATTAATCCCTTCCCCCTGAATTTATGAAACCTTAAAATAATTACAAAAAATACAATTTTCGCTTCTTTTTGCTCTACGGGTAATTAAAAAATTACATTTGTTCCATTTCACAACTTTGGAAATTAAACTAATTTCAAAATACCCTTAAATTCATTAAAATTCATAAAAATTGCCATAAAAAACAATTCTCCTCTAACTTCATTTCACAAATTATCCAAAAATTACAATTCCTTCTATTTCACAACTTTTGCAAATTGAACTAATTCCAAACTACCCCTAAATTTATCAAAATTTTTGGAGGGCCCAAAAAAGAAGAATTTTCCCTTTTTCTTGTTACTCTGCAGACTTGAAAATTATAATTACATAATAATTAAAATTATAATATACTTAAAAATTACAATTTCACAATTTGTAGTAGTTACATTTTATAATTAGATTTATAATAATTAGATTTTGCGGAATTTTATAACTTTTACAAATTCGACTGATTTTAAACTACCCTCGAATTTATCAGAATTCATAGAAAGTGAAAAAAAAAACATGAATTCTTTTCATAAACTATTTTATAAATTGTTTAAAAATTATTATTCGTCAAATTTTTGAAATTGGACTCATCAACCCCTTCCCCTTGAATTTATGGAAATTTAAAATAATTACAAAAAATACAATTTTTGCTTTTTTTTTGCTCTAAAGTTTTAAAATACCCTCAAATTCATTAAAATTTATAAAAATTGCCATAAAAAAACAATTCTCCTCTAATTTCATTTCACAAATTATTCAAAAATGACACTTCCTTCTATTTCACAACTTTTGCAAATTGGACTAATTCCAAACTACCCCTAAATTTACCAAAATTCCTAGAGAGTCTAAAAAAATCCGATTCCTCTTGAATTTTATTTCCCAAATTACCCGAAAATTACGTTCGATTGAATTTCACAAATTTCGAGAATTAGGCTCATTATTTGCCCAAATCTCGTTTGGAATCCGGGGATTATCCAAGACGGGAGCAAATATCGCAGCGTCTGTAAATTTCCCAAATCCGGGCAATCCGATATATTACTGCAATTTACTACATGCTTTTTTCCTTCTCCCTCCTTTTTTCCGGTACCGTCTCCTTTTTTTTGGAATTGATGTCCGCTATAAAAATAGAGTTCGAGAAATAAAAGAAATATCAAAGACTTTTTCATCCCTTTACAGTTATTTTTACGATCCTGTTCCGTATCTCGTGCCACACTTTCATATCTTCCACGGCCGGTTGGTCGTGGTATCTCTCTCCGCTCTAGTAAATTTCCTTGAGTTACCGCCGCGGATTCGACTAGTTTCCCTTTAATTAGCGGCCGAAGAATCACTCGGGTACCGTAAATTAAGGACGGAGCTGCTGGCAAACATTTAACGTATTTCCACCACGGGCGACGGTAAACAAGCGCGGAAGAGACGGGGATGAATTTCAATTGGAATTTCGACGAGATTTTTCGGGTCCCACGGATTTTGAAATTCGATATTTTTGGAAAATAAATAATTATATATGATTTAAAATGATTTTTGAAAATATTGAAATTAAGGGGAGGTTCTTATCTAACGACCCAAAAATAACATGAGTTTCTCGAATTTTTTTTCCATGGAAGGAAGTAAATAAACTACTCCAGTTTTTTTGTACTTATTAAGTATGATTCAAGTATGTTTACAAATTTTTATAGAGTATAATATCGTAGAGTTAATTGTTTATTTATTTCTAAAGACTGTTGCCTAAATAAAAGGTACCTAAGCGGGCGACACTGCGGAGCTTCCAAACATCATCTAAAATCAAAAAATGAAGTTTTTTCATAAAATATATGATATTTACAGGATCTTGAACCTATTCGGCTAAGAAAATGTCAAAAATTAAAAAAAATGGTGGACTTTTGAAAAAAAAAAATTTTTTTTCGTATACTTTTTGGCTTTTAAAAGTGATATAAAATAAAAAATAATAACAATAGTCATCTGCATTTAGGTTCAGGATCCCTTAAATTTGATAAACTTTAAAATAAAAAAAAAAGTAGCGATATATGCAGTAGTTTTTGAGATATCGTGTCGCCCGCTTAGGCAACAGTCTTTAGAAATAAATAAACAATTAACTATACGATATTATACTCTATAAAAATTTGTAAACATACTTGAAATCATACTTAATAAGTACAAAAAAACTTGAGTGCTTTATTTACTTCCTTCCATGGAAAAAAAATTCGAGAAAATCATGTTATTTTTGAGTCGCTAGATGAGACCCTCCCCTTTTAAGAAAAACAGAAAAACAACTTTTGAAGGTAAAGAAAAGGACAAAAAGGGATTTTTCGGGATTTAGAAACTTCTTAAAAAAAAAGATAAAGAATAAATTTATTGCACAAAAAAAAGGTAACCAATTTTCCGATTTTACAAATAGAATTTTTGAAAATCCGCAAATTTCGCATTAGTTTCACGGCAAAAAATACAAATTTCGGAATTGGCTTCCAAAAAAATCTATCGAAGCTCCGGAATACCTTTTTTTTTTCTTCGAAATTTTTTCAAAAATGTTGAAATTTCAATATTCTTTTATTTGCCCATTTACGAATTTCATTTTCTTTTTTTTTTTGGAGGATGCAAGGAAAAATTCGCGCCAATTTCATTTTTTTTCAAATTTTTCGCTTCGCGTTTTTTGCCAATTTACGAAATTTTTTTTTTTTTGGTGGAAGGGAAAGCAAATTCGCGTGAATTTGATTTTCTCGAAAGCTTTTTAAAAATTTTCGCGTCGCGTTTTTTGCCAATTTATGAATTTATTTTTTTTATTTATTTTTTTTTCAATTTTTTTTTTTCGTGGAAGCGAGAACAGATTCGCGCGAATTCCTAAGGAACCCCAGTAAGGAAATAAATAAATGTTGCAAAAAAATGTCGATTATTGTGGAACGCAAGCTGTGATTGAAGGATAACGGAAATAAACAACGTTGAATTTCGCTTTGAAGTCTGCTACGTACGTTTCCTGGCAAACTTGTATCATTCTTGTGCGCGCACGCACACACACACACACACACACACACACACACACACACACACACACACACACACACACACACCCCCAACATACGGATGAATGCTTCTCGACGCCTTTGAATTTACTTTCTTTGGCATTTATTCAAACAGAACAATAATCCCGTCTCGTCAATGAAACAATCGGTATCTGCGTGAAAAGTGATGAAAAAGGAAATCCGAAAAGAAATTGAAATACAGCGGAGTTTCGACTTTGCGGCGAAAGAATCTGCGATTCTCACTAAAACGCCTATAAATTTCATTTCCAACCGAACAAGGAGGTAAATAAATATAATAATTCATTCACTGGAGCTCCGAGTGAACAAATCAATTTTTCTCCAAATGGGAAATCTTTTGAATTTAATTTTGAGGATGAAAAATTTTTTTTCTGGTTTTCGAAATTTTCGATTATAAATTATTTTGGTGGATTTTGATTTTTCAAGAGATTCCAAATTTCCCGAAATTTAATTAACAACGAAATAGAAAATGGAAATAATCATTTATTTTTTTTAATTTCGAAGAAGAAATCTTTTGAGTTTAATTTTGAGGCTAAAAAGTAAATTTCGTTTTCGAAATATTCGATTATAAATTAATTTCGTGGATTTTAATTTTTTAAGAGTTTCCAAATTTCCCGAAATTTGATTAACAACGAAAAAGGAAAAGGAAATAATAATTTATTTTGTTGAATTTCGAATGTGAAATTTTTTGAGTTTCATTTTGAGGCTGAGAAGTAAATTTCGTTTTCGAAATATTCGATTATAAATTGATTTCGTGGATTTTAATTTTTGAAGAGGTTCCAAATTTCCCGAAATTTGATTAACAACGAAAAAGGAAAAGGAAATAATAATTTATTTTGTTGAATTTCGAAGGAGAAATTTTTTGAGTTTCATTTTTGAGGCTGAGAAGTGAATTTCGTTTTAGAAATATTCGATTATAAATTAATTTCGAGGATTTTAATTTTTTAAGAGGTTCCAAATTTTGAGAAATTTGATTAAGAACGAAAAAGAAAAAGGAAATAATAATTTATTTTGTTGAATTTCGAATGAGAAATTTTTTGAGTTTCATTTTGAGGCTGAGAAGTAAATTTCGTTTTCGAAATATTCGATTATAAATTAATTTCGAGAATTTTAATTTTTTAAGAGTTTCCAAATTTCCCGAAATTTGATTAACAACGAAAAAGGAAAAGGAAATAATAATTTATTTTTTTTTAATTTCGAAGAAGAAATCTTTTGAGTTTAATTTTGAGGCTAAGAAGTAAATTTCGTTTTCGAAATATTCGATTATAAATTAATTTCGAGGATTTTAATTTTTTAAGGGATTCCAAATTTCCCGAAATTTGACTAACAACAAAAAGAAAAGGAAACGATAATTAATTTATTGGAATTTAAGATAAATTAATTTTCAGAAGTTTCCCGGAAACTAGTAAATTTTAGAATTTCACGTTTAAAAAAAATGTGATTCTTGCTCTTTTTTTATTTTTACTGAACCTTTCAGATTTTCTGGGAAATTCTAGTAAATTTTACCAGGAAATGAATGATTTTATAATTGATTTTCCCGAAATTTGATTGACAACGAAAAAAAATTATTTATTTATTGGAATTTCGAGGGAGCAAATAAATATTTTCTCGAATTTGAAAATTTTTATAAGCTTATTTTTGGGGGATGAAAAAATTACAAATATTAATGCTTTCAATTTTTCACTTTTTTTCCACATTTCCGATTTATGCAACTTTTATCAAAAATTCGTCTCTGCCTGTTTTAAACATTTAACATAAAATACTCAATTTTTTGTCTCCCTACAAAATTCACCCTTTAAGGGTTTAAAAATTTGATTGCCCGATTTTATAACGATATTCCGGTAACGAGATCGCATTCGACGATACGTACATTCTCCGTCTTGGCAGAACTAAGATTTCCTCTTCCTCTCGAGCTTTTCTTCTAGCGGCAATAGCTTCCACTCTAAATCGGAAGATTTTCGCGGAAACGATTTTGCCCGAGCAGAAAAATCATAGTTTATACGAAACTCTCCGATTTTCCGTCGACTCGAGGTCGGATAATCTCTTGGAATGGCCTTTCAGCTTTTCCAGCAAATCTCCAGAGTCTTTCACTTCTGACACACTTATCTAATATCACATAAATACAGCGGCGTTGTAAAAACTTTATGAGGTTTACGTGCACCTCCTTCTTTGGTCACATTGTAAATCGATTACACGAGCAATGTTAATCCGCGCTCCTTCTAGAGAAGCCAAGCCAGAAATTAGGAGAAAAATGCCATTTTTTTTAATCTCCTCCTGTCTCTGATGGAAGACGGATTGGATCGTCAGTAATTCCGAAAGAAACTCAACTCTCGTATCTCGTAACTATTCGTTTCCGAGGCACCAAAGTGTCGCAAGTGGCAATCGGTGCCAGGTTTTTGCCGAGATGTGTGCCTTCAGCGGCAAACTTCAGAGGTAGACCGGGGACGGGGAAAATGGCATCGAGGATTTTGGGGGTATTTTTTTTTTGTAATGGATTTTCCGGAAAAATTAGGAATTTTAGGGAAAATGGAAATTTGAAGGAATTGGAAATTGGAATAAAAAATTAAGTTTGAAAAGTTTCTCATTTTTTTTTTTTCGATTGGGTTTTGGGAAATTTGGGATTCCTTGGAAAATTGAAATTCACGAAATTAGCATATTTATTTTTAGTATATTTAGTATTTTTTTTTATTTCATTTTTTTTTCCGGTATTTTTTAGAACCGAAAATTCGAAAATATTATTTTTTGGCATTAGGATAATTATAAAATTATAAAATATCGTAGTTTTATTTCATATTTCGAGAAATTTTCCAACTTTCGAAATTCGATCTCATGAAATTTCAAACTTTCTCTTCAAGAAAAATCCAAGATTTTTAAATTCTCAAATTTCGATTTCGTGAAGATTCAAATGTTTTCGTAAGAAAAATCAAGGATCTTTCAAGTTCTCAAATTTCGACCCCGTGAAATTCCAAATTTCTTTCCAAGAGAAGCCTAAGAATTTCTAATTCTCAATTTTCGAACTCGCGAAACTACAAATTCCTTTTTTTAAGAAAGCTCCGAAATTTTCAAATTCTCAAATTTCGAACTCATGAAATTTCATGATCTTTTCCAAAAAAAAGTCCAAGGTGTTCAAATTCACAAATTTCGATCTCGGGAAATTCCAAATTTCTTTCCAAGAAAGGCCCAAGATTGTCAAACTCTCGAATTTCAATTTCGCGAAAATTCAAATTATTTTCGAAGAAAAAGTCCAAGAATTTCAAATTCTAAAATTTCCGATTTTCAATAGCTGGATTTTCGAATCACAAAAAATGTAAAAAAAAAAGAAAAAAACCTCCTCGATAACTTCCCATATAGAAATTTACAGATTGCGCCGACGCTGACAATCAAAACTGTCTTGGGCCAACGCTGACAATCGAGGCTCGGCAACGAACGATGGGCCAATGGTAGACTAAGATGTGGGGAAAGACCGAATGCTGGCACTTAAATGGTGACGCTACTTCCCCAAGAATTGGGCGAAGTCTGTCTCAACCTTGTTACAGCCTTGGGGCTACCTTGGCTAAAAAAAAATATTTGACTTCGTTCAAACCTTGTTTGAGCCTTGTTCGAGCCTTGTTTCAATTAGAGAATCTACTCTGCGCGAAGGAAGCTATGTATACAAAATCATCGTTGGCCCTATGCTGGCAAAGCTTTAGTCGAATGCTGGCAATTAAATGGCGACACTTCATTGCCAAGAATTGGGCGAAGGCCGCCCCAATTTTGCTACGGGCTTGGGGCTACCCTGGCTGAAGAAAAATATTCAACTTCATCCAGACTTTGTTTGAGCCTTGTCTGAGCCATGTTTCACACGGATAAACTATTCTGCGTAAAGAAAATTATCTATACTAAAACATCGTTGGCCCTATGCCGCGGAAGCTTTGGCCGCATGCTGGCTTAAGCACGATCGAGCAATGGCAACGCATTTTGAAACAACACTGGCAAGTACACCAGCCGATATTGGCAATGTATCTACAGCCGTCTACTGTAGTACGGCTAACTAACGCTAGATGGCTTTGTTTCTCGCAAGTGATACTGTGATACACAATTTGTATGTAAGCTCTGATCATAAGCTGGAATATATCTTAAATGAATTTACTGTTCCAGATTTAAATTCAGAATAATAATGATAAAGAAAATGTGGTATTATAATAAACACGTAAAATGTGTTGACAATTTTTGTAATTGAAAAATTGAAAAAGTAGAATAAACAGAAGAAGATAATAATAATAATAATAAAGCAACGGATTATTTTTAATTTACTTGATTTTTAAAATTGGCCCAACATTGGCTCGCCACGGTCCAGTATTGAACAAGCAGTGACCCAAGATTGGCCCAGTACTAGCCCGACATTGGCTCAGCAATGGCTTAGCATTGGTGTACAATAATTTGTAGATCATGCCAAAGCTGTGATGTACCTTATCCAGCTTTTGCGACATGATTGGTAGCCAGGATCGGCGGAAGGTGTAGCCGATGTTATCATTTGAGTGCTGCCGCAACCTTGCCGTCTAAGATTGGTGCAGGCGTGTTCGCCAAGAGTCAGCCAAATCTGCTTGCCGAACCTCAGACAAGCCTCACTGTCACTTAGACTGGGCCAGAGTTGGCCGACAACTGTTTTGATATTACACCAGACTCACGTTCTTATATGCCCAGCATTGAAACAGGATTGGCACTCATCATCGGTAGAATCTTGAACTGATGTTATCATTTCAATGCTGGCCCAAGCCTAGTTGCCAAGGCTCGATCACCGTAATACAGCCTTGGGCCAGCGTTGTCCCCATTGTCGATTTCTACATGGGTTCCTCAATAAAAATCAAATAAAATAAGTAAATAAATAACCGACCTTATTAATTTATTAACAAAAAGGACAATTATTATTATCATCGCCTCCAATTTTCATCAAAACACTTTCTCCAAAAAAAAAAACGTAATTCGCTGGAAAATAAAAATGGAAAAAGAAAGAAAAAGTTTTTTTTTCCCCCATTGAAAATCCCGGACACATCTTCCGGAGGCTCCCCAGCCTGGAAGACCTCAAAATCCGCTCACCCCAATCGCCTCTTACGGGAGAAATCCTTCTGTCTTTGCTCGACGGGTTGAAAGAAACTGGCGCTTCATTACTAAACCCATCACGGAGATCATCATAATCAGCGACGGTAATTCCCTTGTAAATTCCCCGGTTACAAATGGGAAATGGAATGTTACCGGCAAAGATAGCGATCCTTCTCTCGATGCGTGTCCATGTGCACGTGCATGTGCGTGTGCATGTGCATAACGCGTACCTGCTCCGCCTGCTAAACAGTTGATACGCGCTCGTACGTACCCTGAACCAACGTACGAGGAATGTGGCGTAAGTGATTAGTATCCTAATGAGATGGACAATTCTCGAAGCTGCGGATGAGAGAGAGAGAGAGAGAGAGAGAGAGGGAGTTGCATATTCTCGAGCTCGGCTGCGAGCCGCTGCGGCAGCGATACTGCATCGTACCGGCAAACGTGCGAGTATCTCGTCAGATGGACTTTGCATTATTTGGTAGAAGACCGCGTACGAACACATTGATCTAACCGCAGCTCGATTGCCAAACCGCCAGCTGCATTGCAGTTCGTTGAATTCAAATCGAAATATTTCCCACCCACTGCTTTGCTTGTACGACCACATTTTGTTTTAACCCCCCCCCCCCCCCCTCCACCCACCCCCCCGCGGCCTTTTTACCATTTTTGCTGCTGCAAATTTCTGCACATTCCCCTAATTGCGAACCGCGG
This sequence comes from Gasteruption jaculator, assembly GCA_949825005.1. Lineage (NCBI taxonomy): Eukaryota > Metazoa > Arthropoda > Insecta > Hymenoptera > Gasteruptiidae > Gasteruption > Gasteruption jaculator. The sequence goes on along the minus strand of OX463763.1, from coordinate 4,225,205 downwards.
AGGCCTTCTCGCACGTCACCGGGAAAATTGTATCCCATGGCTTTCACGGGGTTTCCGTGAATTCCACGTGGTTCGAAATGGGATTGACGTTAGTTTTTTTTTTTTTGAAAATCACAAAAATGGAAATGCAATTTTCTGTTTTTTTTTTTTCAGTCGAACTTGCAATTTTCGAACTCGCGAAACTTCAAATTCCTTTTGTAAGGAAGGTCCGAGGTTTTCAAATTCTCAAATTTCGAAGTCATTGAATTTCAAAATCTTTTCCCAAAAAAGAAATCCAAGACGTTCAAATTCGCAAATCTCGATCTCGGGAAATTTCAAATTCTTTTTTCGAGAAAAGCCCAAGATTTTCAAAGTCACGAATTTCAATTTCGTGAAATTTCAAAGTAATTGGAAAATCCGAATGAAAAAATTCTGGTAACTTTAATGAGAAAAAATTTGTTATTATAAAATATCTGAAGAAAATGGATAAAAAAAATTAATTATTTACTATTTTTATTTTCATTTTATTTTTTATTCTTATTATTATCATTATTGTTATTCTTATTATTATCATCATCATCATCATTATTATTATTATTATTATTATTATTATTATTATTATTATTATTATTATTATTATTATTATTATTATTATTATTATTATTATTATTATTATTATTATTATTATTATTATTATTATTATTATTATTATTACTATTATTAATTATATTGTTGTTATTGTTGTTATTAAAGATGAAAAACCAAATCACAAAATTCCAATTTCCAAAAAAAATAATCCAAAAAAATATATGTCTACTATTTTTTTTTCTATATCCTTTTTTACCCGTTATTATTATTATTATTAGTATCACTGTAAAACTGAAAAGAAAAACAAATAAAATAATTTCAATTCTCAAAAAAAGAAAAATAAAAACTCCAAAACTACAAAAAAGTTACATAATATATCCACTATTTATATTTTTATCTCGTTTTTTTAACTCTTTTTTTTTTATTGCATCCTTTCTATTTGCCTTTAAATAATGCGAGATTTTTGTCATCCCCCCTCTACGCTGTTGTATTACTCAATTCCAGATGTTGGAAATATGCAGTTTCATAAGTACATAAATGCATTGCAAGCGACAGCGCATTTTATTTACCTCCGTTGTTTGACGTACGAGCGGATTCGAAGAAAAACCGAATTCGAAACGAGTGCAAATATTTTCCCGATACCCCTGTGCAAATTAAAGAGTTCCGAGAGAACGCGGCAAATCTACGTATTTTCCGGTGAATTACAGCACTTGCACCGACGCGAGGTGCACTTTCGGGGATTTTTCCCCGAAAATGGAGCATCGACTCTTTTTGAATTCTGCCGCCGAAAAAGGAGGAACCCAAGCGGTTGCGGGAACAAGAGATTTCCCGGCACTCGAACTCTCGGAATCGAGTGCCGGTAACATAGAGTTCCGTGGAGAGCCAGTGCCGAGGTTGCCTTTTTCGTGGAGGGTCGATAAGGCGCTGTTTTATCTAAGGGTCGATCGATAGCTCCTGCTGCCACCTGGTGGCGAGAGAAAACAGCGGGTGAATAGGAGTTTGAAGTTGAAATTTCCCGCGGGAAGTTTCGAATTTTTCGAAAATGTTGAGTTTGAAATTGATTGTAGGCAAATTTTGTCAACCCTTAAAATTTTAATTAAAAAAAAATTTTTTTTTAATATTAAAAATTGCTAAATTTTTAAATTGAAATTTAATGAATTTTAACAAAGCATGATTTTTTCTAAAATTGCGAATTTCGTTGAATTTATAACAACCCCCATAAGTACTAGGTTTTCATTTTGAAAATTTCGAAATTTTAATTATAATTAAATTAAATTCATTAATTTTAGTAAATTATGGAATTCTCAGAATTTCGAATTTTTTTGGATTCGCAAAATATGGAATTTTTTTTTTTAATTATGGAATTTCTTTCGTGTAGAAAATTTTCAACCCCTAAAATTCTAATTCTTTATGAAAAATAACATTAAGTTTGGAAATTTTTGAAAGGGATTCGTCCCACATTTGTATTACGCGGGCTATGCGCAAGCAAGCGGCGATCCGCAACTATACAGCGCAGGTATAGCGGTTCGTCTGTCCGTCCTTAATATCCGGTTTTGTTGTTCGTTCGTTATCCGGCGTTGTCTCGTAGCATCTTTTCGAATCGTACAGCGAAGCTTATCGTGTTAATTATATTTCTCTTTTATATTTATAATAAATAACCCATCAAGGTTATGGGCCCAGCATATTTCAACTGCGCAAGTATATTTAAATAAAAGAAGAGAAAAGCAAAGGGAAATACTTTGTGGTGAAAATACGCATAAGTGAGGTTATGTAAGGACTGCCTCGTGGCGATAACGAAAAAGTAAAGTAACTCGAAATAGTAAGAAAGATGACTACTTTCACGCAATTAGTTGATCGAATTGATAAGTTAAACGGCAATAATTATCGATCATGGCAATTCAACATGAAAATGGCTTTGGTTCAACGCGAATTATGGCAACATGTAAGTGGAGATGCCGTAGAACCAGAAGAAAACGTAGCAAAGCAAACGTTCATACGAAAGGAAGAAAAGGCATTGGCTACAATTGCTTTAAGTATCGAAGCGGAACATCAGATACATATTATGGACTGTACAAAAGCTTCTGACGCGTGGAATACGTTGAAGAGAGTATTTGAACCGAAATCTCGACCAAGGATTTTACAATTGAAAAAACAAATGGTTTCGATACGACTCGAATCCGATGATACAATGATGTCGTATCTGTCAAGAATAAAAACATGCAGTGATAGTCTCAAGGAAGCTGGTCATGAAGTAAAGGATGACGACTTGGCGTATGCTATGTTGTGTGGATTACCGGATAGCTACGAAGGGATCATCATGTCATTGGCGAATTTGGATGATGAAAAATTCAAGTCAACCGAGATAAAAGGAATATTGTTGAGCGAGTACGAGCGGAGAGCAGCCAAGGAGTCAAGCAACACCGAGGATCGGAAGGAGGCATATCATCAAGCGAAGGAAGTCCCACGTCAACAAAAGGAACACAAAAAGGAAGAAAGAAAGTGCTTCAAGTGTGGTAAACAGGGCCATTTAGTTAAAAATTGTCAGTCAAAAGTGCAAAGCGCAAAGACTAATTGGAAACAGGGTGCGTCAAACCAGCGTAAACATAAAGATACTCTTTTGTTAGAATTAAATAATGTTCAATTAGATGATTCATGGTTGATAGATAGCGGAGCAACTCATCACATTTGTAAGCATAAAGACTGGTTTACAAATTATAGATCTATCGCAAGTGAGACGATTTACTCCGCTGATAATGAGGCACAAAGTAATTTAAAGGCTGTCGGTATTGGTGACATCGAAATAGAAACTTTCGTAGGTAACGATTCTTTCAATATAACTTTGCATAATGTGTACCACGTTCCTAATGTGAGAAGAAATCTGTTGTCAGTATCACAAATAGAAAATAAACAGAAGCGACTGATAATTGATAATCATAGATTACAGATTCAAAACAAAAAGAATAAGATGATAGTGGGGGAAGCATTTTGCAAAAATGGATTATATGTTGTTAAAAGTAAAATAAATAGGAATGATTCTGATCAAATGGAAACGTACATTGCTAATAATGATAAATTAAATGATAGCGAAAAGTGGCATCAGAGATTCTGTCATGTGAATGTGAAAAATATTAAGGAACTTTCAAGTAAAGAACTAGTGAGAGGCCTAGATAATTTGAATATTGAGGCAATTCATTGTAACGGATGCAGTACTGGTAAAGCTGTAAAAGCTCCATGTAAAAGCATAGGAAGTAGACAAACAAAAGCTGTATTAGAACTAGTTCATTCTGATTTATGCGGACCTATGCAGGTGAAATCAATGGGAGGTTCTAAGTATTTTTTAACGTTTACTGACGATTATTCGCGAAAAACTACTATATATTGTTTGAAAAGCAAAAATGAAGTATCGAGTTATATGCAAAAATATATAGCTAGAGTGGAGAGAGAAACTGACAGAAAGGTAAAGCGAATAAGAACCGATAATGGATTAGAATTTTGTAATAAAGATATAATAACATTATTTGACGATTTAGGTATCAAGCATGAACGTACAAATACGTACACGCCGCAGATGAATGGAATAGCCGAAAGAGTTAATAGGACGCTAATGAATCTCGTACGTGCAATGTTAAAAAGTGCGAAACTTCCTGAAAGATTTTGGGCTGAAGCGTTATCAACTGCGTGTTATATCAGGAATAGAGTCATACATTCAGCTGTTGAAGATGACGTTCCAGAAGGTGTATGGACTGGAAACAAACCAAGCGTAAGACATTTGAGAATGTTTGGATGTTTAGCATATGCACATGTTGCAAAACAAGGTAAACGTAAGTTAGATTCAAGAGCAAAAGAGTGTATATTTGTAGGGTATTCAAACCAAACTAAAGGATATAGACTATGGGATCCGACTAGGGACGATATTATTCATACTAAACACGTCGAATTTGTAGAAGGAATGTGTGGTTTCGAATATATTTATGGAAAGCAAACGTATGATGTACCTATTGACGAGGACGAAAGTGTTGTTGATAGAGTAGAAACTACTAGAGACGATATAAAGTTAGATGTTGATGAAAATGGTGCATCATGTAGTACAACTGAAGACAATGTAAGGTTAGATGTTGACGAAAATCACGCATCATGTAGTACACCAATTGTTGAAGTACCTCAAACGGAAATTGATAATGAGGAAGGTAATTTTAACGATAATTCTAGCAGCGAGAAAATTGTGGTTAAGACTCCAGCTCGCACGACTGGTCGCGGAAAAGTGATTAGAAATCCTTGGGGTCGTGCAGGTAAACCCAAAAATGTTGAAATAAATTTGATTGAAATAGTAGAACCAACTACTTTCGAACAAGCGATGTCATCGCCTCAATCCAAAGACTGGAGAGCAGCCATGGATGAGGAGATGCAAACCTTGGAAAGTAGAGATACTTGGGAAGTCGTAGATAAAAGTGAAAATATCAAATGTATTGGCAGTAAATGGGTTTATAAAGTTAAAACTGATCCTACCGGAAAAATAGTTAGATATAAGGCAAGACTAGTAGCACAAGGGTATAGTCAAGAGAAAAATGTAGACTATTTTGACTCGTATGCACCAGTTGCAAACATCTCAATAGTTAGATTACTACTAGCGATGTCGATATGCGAAGGTTGGCAAGCATACCATTTAGATGTTAAATGTGCGTACTTGCATGGTGAATTGACCGAACTGATTCACATGAAACTACCACCAGGATATAATGAGTCAAATGTGAAAATAGCGAAATTAAAGAAACCAATTTATGGGCTAAAGCAGTCAGGTCGTTGCTGGAATAACACAATTGATGCATTTTTAACTAAAAATGGATTTTTGAGATTAAAAACTAACAACTGTGTTTACACGTATAACAACGACGTTATCATAGCTATTTACGTCGATGATATTATCCTGTTTAGCAAAAATATTGATGAAACAAACGAAGTAAAAGCATTGTTAATGTCCGAATTTGAAATAAGAGATTTGGGAATTGCATCATATTTTCTCGGAATAAATATAAGTTACGTCGAGCAAACTATGAAATTGTCACAAGAACTGTACATAGAAAAGCTCTTAGATGAGTATGAGATGAATGAGTGTAAAACAACTAAGACACCTATCGAACTCGGTATAAAATTGTCAAAACGTGATTGTCCTCAAAATGAAATTGAGCAAGAGGAAATGAAGAATGTACCGTATAGACAATTAATTGGATCGCTTATGTATATAGCGTTAGCAACTCGTCCGGATATCATGTATGCTGTATCAAAATTAGCACAATTTGTATCAAATCCGGGCAAGTTACACTGGACGCAAGCAAAGAGAGTGCTAAGGTACTTATCTTTAACGAAAGAAAAAGCCTTAACATACAGTCCAGGGAATAACGAAATAGAGATATTTAGCGATGCCGATTGGGGAGCAGATATCGATGATAGACATTCCTGTAGTGGAATGGCAGTATTTTTAGGAGGAAATCCGATTTCTTGGAAGTCGAACAAACAAAAATCGATATCCACTTCCACAATGGAAGCAGAGTATGTTGCGTTGGAAAATGCCGTAAAAGAAGCAATGTGGATGCGTATGATGTATAATGAGTTACGGAATTTATTGAACGTTACTGTACCTTGTGAGCCATACGTCATTAGATGCGACAATAAATCAGCTATTGATTTTACTTTAAACAGAGTTGAAAGATCAAAGACTAAACATATAGACATAGCCTATCATATCACTAGAGAAAAGTACGAAGAAGGCTTAATACGGTTGAAATATGTCTCATCTAGCGACAATGTGGCAGATATATTTACGAAGGCGTTACCATATAACGTAATGGCAATTCACGTTGATAAGTTAAGATTATATTGAAATTTAAGTTTTTGTAAGAATTGCATGTGTGACAAAAGTGGGGGAATGAAAGGGATTCGTCCCACATTTGTATTACGCGGGCTATGCGCAAGCAAGCGGCGATCCGCAACTATACAGCGCAGGTATAGCGGTTCGTCTGTCCGTCCTTAATATCCGGTTTTGTTGTTCGTTCGTTATCCGGCGTTGTCTCGTAGCATCTTTTCGAATCGTACAGCGAAGCTTATCGTGTTAATTATATTTCTCTTTTATATTTATAATAAATAACCCATCAATTTTCAATTTGAAAAATAATTTTAAGACGCATAACGAAATTTTCGGAAAATTGTCGAAACTGCAATTTCAAATTTTCAACCCTTAAAATTTTAATTTTTTTTTAATATTGAAAATTGCTAAATTTTTAAATTGAAATTAAATGAATTTTAACAAAGCATGATTTTTTCAAAAAATTTTGAATTTCGTTGAATTTATAACAACCCCCGTAAACACTAGGTTTTGATTTTGACAATTTCGAAATTTTAATTATAATTAAATTAAATTAATTAATTTTAGTAAATTATGGAATTCTCAGAATTTCGAATTCTTTTCAATTCAAAAAATATGAATTTCTTTCGTGTAGAAAATTTTCAACCCCTAAAATTCGAATTCTTTTTGAAAAATAACATTAAGTTTGGAAATTTTCAATTTGAAAAATTTGAAAAATAATTATAAGACGCATAACGAAATTTTCGAAAAATCGTCGAAACTGCAATTTCAAATTCTGTAAAAAAAAATAAAAGCTTCTTGGATATTTTATTTTATTTTTTTTTCAAGAAAATACGGGGCAGTTTTTTTATGCATTCCCGGAATCCAGAGTTGCTCCGCTAAAATATTTATTTATGAAAGTAAATAATTCATCGAAGCGCCGGGAAATGTTTCACTGACGTGGATTAAGGGTGAAAAATGTGCGATAAAAGAAAAGGGGGAATTAATTGACCGTTGAAGTTTTACGATCAGTTTCTAAGATTATAAATGAAATTAACGCAGGAGCCCTGGTATAATAGGAAAGGACACGCCTAGCCCCAATTATTGAGCCAGATGTGCACGTGAGCCACATTAAACTTACCTTTTTTTCCGATAATTAGCCGAAGTATCTTCGGAGGAGCCCACATTTTTCTTTTTTTTTTGCAGGATCCGCTGGCTCCCATACGAATGCACTTAGAAATGTTGGAATAACTACCCCGGAAATTTGTTTTTGTTCGAAAAAAAAATGTATGTATAAATTTTTATGTAAAAAAAAAGTATATGTAAAAATTTATGTGTAAATTTTGTTGTTCGAAAAAAAATGTATGTATAAATTTTTATGTAAAAAAAAATTGATATGTAAAAATTTATATGTATAAATTTTTTTTTCTTTTTGTTTGAATGTAATTTCCAAAAAATTACCGGAAGTGAAATATAAATTTTTGTAAAAAATGAAGACTTATAGGAATTACCAATTAAATTAGTAATTATTTATTAGAAGGTATGAGGATTTTGTAAAAATATTTATTAAGGATTTTTTTTATTCATCGAAAATAAATGATAAATAAATTATTTTTTATTATAAATAATTAATATTCAGAAAGGGGATTCTAATTTCCAAAAGTTTCCCGGAAACTAATAAATTTTAGAATTTCACGTTTTGAAAAAATGTGATTTTTGCTCTTTTTTTTTATTTTTACCGAATCTTTCAGATTTTCTGGAAAATTCTAGTAAATTTTACCGGAAAATGAATTATTTGATAACTGATTTTCCCGAAATTTGATTACCAACGAAAAAAATTATTTATTTATTGGAATTTCAAGGGAACAAATAAATATTTCCTCGAATTTGAAAATTTTTCTAAGCTTATTTTTGGGGGATGAAAAAATTACAAATCGCAAAAATCATTAATGGTTTCAATTTTTCAATTCATAATAATTAAGTAGATTTTTGATTTTTCATGGAATTCCAAATTTTTCCCGGAAACTGATGAATTTTAGAATTTCACGTTTTAGAAAAATGTGATTTTTGCTCTTTTTTTTATTTTTACTGAATCTTTCAGATTTTCTGGAAAATTCTAGTAAATTTTACCAGGAAATGAATTATTTTATAATTAATTCCCAAATTTCTCGTATAAAAAGAAACAAATTAACAATTATATAAACAAAACAAAAAAAATGAAACGATTTTTGAGAGAGTCAACCTAAAAGTTCGAGAATTCTGGTAAATTCTACCAGAAAATATATGAATTTAGAATTCATTCTTAAAATATAAAAATAAAAATGAAAAAAAAAAAAATAATCATAAAAAAAATGCTAAAATAATTTAACAATTTTTGGCGAATCAATATTCACAAATTCGACCTAGAAATTTCAAATTCTGGCGAATTTTACCAGAAAATCTATCACTTTATAATTTATTCCCAAAATACTCCTACAAAAAGGACCAAAATAAATTTCCTAAAAACGCCAAAAACAATTCTTGGACCTTTATTACCCCAAATAACAAACAAAATTCCACCTACGATTTTCAATTTTAATATTAACTTTAAAAAAAAAAGAAATTTTAATATTCATACAAAAATTATTAAAAAAAAAAATTAAATAAAATTCACCATCGTTTCCAGGATTCGGGTTAAAAATCTTCCTTACGTCTATCAGCGAATTCATCGGCTAGAAAAATGAGGACAATCCCGCTAAACCCGTGTAATGCAAAGTTCAACGGGTTTTAATTTCATTCTGTTTAATTGCATTTTTCTAATAATAGTTTTATTACCTCTTTTTTTTTTTTTATCAAAGCCCAGATTTTTCCGCTGCACGATATTCATAAAAAGTATGAAAGAATTTAATTGAACGAGGTTCTCCATCCCCCCCCCCCCCTTCTATTTTTGGTGACATCAAAAAATCGAGTGACTTTTGAACCCTCGCAAATGTGATTTGCCCCAATAACTAATACGTAATGTTATTAAAATATTTTATAGTTCGACCCCCCCCCCCCCCCCATCAACACTTTTTTTTTATTTTACAAAAAAAAGGCTTTATCAAAGCTCCGTCCAATTAATTATCGATAAAATTGCATTTTTAAAAGACCGTCTTTGGCTCCTTTAAAAGTGAAGCAATCTGTTGGCTGTCAGTTGCATAGAAAAGATAAATATAGCTGTCAGCCTTTGATACAGCGGATGGAAATTATATAATGCAGACGGTTTGGAGATATTTCCACAATTTGTGTTTTGTGTGAATGTCTAAAAAGGAAATCGATCCAAAGGCAATTCCGTTTAAAGCAATACCGCCCATTCAGGGCGAAACAGTTGTGCAGTTCCAGTTAAACAATTTGAAAAACCAGAGTGGAAACACCGAGGAAACTTTCGGCTTGGCTCACTTTAAAGCCCAAAGTCCCTCCTTTTGTTCCCGCAAATTGGAAATATTTCAATACAATTCGAACTCGAAATACAAATTTGCGAAGATAAAAGGTCCTTTCTGTAGATCCCTCTTTGAAAATCGCTACTGTTTATTCGGTTAAATTCGAAAATTCGTAACTTGGAAATGAAAATTCGTGGAAATATTTTCACCACGGCTCATTTTGAAGCTTAAGATTTCTTCTTTCAGTGCTAGAAATTTCGAATATTGAAATCATTTTTATCCTACAATAAAAATTATTGAAGACCAAAATCCCTTTTTTTCTGAATCTCTCATTTAAAATTTGCACTATTTTTCATAATCAAATTTGAAAATTCATAACTTGGAAACCAAAATTTCTAGAAATGTCCGCATAAGCTCATTTCGAAGCTTAAAGCCTCTTCTTTGAATCCTAAAAATTTCAAATATTAAAAAAATTTGTATCCTAAAATAGAAATTATTGAAGACCAAAATCCTTTTTTCCTAAATCTCTCATTTAAAATTTGCACTATTTTTCATAACCAAATTTGAAAATTCATAACTTGGAAACCAAAATTTCTAGAAATGTCCGCATAAGCTCATTTTGAAGCTTAAAGCCTCTTCTTTGAATCCTAAAAATTTCACATAGTACAAAAATTTTTATCCTACAATAAAAATTTTTGAAAACCAAAATTCCTTTTTCCTAAATCTCTCATTTGAAATTAACACTATTTTTTTAAATCAAATTTGAAAATTCATAACTTAGAAACCAAAATTTCTAGAAATTTCCGCATAAGCTCATTTTGAAGCTTAAAGCCTCTTCTTTGAATCCTAAAAATTTCAAATATTAAAAAAATTTGTATCCTAAAATAGAAATTATTGAAGACCAAAATCCTTTTTTCAAAATCTCTCATTTAAAATTAACACTATTTTTCTTAATCAAATTTGAAAATTCATAACTTGGAAACCAAAATTCCCACCAATTTCCACATAAGCTCATTTTGAAGCTTCAAGTCTCTTCTTTCAACACTAAAAATTCCAGATATTAAAAAAAATTCTTACTTAAAAATACAAATTATTAAAACCAAAGTTCCATTTTTTTTAATTCTCTTTCCAATTATGCACCACTTATTTTCCCCAATTAGACTAAAAAATTCGTAACTAGAAAACCAAAAATCTCAAAATCTCCCACATTGGCCCATTTTAAAGCCAAAAGCTCGTTCCTCAATGCCTATAAATTTCAAAACCTAAAAAAAAATATATTTCCGACCAAGCTACGGGAGAAAAAGTGCGACAGGAATACCTCGAAATCGTGATGTCATAATTTTCGATCCTTTTTTCCACAAGAAATATAGAAAAAAAAATAAAGCTCAATCGATTCGGTGGAAATAGATGCAAACGGGTGGAGAAATCAATTTAATACGTATACAATAGATATACAGAAACCAATTCAATAGGTATTCAGTGGGCATACAAACCAATTCAAAAGGTATACAAATCGATGAAACTTGAGACGGAAATTTATACGGTGTCTGTCTATCGACTCTCGGAGGAGAATCGAGCAAACTGTATTTACCGGTTGGTACTTGGAAACTTTGAGATGAAGGGAAGTCGCAAAATAGTCTATAACTAATGACTCGTCTAAAGCTCCCGAAACCGGTGTTGATCTTCGTGTTTGTTAAATTACACGCCTAACGATTATCTTCATGAAGGCATCAAATGTTTGTCCGAAGCTATTCGGCAGGCGGAAGAAAACAAATTAAAACTTTCCGTTTCCAGGCGAGCTCGGGGATGGAAATTTTCATCGGCCTTTCCAATCGAAACAACGTGAAATTCATCTTTCACCCCCTCGATGTGGTTAAATTTGAAAAAGAAAAATTTTTTTTTAATTAAAATTTTCAAAATTTGCCACCAGCGATTCAAAAAAAAAATGTTATTTTTGAAATTTTTTGCGGTAAATTTTGATAAACAAATTTGTAATACACTGCAATGGGTGTTATTAATTATTGACCCTTAATGGTCACACGTTCTAAAAGTAACGTATTGGTCACACGGGGTCGGAATGACCCCAGCCGTGTTTAAACAATCACCACGTTGCCTATATCATTCCGAGCGACTCATAAAAACTCAGGATATTAGTTTGAACCTTTTGGAATGATAACATCATCGCAAAAAATTTTTCTCAAATTTTCAAAATGGCGAAAAAAAATCAGGAAGGAGACCATCCGTAAAAAATACCATTTTTTACTTAAAAAATCATAACTCTGGCAATTTTTAATATTTTTTCATAAAATTTTAGGGTGATATTCTTGAGATGTCAGAGTGTATAAAAAAAAATAACTTCATAGTGGGCGCTTCAAAAAAGGTATTTATTTTGACATTTGAAGAGGGTTTTCCCGACGTTAATCTTATCTTACAAAGGAAATCCCAAAGCACTATTAGAGGGAAGGCTAGACCAATCGGGCGCCAGTAACTTATAGTAATTCTAGTTAGTTTCCGTTGGGGTCATTTTGACCCCGGGTGACCATTAAGGGTTAATATTAATATTAATTTGATTGGTTTTCATTTTTCCCTAAATTTTAATTACACCCTTTTGGGGGATTTCAATTATTAAATATTAATTTGTATATTTTTTTCTCTATTTTTGTAATAAATATTGCAATTTTATTGCAAATTAGAGATTAATTATATAATAATGTTAAAAATATTTATTTAATGGTTCGCAAGTCGAATTTTTGGAAATTAATTAGATCCAAAAGTCATTATCAACTTTTTTGACCTAAAATAATTTTTTATTATTTTATTTTTTTACGATTTGTTTTTTGTCAATTAGTATTCCTTATAAATTTTGTAATTTCACTGCGAAAAAGGGGTTAATTAGATATTAATGATAATTAACAAATTACTTCGTTCGTCCCTGAGTGGAGATTTTGAAATTTATTTAGATCCTAAAACCATAAATTAATCCTAATTACGAATCTTTTGGATACAAAATTATTTAATATTGTTTTTTACGTTTTCTTTGTTATTAATTAGTATTTTTTTTAGAAAATTACGTTTTTCAGAAAACACAATTTTACAATTCCCTTGCGAATAAGGGGTTAATTGGATATCGACATTAATTAATAATAATTACTGAAATTTTCATCGCTGAGTCGAAATTTCGAAATTTCATTGCAATTAACTCCAATTACAAGCTTTTCGGGCCTTCGATTATCGAACGTTAATTTTTTTTTTACGTTTTGTTTTGCATTTTTTTTATGAATCTCGTAGCTCATTTCAAATGGGAAGAGGTTAATTAAATATTAATAATAATGAAATTGTCGCTTGTTTCAACCCCGAGTCGAAATTTCGAAATTTAATTTGATCCAAAAGTCGCGAATTAATTCCAATTATCAATTTTTGAGTCATGCCTTAAATTATTTTTTATATTTTGCTTGCTACTTATTATCATTATCATTATCATTATCACTATCACTATCACTATCACTATCACTATCACTATCACTATCACTATCACTATCACTATCACTATCACTATCACTATCACTATCACTATCACTATCACTATCACTATCACTATCACTATCACTATCACTATCACTATCACTATCACTATCACTATCACTATCACTATCACTATCACTATCACTATCACTATCACTATCACTATCACTATCACTATCACTATCACTATCACTATCACTATCACTATCACTATCACTATCACTATCACTATCACTATCACTATCACTATCACTATCACTATTACTATCACTATCACTGTCATTATCATTATCATTATCATTATCATTTTTTTTTCATAAATTCCCACTCGAAAGGGGTAAATTCAAAATGGCCGACGAAGGTTCCTTCCTTCTCTTCCTCGTCCTTTTTTCCTTCATACGAAAATTGCCTGGCCTAATTTTTGAAAATCTGCAATCCAACCGGTTTACTTACTACGAAATGGAGCGTTAAAACAATTTCCAGTGAATATCGATTTTGAGTTAATTGCGAAAGGTAAAGACACAAAAGCTCGCAGTTCAATTATTTGCCATTCTACGATAACGTCTTTGCGAGGATTTTCTTTGAGATGCAAATGGAGAGAGAGAGAGAGAGAGAGGGAGAGAGAGGGAGTATCAGTGGAGCTTCGACTAGACTGTGTAGAGCAAAGTTAAATTGCGTACTCCAAGCATTGGCGCAATTGGAATTCCGTCTTTTAATCAACTATAATTGTCATAGTAAAGGAAAGCGATTTCATGATTTCCCCGTCGACCTCCTCAGCGTTACCGAGGAGGATTCCAAAGGCAAAATCGACCGAGGCTAAATCCTTAAATTCACCCGTGGCATGAGCGCGCGGTGCTGCAAGTGCATGAATATACGTGCGATGCAATTCCGTGCTCCTGAAGTCTCGATTTTCGTTGACAGCGCCACGCACGATACCGACAGTTTCGAAAACAGGTATCGCGTCTTCTCTCCCCTATTCGCTGTCCTCTTTTATTTCTCAATTTTTTCTGAAATTTTTTTTTTTTCGAAAACACGCGATAAAAAAAAATGCGTGATTCGAATTTTCTTAGTTCGGGTATTTTAAGTGAGTACTTTTTAATTTGACAAAACGTGAATTTTGATTTTTCAGCGAAAGTTTGATGTTTTTTTTTATTTTTTATTAATTTTTTTGTATTTTTAATTTGAATTTTTGACGGAAAATGTAACATTTGAAAATGGATTGAAAATGGTTTTAAGATTTTTACCAGGAAAAGACACAAAATGAATTTCCTACAAATAATTTGAGTAATTTACAATTTTTGGTTAAACAATTTTTCAAAACTTTGATTTGAAAAATGGAGAAGTTTGAAGAATTCTAGGGAATTTTACTAGAAAATGTAATATCTTATAATTTAATCTCAAAATGTTCAAATAGAAAGAAACAAAAGGAATTCCCTGAAAATAATAAAATATTTAAGTTTTACGATTTTTGGTGGAAAATAATGAGAAACTTGATTCACCAAATTGAAGAATTTTCAAAAATTCTAGAAAATTTCACCAGAAAATGTATTATTTTATATCAGATTCTCAAAATACCCGAAAAAAGAGACAAAATAATTTCGTAAAAATAACAAAACAAAAAAATTGGTCCAAATAAAAGATTGGTAAAATAAAGAAAAAATTTGCTCCAAAAATTGTTTACAAAATTTAACTTACAAAATGGAAGAATTCTAGTATATTAATAAAATAAATATTATTTTCAACTTTGTTCACAAAATAATCGTATAAAAAAAGAAAGAAATCGCTGAAAAATAATTTTAAAAAAATTCCTGCGATTTTTCACGAAGACTATTTTGAAAAAAATTCGCCTTACAAATTGGCTATTGACAGTTTAGGAAACAAGCGCAGATCTCGTCTCTCCGATTTCCCATCCTTTTCTTCTTTTTTTTTCTCCCTCGTTTCGGGGACAAAGAAACTCGCGAGTAATTCATTAGTTCGTTTAGATTAAGTGTCAGCTTGACATCTCCTGCAGGCGAATAGTCGATACGATCCGCGGTAGCTAAAAACGTTTTGGCTCGAGGCACCGAAAAAAAAAGAAAAAAAATCGACGAAATTGAATTTACGTCCATGGAAAATCATAGCGTCTCTGCCCGATCTGCTAAATATTGCGGAACGCGAGAAAATTCTGTCTCTCGAATAAAAGAAGGTATTCCTTTCCTTTATGATCCTAATAGATCTTGTTGCAGTCGTTTCATTTGACTTCCCCTTCTCTCTCAAATTGATCTATATATATATATATATATATATATATATATATTTGTGTCCGAGTATGAATTTTTCTGTGTGTGTGTGTATGTGTGTGTGTATTTTATTTGGTCACGTTACATAAATTATTCCTGATATTGTACTTTTACCGTCGAATATCGATACCGATAACTTCGCAAGAGGCAATATTTAGTTTCTGATAAAAGAGAGACAGAGAAATTTGATATTTTTCCACGATTCCGTGATTGGCTTGGTCTTCCCCGTGAGGAAAAAAGAAATCTTTTTTTTTTAAATATATTTCCCAGGTAGGTATGGGAGAAAACCGTGAATTTCGTTTTTATAAATAATTGCGAGCTTATAAAAAATATCTTTACTATTATTTTTAATTGACCGAATATGTATGTTTTTTTTTTAAATAAAAAATAATACATATTTGATTAGTTATTAAATTTTCACGAAAATACAAATTAAATTGAAATTCACGAAAATGCAAATTAAAGAAAATGTTTCATTTTAAAATCGATTGAAAATGGGAAAATATGTATTTTTTTTATTTTTTCTTTAAAAAAATACATATTTGATTAGTTATTAAATTTTCACGAAAATACAAATTAAATTGAAATTCAAATAATTTCCAAAATACTTTTTTTTTAAATTTAAAATAATTTTGTCATCGTCATTTCAAATTATAATTATCGTACATATAATTATTAAAATTTTATGCAAAAGATTTTTTGGTAATTTTTTCGAAAACGCCGAAATAAAAAGAAAATGAGTGATTCAAATTTTCTTACTTCGGGTATTTGAGTACTTTTTATTTTGAGAAAACGTGAATTTTTATTATTAAGCGAAAATTTGACGCTCTTTTATTTTTTACTAATTTTGTTATTTTTAATTTGAATTTTTGACGGAAAATGTATCATTTCAAAATTGATTGAAAATGGGAAAACATGTATTTTTTTATTTTTTCTTAAAAATGAAAAAAAAAATACACATTTGATTAGTTCTTAGATTTTCGCAAAAATACAAATGAAATTGAAATTCAAATAATTTCAAATACGAATATCAATTTCTATCAAATATAATTTTACAAAAACCAAAATATCCAAAATACATTTTCTTTTTAAATTCAAAATAAGTTTGTCATCGTCATTTCAAATTATAATTATCGTACATATAATTATTAAAAATTTATCCAAAAAATTTTCAGATTCTCCTTTTCAAAAATTGAACAAAGAAAAAAAAAGAATAAATATAAATATAAAAATAATTAAATATTATTTTTACCAGATAATTGTCATATTTTATATTTTATGTCATAAAAATCTTGCTCGTGACGATCAATTACGTCCGAGTAATCAATCCCATCGAGATCAAAGCTTGATTGCCGCCTGTATCGGTAAAATTGACCCGGATTGCTTTCGCCGGTAAGACGAGGTTCGGCGGAAATGAAAAATGTCGTATTTCCGGCGGAACGAAAATCGGATCTCGAATTGACAAGTCTGACGGCGTAATTGCTCTCGGATGGAGTTGAAATACCATATATTGACAATAATCGATAATTTTCCAATTTTATCTTGGAAATTCGTAACTTCCCGAAAGCATCGAATTTTCAATAAAAAGCATATTTTAGTATTCGCGCGGATTTGGAATTTCGCCAATTTCCGGAATTACTTTTTGTTATATCCCATAATCAATTTTTATTTTTTTTTTTTACGTCAAATAAA
This sequence comes from Gasteruption jaculator, assembly GCA_949825005.1. Lineage (NCBI taxonomy): Eukaryota > Metazoa > Arthropoda > Insecta > Hymenoptera > Gasteruptiidae > Gasteruption > Gasteruption jaculator. The sequence continues at coordinate 4,207,908 of OX463763.1, read as the reverse complement.
TTTGGCATTAAAATTCGAAACCTTGGAGATGAATTTTCTTTGAATTAAGAAATTAATGAAAGCAGTTGCAATTTTCGAGTGTTGAAGGAAGAAGGAAAAAAAAAATATCCCCAAAAGTTTCAAATTTTCATATAAATGTTGTTTTTTTTTTATTTCCCCAATTACGAGATCTATTTTTAGATATAATTGGACGTACAACGGTGGTTTTTTTTTTGCTTCTTACAAAATTAATTAGCGCCGTTATTGGGAAAATACTCCCCATTCCATCCATGCAAGTATGAATTTCCAACGGGTTTCCATTTTTAGCCGAAAAATTGCATAAATTTTTGGATAAAATGGAACTTAGATAAAGCCATATTTTTTTTTATCTATCAAATAATCAATTTTTCTGTCGCAAAAAATCAATATTTAATCAATGTAAATATTGATTCAATATGAAATCAATATTTAATAATTGGCATGAGAATTCGAAACATTGGAAAACAATTTTTCTTGAAACGAGAAAATTTTGAAAGCAGCTGCAATTTGTAATTTTTGAAAAAATACTGTCACGTCCGTAGCAATACAACCCTAGCAATCCCGTCACAATACAAAAAAAAGAAATTTCTTCAAAAGTTTGGAATTTTCAAATAAATGTTTTTTTTATTTCGAATAATCAATATTTAATCGATTTGGCATAAAAATTCCAAACACCGAACACAAATTTTTTGTGATACATGAAAATAATAAATTGCAAACAATTGCAATTTTTGAGAATTGAAAAATCCAGAAAAAAAAGAAATTTCCTCAAAAGTTTCGAATTTTCAAATAAAGGTTTTTTTTTTATTTCGAATAATCGATATTTAATCGATTTGGCATAAAAATTCCAAACATCGGACACAAATTTTTTGTGATACATGAAAATAAGAAATTGCAAACAATTGCAATTTTTGAGAATTGAAAAATCCAGAAAAAAGAAATTTCCTGAAAAGTTTTGAATTTTCAAATAAATGTTTTTTTTATTTATTTCGAATAACCAATATTTAATCGATTTGGCATAAAAATTAAAAATTCCAAACATCGGACACAAATTTTTTGTGATACATGAAAATAAGAAATTGCAAACAATTGCAATTTTTGAGAATTGCAAAATCCAGAAAAAAGAAATTTCCTCAAAAGTTTCGAATTTTCAAATAAATGTTTTTTTTTATTTCGAACAATCGATATGTAATCGATTACACAAAAAATTATCTGTGATACATGAAACTAATAAATTGCAAAAAATTGCAATTTTTAAGAATTGAAAAATCCAGAAAAAAAGAAATTTCCTCAAAAGTTTCGAATTTTCAAATAAATGTTTTTTTTATTTCGAATAACCAATAATATTAATAAATAAATAAATAAATATTTAATCGATTTGGCATAAAAATTAAAAATTCCGAACATCGGACACAAATATTTTGTGATACATAAAAATAATAAATTGCAAACAATTGCAATTTTCGAGGATTGAAAAATCCCGAAAAAAGAAGAAATTTCCCCAAAAGCTTGGATTTTATTTCATAAACAATTTTCCCTATTTTTATATTTTCCAATTCGGGAAAATCGATTTTCAGACACAATTGCCCATAAAATAAAATTTTTCGTCTTTTCGTTAAATTAAAAATATCCGCTATTGGGAAAATACTCCTGATTCGATCGATGCAAGAACGAATTTTCCAACGGGTTTCTATTTTTAACCGAACAATTGACAACAAACTGTCAGACGCGCACGTACGTGGTAGAAATCCAATAAGAATCTATTCTCGCCTTTGCCTCGCTCTTTTGGAAACTCGCGTAAAGACGCGACTTGCGGGTTAGCTTATTTCGCGTTTCCGACTTGATTAGGCAAATGCATGACGGATAATTCGCCTGAAAGTCGGGTCGCCCCCGTGGAAATAAAGTTTCGAGGAAATACACATTCGCGATATTAGTTTAAAAGTAGGAAATAAGACGTTCCCGTGGAAGGAAGAAAGAAAGAAAGAAAGAAAAAAAAAATATCGAAAGGAAAGGAAAGGAAAGTTTTATCAGTTGCCCCTGCCCCTGTCGAATGTCTATTTTTGTGCATCCATGCGCGCGGGAAGACCGTCAGTTTCCAGATGAAAGGCGCCCCTGCAGAGATTTATCTGAACCTGGGAACGCGCGGACGTCCTGCGAGCGGAAAAATAAAGAAACGGCGGAAAATCAAAGCGGAGCGGACGAGGAGCTTGCGAGAGAAAGGGGGAAAGCTCGGGTTCGAGTGTTAAATAGGTGCAAGTGCGGCAAAAGAAATGACGAGTCCGAAAGCTCGCAGCTACAAAGTAAAGGCCTTGTAAGACGCCGAGATTGCCAATAAGATTCTCGGAACGGCATTGCACCGCTGCTTTGGCGGATAAGAAATGGCCACGAGACAGAGGGGGTGCTTTTGTTTCGAAATTAGAGAAAGGTGGAGTCCTCCTTTGTCGCGAGGCCGAACCGGTACCGAGCTTTTTGTCCCGGAAAATCACAAGTAGAAAACCTTTTTCCCCCTCATTTGTCTCTTTTTCAGGTCGTGTCAACACGTCTCCGTATTTATCATCGTCATCACCACCACCCTCCTCCCCAGTTTTCACACTCCCTTTTTTTTTATTTTTTTTTTGGTTCAAAGAGACTTTGAAAGTGACGTTCATCGTATCAAGGACCATTTTTCTTGGATTCGGTGGGAACGAAAATTAAATAAGAAGGGAGGGAATGGGGGAAATTATTCGTAGTGATTTATTTTTGGACAAATAGGAAAATGGCGTATAATAATTTTTTTTTTTATTAAAAAAATACCAATTTATGAAAACACTAATTCGATAATTATTTTAGTAAAAATTGCTAAATTTGATTTTGCGAAATTTTCAAATTACCAATTGGTGATTAGTCGTTCGAAGTTACTAAATTCTATTTTATCGAATTTTTAAATTTTCGATTGAGTATTTATTTCATTGAAAAATTCCGAAATTCAATTTATTTTTGGACAAATAGGAAAATAATTCATTTTTGGACAAATAGGAAAATGGCATGTAATAATTTTTTTTATTAAAAAAATACCAAGTTATGAAAACACTAATTCGATAATTATTTTAGTAAAAATTGCTAAATTTGATTTTGCGAAATTTTCAAATTACCAATTGGTGATTAGTCGTTCGAAGTTACTAAATTCTATTTCATCGAATTTTTAAATTTTCGATTGAGTATTTATTTCATTGAAAAATTCCGAAATTCAATTTATTTTTGGACAAATAGGAAAATAATTTATTTTTGGACAAATAGGAAAATGGCTAAGGAAAATGGCATATAATAATTTTTTTGTATAAAAAAAATACCAATTTCTGAAAATACTAATTCGATAATTATTTCATTAAAAATTGCTAAATTTGATTTTGCTAAATTTTCAAATTACCAATTGGTGATTATTAGTCGTTCAAAGTTACTAAATTCTATTTTATCGAATTTTTAAATTTCCAATTCAGTATTTATTTCATTAAAAAATTCCTAAACTCAATTTTACAAAATTCCAAAATTACTAATTTCATAATTTTTCATTAAAATACAATTTTGTATGTATTTAATTGTGTTGGTTTTTGTTTGTTATGTTTTCTTTTTATATTTAAAATCGGTAAAGTGATTCTTAAGAAAAATTTGTTGGTCATTTTGTGGCAATTTGTTAGTGCATCAATAATAAAAATTTCGCAGTATTGCATCATTATGTAACATAAGTTTAAGACATTTATATTTTTTTTTCTAAGGAATAAACACATTTTAGGTGAAATAAATATTTTATTTATGTTAGTAAATATATTTTTCTTAGTAAATAATATTTTCTTTGTAAAATAATTTGTTCCATAAAAATCTATGGAAATAAATTTCTGCATGATTTAAAATAAATTCTTTAATAAAAATAATTTTTTTTAATAAACAGAATATATTATTACACTAAAATATATTTTATTAAATATATTTGATTAGCAACAAAAATATATATTTAGTATATTATTAAAATTTAATTGATAATGTAAAATCTTGGTTATATTTTATTTAGAACAAAAAAAAAAGGAATTATTTTAGTAAACATATGATTCTTAATAAAGAATATATAATTGTCAAATGAAATATTTATTTCGATTTAATTTCGTGACATGTGCTATATAGATACGATTTATTATCCTGAAATTTAAAATGATGGATAATAAATAGATCAGCGCGGCTCCAAATTTATCATCATCACTTCCTTCCTCAGCCGCTCACTTATTTTATTTTAAAGTAGGTAGCGCTCGTCTTATCGAGGACCATTATTTTTGGGTTCTGTGCGGATGAAAATTAAGGGAGATAGAATAAAGGACGAAAACATGAAAACCTAGTGATCCATACATATTTCTAGAAATATAATATAATTTTATACTTGCCTTGGAAAAAATCCACCAAGTTATTACAGTTTCATTTATTATGTAGTTTATTAAATCCAATTTAGTTCAAATGTACTAATTTTTTAAAATTAAAATAACTCGTCTAAATATAAGTGGATTTAAAAAAATATGACAGTCTAAGGAAAATGGGATATAATAATTTTTTGTTTTTATTAAAAAAATACTAATTCGATAATTGTTTCATTGAAAATTGCTAAATTTGATTTTGCTAAATTTTCAAATTACTAATTGGTGATTCCTCGTTCGAAGTTACGAAATTCTATTTTACCGAATTCTTAAATTCCCAATTGAGTATTTATTTAATTAAAAAATTCCTAAAGTCACTTTTACTAATTTCTTAAATTACTAATTTGGTAATTTTTCAATACAAATTATCTGATTTAATTTTATTAAATTCTTAAATAACCGATTTAGTCATTTCTCGTTTAAAACAAAAATACTACATTTTACAAAATTCCAAAATTACTAATTTCACAATGTTTCACTAAAAATTTACCGATTTACTGAAGTTAGTAATTATTCTATTTTAAATTCACCAAATCGAATTTCAATTTCGATTGGATTTCGTAAAAAATTTCACATATTTTTTAATTAATTAATTTAAATAATTCAAATAATTCAAAAATTAATTATTTCAATTAATTCAATTACCTCTTATTCAAAATATTAAAAAAAACAATACCCTCGTTTCTTGCCCATCATTCCTGCACAATATTGCCCCAAACAGACTTCAAGTTTACTCCCAAATTAAATCCCTTCAAAAGTAACTAAAAACCTCCCCAGAATTTCTCTTCCAAATATTTCCATTGAAACTAAAGATTCTAAAAATTTCTTTCAAAATATTTTCACCCTCAAATACATCGAAACACCCCTTTCCAAAAATTTCGAAAAATTCGAATCCCAAGTACCCCTTAATTAATCGAATTACTCGACCAAGGAATCAAATCCTTCGATTCTCCCTAGGGTGACAGGGGGGGGGGATGACGAATTAACTGTTCAAAAAATTAAATCCTTCGATTTTCCCCAGAGGGGGCGCCAGTCGAGGGGGTGGGTGTGATCGAGACTCGCCATCGAAACTCGCGGAAAATTTTAAATTTATCCCCGTGATATATTCGGCGCGGAAGGGGGTGGAGAAAAAATGGAGATTGTTAAAAAAAAAAGGGGGGGGGGCATTGTTTGAACTTGACAAATGTTTCGGGACAAATGAAATTATAACCGTGGGATATAATGGCAGCGGAGGATAGATCCGTGGATTTGTTCAAGGGGTGGGGAGGGGGGCGAAGGGGGGGGGGCGAAGGGGACGCGATTTATAGGATATAAAAGAATCAAGTTAGGATACGGTACCGAAGTACGTGTGTGTGTGTGTGTGTGCGTGTGTGTGGGCGCCGTATAGTATTTTCGAACGTCCAGAGAATTGCGAGAGTGCCATTGAGCCAAATGGAATCGATGTAGCGTGTAATGCTACTGTTAATGCGCAGAGAATTGTTGAAAATTAACGATTCGCCCCCATGGTGAAATACGAGTTTCGACTGCACCGTTAATCCAGGAAATGCGGAAGATATATATATTAAGCTACAAATTTTATGCATGTACCTTTAAGCTCCTTAGTGTGCGCGCAACGGGCACCACTACAAATTGCAAACTTTTCCTGCAAACTTCAACCCCCTCTTGTTCTCGTTGCGCCCTGTTCCTGCGCTTCTTCCTCTTTTTCTTTTTTTTTTTTTCGCTCCGTAGGAAGTTACATTTCAGAAACAGTCGCATAAATAGCGGAGCGCGGGAGAAACAAAGCGATAAAGAAAAAAAAAGGGGGGAGGGGGGCAATGCACGGATAAGATCATTTATTAGTTACACACACGTACACACACACGTACACACACACGTACACACACACGTACACACGCGCGCGCACACACGTTCACACGCACACACACACATACACGTGGAGGTTCTTATAAGAAACGTGTGCTCGAATCCGAACCCGGGAGGGGAGGAAAACAGGAGGGAGGAAGGGGCAAAAAAAAGGAAACAATCCCATGTATCTTGTGCTTTCAGAGTCTTGTAAATAATTCAGAGTTCGCCGTAATCTGGATGCGGAGGAGGAAAATCTCGGGAAAGTTGCCGGGGAAAAAAAAATGAAATAAAAAAAAGAAGGAGCGAAATCAAGTGCGATGAGTAAAAACACAGCCGGGTTCCACTTGGTCCGCAGCCAATTGTGTAACGTCGTAGCGGGGAGTCACGTTCGAACCTTATTGCCGGCAAAGGGATATCGGGAGGACGAGGGTCCAGGGGTTTTCCAGGGTTTATGCACTTTTAAATGAATTTAGGGCTCGCCGTTGACGAAAGTGCACCGAGGGGATGGGGAATGGGGTTGGAAAAACATCGGATTGGATCTAAAAAAAAAAAGGGAAAGAGAAAGTAAAAGTGGGGCCCAAGCTGAGGCGAATTTGTGGAATTTTGGAAAAGAAGAAAGGGAGTCATAAATAAATAAATAAATAAATATTTATTTTTCCAAAAAAGAAAAAAAAATGAAAAATAGTTTTCCCCCTCAAATATGAAATAAAATATTTCCTGTCGTTATAATAAACGAAGAAAAAAAGGGAAAGAACCAAGGAATTGCACGATGGTACCAACATTTATCAACAGCCTCCAAAAAACAACAACAACAATAAATAAATAAATAAACTCCGGGAAAGCGGGGAAGAATGCAATAAACTCGCAGCGACTTGAAATGCAATTCGATCTATAAAAAGTGCCATCCGTGGCATAAAATTAACCGTCTTAAATTCCACGTGAAATTCCCTTTGATACGTCGGAACTCGGGAGAACTCCGGCGTAGAGAGTTCCACTGTTTACCTCCACCTTTCTTTTTACGCAAATAGCAAAAGGCAGAGTTAGACACATTTATATATATACCATTATGCACCCCTCAGCGCGAACTGCATGCCTGCATGCCTGCATAGTAGTGCATACAACCACCCGCATTCACACACACACACACACACACATTCTCACAGCTCCAACACACTTTTACATACACTCTCACACACTTTCACACACTTTCAGACAGAGACTCACACACGTAGACACAGAGTCACACGCACGCATACACACTCACACACGTACACAGAGTCTCACACACGTACACACAGTCACACACACTCTCACACATGTACACACAGAGTCACACACACACACACACACACACACACACACTCACACACACACACACACACACACACACACACACGTACACACAGAGTCTCACACACACACACACACGGATTGTCACACACACATACACACCGATTCTCACACACTTCCACAAATGTACACACAGAGTCACACACACACCTACTCACAGTTCCCACACACACTCTCGCACACTTACACAGGGTCACACATACGCACACACACTCACAGATTCCCACACACACTTTCACGCCGAGTCACACACACACACACACACACATGAGGCGGAAATACACTTTGTTCTACATTTCCTTGCAATTACTTTTTGCGCCACAATAACGTGTTCATTCTATACAAACTGTTTCAATGTTAGCGGCGGCGGAGGTACGACGACGCGACAAAGGGTAGTCAGTCTCTCTTCTGCTAAGGATATACACTCCGGGCTACATATTTCATAGCGATGGAGATTCATTGTTCTCTTCCACTACTTTGACTTCCTTTTTATTTTTATTTTTTTTTTCTTCCCTTTCTTAAACGTCCTCCATTTAATCCCTCGACGTCCCGGGAACGTCCCTCGTTCCTTTCGAGAAAAAAAAAACCAAAGAAAAAAAACCAAAGAAAAAAAAACAGTTTTCCTTTTTCTTTCCCCCCCCCCCCCCCCCCCCTTCTCTTTTTTGATCTCCTCCGAAAATAAGCCGACTCCTTTCCGCCCGTTTCTTACGTAAATTAGCGACGGGAGGGGAGAGTCGACTTTCGAACCATTGTTTCGCGCCGGGAGGGGTTGCATACCCCCCCCCCCTCTCCTCAACCCTTCATCTCTCACAAAGTCCGACGTCTTATCAAAGGAAGAGGAAACGGCGAGCGGGGGCGCGGAAAGAAACGCTCGAGACCCAGATTTTTTTTTTCCGTTCCTTTTGGCGAAACCTAAAGCCTACTTTCGGCTATGAGTTAATTAGTCTCCTTTAATTATACCCGCGGCGAAGACGCTGCCAAGACTCCGTGGCCGACCTTTCACGTGACATATAAATACATTTTTTTTCTTTTTTTTTTTTTCGTCCCTTATTTTCGCCTTTTCTCTCGGCCACGAGGGTGTAATTAAGAAAAGAGCGCGGTGAAAGAAAAAAAAATCCCCCGAGAGCTCCGGGGTCGTATCCGAAGGCACCGGGAGCCGCGACTTCCGGCCCTTTGCTTCCGGGCGTTCGATTCGCACTCGAGAGTGCATTCGTACCTGGTAATTCCTCCCCGATGATCCTTCCGCGCTCCGCCCGGAACGTTTGAATTCACGGTGACGTTGTTGAATTTTCACCATTATTCAATTTTTCTTGGTTCGTGTTTTTATTTATTTTTTGTTTTTTTTTTTGCCTGGTCGCTGTTTTCCTTATTTCTCCTCCTTTCTTGGCTTTCTTAAAAGTCAAGCTCTCCTTGAATGCATGGGAATTTTCTATATAGGGAGTTTAGACGTGGTTTTAGTCGGCGGCCTAAAAAAAAAACAAAAAAAAAATGTAATCATGAAAAAGATTATGCGCGGTTCAAGGGTTAATTGCTAGGAAATGAGATAAAATGGCTTTAGCCGGCGACGATTGTCTACGAAGGGAATTTATGTTTCTAAGGAATCGTTAATGAGCTGGAGCTTTCGCGTGCGGAGAAATTAGCTTCGGAGTTAAAAATTGTTTTTCTACATTTCTGCGCAATTTTTGTTTGCGTTACAATGATATTTATTGTTATTATTATTATTATGATTCTCTCTATTATTCTTAATTTCAATTACTATTATTTTACTTCTATTGTATATCTGTACATTGCCCCATGGATTCCAGGGCATAATAAACCAGTTAAAAAAAAAATAAAAAAAATAAAAAAAAATTAATGAACGGAATTTTAAGAAAACTGGAGTTCTATTTATTCCCAGGCTCGCCGGAATATTTTTATTTTATTATTTTTTCCTTTTTTTTTTCTTTTCGGTTTTTATTATTTTTTTTTTCGGGGGTAGGATATAAATGGACCAAGAATTTCGCTCAAAGGAAAAATTTCTGCGGACACTCGCTTTTAACCTGGAATAGAATATTGTGGGTTTTTGAATTTCCTTTTATTCATTTTTTGCAGCATTCAAATTCGAATGCGGGAAATCTTGGAATTTGTTGATTTCGAATATTGTGATTTCAAGGTTTCGGATATTTTTTTTGTTGGTGGATGTTATCTTTTTTTTTTAATTTTATTACCCTTTTTTAGAGGGAGGAGATTTTGAAAAAATTGTAGGTCGCAGAATTCAAATTTGGGTGCTCGAAATTTCAAATTTGCTGGATTGTAATTGAAATTTCCAAGTTTTTCAATATTTTTCTTTGGCAATTTATTTATTTTTTTTGTATTTCTTTTTTTTTAGAAAGGGAATTTTTCTTTAATGTTCCTTTCTGCAGCATCCAAAATAAAAATTTCAAAATCTCAATTTTATTAGATTCTAAATGTTTATTGGATTTTAAAATTTCAAGTTTTCGGATTTTTTGGGGATTTTCTCTTTTTCTTTTCTAGGCGAATTTTTTTCAAATTTGTAAACCAGAATATCTAAAAATCTTTTTAAAAATTATTATAACAAAATTCTTAATTAATTTCATAGCAAATTAGGAATTTGGAGTATTTTCATATTTAGAATTTTCTAAATATAAAAATCCAAGTTTTCCAATTTTATTCTTATCAATTCTTTTATTTCTTCTTTTTTAGGAGAGAGACATTTTTTGAGTTTCCAATTGGTAAGATCAAAAATTTGAATTTTTTTATTGACTCTCTCTTTTTTTTTAAAGAAACTGTTTTTTACATTATTTTTAATTTTCATTCTGATTTTATTTTCATACTTACTGTAGTCGCCCTTCCCCAGGATGTTTTAAATTCGATATCCATAGATCAAGAATCTTGAGTTTCCATTTTTTCTGAAATTCCCAATTCGCAGAATGGGAAATTCAAATTTTCAATTTTTTTTTCGACTATTTGCTGTAATAAAAAAAATTCAAGACACAAAAACGAATAAATTTCAAAGAAGAGAGGGGATAAAAAAAATTCTAAATACAAAAACGAATAATTACCAAAGGAGAGAGGGGGTAAAAAAAATTAAAAGCAGAAAAATGAATAAATATCAAAGGAGAGAGGGGGTAAAAAAAATTAAAAACAGAAAAATAAATAAATATCAAAGGAAAAGGGGGGGGGGGAATTCAAAACACAAAAACGAATAAATTTCAAAGAAGAGAGGGGGTAAAAAAAATTCAAAACACAAAAATGAATAAATATCAAAGGAGAGAGGGGGTAAAACAGGATTCAAAAGACAAAAACGAATAAATTTCAAAGAAGAGAGGGGATACAAAAAATTCAAAACACAAAAACGAATGAATACCAAAGGAGAGAGGGGGTAAACAAATTCGAAACAGAAAAATAAATAAATATCAAAGGAGAAGGGGGGGGGGAATTCAAAACACAAAAACGAATAAATTTCAAAGAAGAGAGGGGATAAAAAAAATTCAAAACACAAAAACGAATGAATACCAAAGGAGAGAGGGGGTAAAAAAATTCAAAACAGAAAAATATATAAATATCAAAGGAGAGAGGGAGGGGGTAAACATGTAGTTTCCTCGGACTATGTCAGAAACAATTTCACTGAAATTAAAGCGAATTATTGGAATTCCAATTACTCCGGAGTCCAAATGAATATTCATAAAGTTACTTACGGTAACATCACGGAATAATGAGAGAAACGAGGTTACAAAAGAATTGATGCACTTTATTACAGCGATTTTAGTACGTATATCTTACAAATACAATATGTTTTGTGTAATTACACGCAGCAGTACTTTTTTCTTCTTTTATTTTTTTAGAATTGAAATTCTAAATCTCGAGAATCATTCTAAATCCTGATGAATCGTATAATACAGTGAAGTTTATACATTGTGGTGTTCAATTCGATGCCAGTGCCGTGGTTGCACCGGTAGACACCAACTCGAAGTATTTTCAGTAACTTGTAAAAATATAACCAAGACTTCTCGGTGGTAAATTTTAAACGAACGAATTTACATTTTTATTTATTTTATTTAAATAAAAATTAGGGCAAGATGGATGCTACCTTTCGGTCTTTGAAAATCTATAACTTCGGGAAAAAAGTGGATAAACATTTGGAATTTTTTGAGCTCAAAGTGGAGATTTCGAGCTTTCGAATGAGCTTTCGTGGTCATACATAGGATTTTTTCCCTCCGAGTTACGAATTTTTCAGGAATTTTTCGAAGATGCAAGAGTTTCTGTTAAATTTGGAAAATTATTTTTTGTCAAAAGAAAATTGTAACACGAAGAAAAAATTTTTGAAGAATATTTGAGATTTACGGGTATTGAAGTGGAGCTTCTGAGCTTTAATTTAAGCTTTCGAGAATGTCGGTACGATTTTGTACTTCCAAGTTATGAATTTATTAAGATACTGTTAGAAATGTATGAGCTTTTGGTGAATTTCGAGATTTTGAAGTGATGGAAAATTATAATTTCATGCGACAGAGTTTAATATACTTGTAATTTTTAAATAATAAAGTGGAGATTCTGAGCTTTAATATTAGCTTTGGAGAATATGGGTACGGTTTGTTTCTCTAAAGTTATGAATTTTTGAAACCAAATTCGAAAATACAATATTTCCAGTTGAAACAGGAAAATAGTATATCCACAAATAAAATCATAACTCAAGAGGGAAATTTCTCGCGAAGTTGAAATTTGCACACAACGAAGTAGAGCTTTCCGGGTTCCAAATAAGCTTTGCTACAAGTCGCTATCACTTTTTTGTCCCGAGTTACGAATTTTCAAATCCGAATTCCAAAACACAACATTTCCAGTTGAAACCAAAAAAATCTTGTATCCCCCCCAAAAAATCATTACCATTCAGAAAAAAACAAATATCGATAATTTGCAATTTACATCCACGAAAGTTGAGCTTTCGAGCTTTGAAACGAGCTTTGCTGGAAGTCGCCAGCGCTCTTTTATCCGAAGTTACAAATTTTCAGTTTTGTTTCCTTGAAAAATTGATACCGATGACGTCAAATTCGACAACCGAAGGATCTCCAGCTGGAGTCAACGGAAATTGCAGAGTCACTGTCACAGTCGTTGTCAGTGAATTCGTCACTCGATAAACGTCTCGTTATTAGGTAAATGTGTAAAAGGAAAATGGTGAAAAATCCCCGACTCGGGTTGGGTTCCTTTGCGTTAAGGGGAGGTTCTCATCTATAGCGACCCAAAAATAACATGATTTTCTCGAATTTTTTTTCCATGGAAGGAAGCACATGAAGCACTCAAGTTTTTTTGTACTCATCAAGTACGATTTCAAGTATGTTTACAAATTTTTATAGAGTATAATATCGTATAGTTAATTGTTTATTTATTTTTAAAGACTGTTGCCTAAACAAAAGGTACCTAAGCGGGCGACACTGCAGAGCTTCCAAACATCATCTAAAATCCAAAAATGAAGTTTTCTCATAAAATATATGATATTCACAGGACCTTGAACCTATTCGGCTAAGAAAACGTCAAAAATTAAAAAAATGGTGGACTTTTGAAAAAGAAAAAATTTTTTTTCCGTATACTTTTTGGCTTTTAAAAGTGATATAAAATAAAAAATAATAACAATAGTCATCTGCATTTAGGTTCAGGATCCCTTAAATTTGATAAACTTTAAAATGAAAAAAAAAAGTAGCGATATATGCAGCAGTTTTTGAGATATCGTGTCGCCCGATTTCAAAAACATGGTTTCGAGAAAAACGCGTTTAAAGTTTCTGTTGGGAATTTCAATCATGCCGCCAACGTCATTGAACGGAACATCACTAAGAGCGCCATCTATTGCGATTCGATCTCACGATCGATACACGCGCTGGATGTCACTCTTTTAACCGCGCAGTCGCACTGGCATCTCAAGCGCCCTCTGCTCAATATGGCTGCCAGCTATCGTTCGCGCTGCACGTGGCTTTATATCGCTCATTGTGTTTTCTTTAATTACCGAAAGTTTCTTTTATAGTGTTTCAATAAACCAATACAATACATATATATTATTCACGGATTTCTCTTCCGACCCTTCCACCACGACCTTTCCACAGTTTTGGTACGCGAATTTTTCGACTAAACGACAAAATCACGTACCTCTCGGCTAATCGGCGATACCAGGGCCAAAATTTACTAACTTTTTAAGCAATAAAAAAAAATCGATTTTTTGGTCGAGCTTGATGAGAACCTCCCCTTAACGAGAATCTCACGGTTCCGGAAGGAACGAAAAAAGAAAAGGGAGGAACAAGAGAGAGAGAGAGAGAGAGAGCAAAAATCTATTTCAAAGCTTCCTTTCAAAGCTTTGAAGAATTCCTAGCTAAACTTTGCTAAGAAGATCATGAAATTACGATATCTTAACAAGTCTCTGTTCTTTACCTTCCGAAACGGGAATGGGATAAGTTCATTGTTTTCATTGCTCGACATTATTCCCTCAAAAGTCTCCTCGTACTTCGGACAATTTTAACGAGAAGTCATTGACAAAGTAAAGTAACTTTCCTCGTTTTCTATCACTTTTTTCGCTTATTGTTGGAAGGTACTCGTCAGTCCTCGGGATTTCCGCGTCCTTTGATGTACTTTCTCGATTAAACTTCTTTATCGTCGTGTAATTTCTTGGTTTTTTGAAAACTCCCTCGTCCCGGGGTAAGTCCTTTCCGACGCGACGTGACGCACATACACTTTTATTCCCCATACCCTTCTTATCTGCTTTAAATATATATTAGGAGGAGAACTTTCGTCCTTAATTTTCAGAGATAAAGTACGAAAAGTCGATTTTCTCGAAAGCTCTTCGTGAGTTTTCGCTTCCCTTTTGAAGAAACAACGGATTTCCGCGACGATTGTTGCAAGATTTTTGCGAAATCCTTTGGAATTTCTCGCAATCCCCTTTTTTCAGCAAAATTGAGATTTTCTGGAATTTCGAATCCCATCGAAAGAAAAGAGAAATATAAATTCTCAATTTTTAAAGGCGATTATCGAGAAAGTTTTTTTTTTTCGAATAATCGAGATTTTTTGGAATTTCGAATCTCATTGAAAGAAAACAAAAATTCTGAATTTTTAAAGTCGATTATCAAGAAAGTTTTTTTTTTTTCAAATAATCGAGATTTTTTGGAATTTCGAATCCCGTTGAAAGAAAAAAAATTCTCAATTTTAAAGTCGATTATCAAGAAAGTTTTTTTTTTCTTCAAATAATCGAGATTTTTTGGAATTTCGAATCCCGTTGAAAATAAAAAAAGAAATGAAAAATTTTAATTAAAAGCGTCTTTTTTCTTCCTGGTTATTTTATCCGACCTTATTTTATTGCAACTTTTAACCCTTAGCTGACCTACTGGGGTCAGTTCCAACTGAAGCTCTTTTAAAATAAAAAAGAAAATTCTGTAACTTTTTTTATTCCATACAAAATATTCTTATATTTTTATTTTCGCCCGTCAAAAACATGAATCGCTATTATATAATTGTTTTTAGTTAAAAAAAGTCATGAAATGGGGTCTGATAAGCCCCAGAATGCAAGATTTCTAATTTTGGTAAATTTCAATCTAATAAAATCAAAGGTAATATCGTATTTTGATTTTTTTTTAAACCAAGAAGTTAATAATAATAATAATCATGCAACAATTAAAACGGTTGATTAATAATTAATTGCATAATCCAGCTTTCCCAAAATTATTTACAACAATATTTACGTGTAACAACTCAAAAAACTTTAATTTCAAAACTGTTTTGGAAAATTCTAATGTTATAAAAAAAATATCCACGACGAAAAATCTAAAATCAGGTTCTGAATTTCTTCAAGAACTCGTTACTCGAGATTTCCTCAAAGTTAACACTAGAACTACCACACCAGTCATTTTGACTGGTTTGACAATTTTATTTTATTATCCCTACTTCATGTTACATTTTTTCTTCGCAATGATGTAATGATTTTTGGAGAGATAGCTAAATGACTAATATAATGAACATAAATTGTGTTTTATTAATTTAAAATAAAAGTAATTTTTTTAAAAGTAGAGATAGCTACGTCTCAACTGTCGGTAGTTCTAGTGTTAAACTTGAAAAATGATTTTCAACTGAAAGAAAATTGCAACTTCAAGGGAAAATATTCGAAACATTTTTAATTTACAGGTAATAAAGCGGAGATGCTTAAATAGTAATTAATTGCATAATCAGCTTTCCTCAAACTACTTATTTTACATCAATATTTATATATAACAAGAAAGGTGGAATAAAATTCGTCCAGGAAGAAAAGTGAAAACAAAAAATCCGATTCCGAATCTCTTGAAAAATTGCTTACGCAAGATTTTCTGCAATTAATTGTGGAAAACTCTTTCCACGTGAAAGAAAATTGCAATTTCAAGAGAGAATGCTCCAAACATTTTTATTTACTTCCATTAAAGTGGAGATTCCGAGCTTTCAAATAAGCTTTCGAGGCTATCATGAAAATTCTCTGCTTCCGAGTTACCATTTTTTTTTAAAGACAAATTCGAATCTCTCGGAAAACGAATTTTCCTCATGAATTATTATTTCTCGTTATTGGTCTTTTCATTTATATTTTTATTTTCCTCCTCTCTCGCAAGTTGATTCGTCACGTTGCGTTAAACGTTACCGAATTCTACCTTTTGCCTCCTCAAAAGTAACATAAGTGTCTCCTCGGGAAACATGGCTCACAGAGGAAACGGAATTCACTCTTCAAGTGCCTCATTAGGATCCTTTAAGAGGATGAGATACGCCAGCGAAAGGATGTTTCGATCATGAGACGGTACTTTTTTTTTATTTTTTTTTGGGGGGGGCAAGATGAAATGTACGACGACGATGTTTCACGTGTAAGTGAAATGCTACTCATGGAAACCATTAAGAAGGATCTCTGGCATCGTAAGAATGACTGATAGGGAAGGAAAAAGGAGCCGCGAAGAAAAATTCGACGGCAGCTTTCTTTTTTTCGCTTCGTCAGACACGAATTTTTCTCCCGGTCTCGGAACGAAAGGAAAAAATACCGGGGAGAAAAAAAAATCCGGAAATTGATCCCCTCGATATTTTTTTTTCCCCAAATTCGCGGTAATTTCGTCCGCGACAATGAGCCTCTGCGTAACTTCAGTGTGTATCGTACTACGTTCAAAGATCGAATGACACGTTCTAGCAATTCCCGGAAAATGCCCCGAAAACAGCATTTCCCGAAAATTCTCGAAATAAAAGCTCGTAGAAAATTGTCCACCCACGATCACTATTGTTATTATTATTATTATTATTATTATCATCATTCGCGTACATATAAAACTTTCTCTCCCCATCGACTCACGCATTCACCAGCCCACCCTCACTTGCATACTTTATTTATTTTTTTTTGTTTAATTTATTTCCTGGAGCAAACCTTGATTTTTGTTTATATTTCGTTGCAAACCCGATTAAAAAAATGCCCACTTTTGTCTATATTTTTTTTAGTCGTCGTCTTCAATTTTTGTTTTTTTTGCTTTAAATTCGGAATGCATTTTTTTCTCTATTGTTTGGACGAATGATAATTTTGCTAGAGTCCCTTCGATGCTTCGTTCCTTCTCTGCCGGAGAACCACAACTGCCCTTCCCGTTACACCAAAGTGATGGACGAGTTCTTGGAGGATTTCGGGAGAAACTTCTCCCGAATCTTTGTTGGCTATACATTCAGCGTCGTGTTGCCGACGTTGTTGATGAAGGTCTGGTGCTGGACCTCCTGACTCGCGGCCCTGGCCGCGTTACCGGCCTCGCCGCTCTGGATGCTGAAGTGCCGGTAGGAGATGTACTCCGGAGGAACGGGCTGTTGGTCCCTTTTGACGGCCTCCCGCTGCTTCTTCACCTTCAGGTAGCCGAGAATGGAGACCAGGAGGATGAACACCACGAAACCCATGCAACAGCCTATGATCAGGCCCAATCTGCGCGTGAGTATGTTCGTCACGCCCTCGACGTCGCTCATCGAGGAGCCGTCGCTGCTGATGACCGTGGATTCCGGGGTCTCGAGGGTCTTCACTTCCGTGCAGCGGCTGGTGGACGAGTCCACCATCTCCGGCAGCGCCGAGGCGTCGAAGACCTCGCTCCTGGACGCGTTGAACCTCCCGATGACGTTCGTCTCCTCGAACTGGCCCGGCCAGTTGCCCAGACCCAGCACGCAAATGAGGTACCGGGTGTTCGAGGACAGTTTCGAGAGCTTCACCGATCGGCTGCCGGGGTCCAGCAACTTCCCGCGGACCTGCAAGAAGCGCAAAACAGAGGGTCACCGGGTGACGACAGCTCCCGTTCTGGTGCTCGCCAGGCTCGGAACGACGCCACGTATAGCCCGTGACTTCGCCACACGTGGGCACGACGATGCTACGGCGCGCGTATATCGAGTTAAAAAGTTGCCGGGTAACGAAATAACCGAAACTGGGAACGCTGTTATCCCCGGAGGAGTTCGCCAAGAGTTTTATTTCATCGTCGTGCGCCGAATGCGAATGTGCTCGGATGCACCGACAATGAGAAAAGGGGGAAAACATTGCGAGGGAAAATAACGAATATGCGCTCGTGACGGGAAAACCAGAATTGACGAGACCAATTTTGCAGGGTCATGGAAATTGCCTGATAATTTATTCCAATTTTATGGCATGCATTGGCTTCTGTTATTTTCTTTGTTCTCCGGGTTAAGGATTTTGGTATTGGGTCGTTCCACGCGAAATTAGACCATCCTCGGAGCGATAACTTCGATTTTTTTTGTTCGAATTTGAATACGTTAGGGTTTTGCTAGTGATTTTCTAGGGTTTTGCCAGAGATTTGCCACATCGGACACCTTTTGGAGTAACACCTTCGATTTCGTTCGAAAATAGGTTAAGCTTTTGCTGGGGTTTTGCCGGGGGTTTGCTGTAACGTTTATGGCGAATATCATAGATTATTTTTCCACGTAGCAAGAGAGCAAGGGTGCTTTTAACACGAGGGTGAATGTCATTCACGTAACCCACGCGAGGTTTTATTGCCAATCAGCGTTTTATAAGCGCGAGGGGTTTAGCCTAAGGTTGGCGGTCACCTTTATTACCTCGTCAACGTTGTCCAGAGCGTGATAAGCCACTTGGTAGCCGTGAAGGCCCGACTTGTTCCTACTTTGCCACGACACCAGGACCGAAAACGGCTGAATATCTTGAATGGCTATTTTCAAAACCAAAGGATCCGAACAAAAAGCGTGTGGATCGAGATCCAGGAAGACAAGACCACGAAGTTCCGGGGGCTGGCTGCATCTTAACAATCCGCCTTCCATGTCACCGCTCATACCTATGCCACTCCTACGGCCAACGCCGCCAACAAGTTTCTGATGATCCCGTAACCACTCCCAAAGCTCTTGTGATTCACAACCGCAATGTAAGGGATTCTCTGTGGAATATAAGTTATAGCCGGAGTTAAAGGATTTCCGTGTCACGGGCTTACTCGCTATTCGTGCATGAGTGGGTGTGTATTTGTGTTCGTCGATTACGTCAATCAAACGATAAGAGCCCGTACCCGAAACAAATAAACAATTGTAAATAAATCAATACCGCAGTAAGCAGTAATGCATTTTGTGCGAAAATGCAACAGGCGGCTTTCAATTTGACAGGACATATTATATTTAGGTTTCTTAATATTTACATTTTGCCTCAAATAGTGTTACAACTTGTTGTAAGATGCAAAAAGTTGTTACAAAATGCAAATCTGGAGCTTCTGAACTTTTACTCGAGAGTGTACATACGTTGCAAGCGTAAATTGCAGTTTGCAGAATTGCAACAAAACTTCATTCTTTTCTAGGCATCCTTTGATTATGAAAGTTGAACAAAACAGAGTGGTGGGGCAGAACGGGGTACTTAGGACTGCGAGTTAGAATGATTATTGACGTTTCTTGTAACGCGCGAAGGGGCTTTAAAGGCAAACAAAGACAATATTTTGCACAAAATAGAGATGATTCAGATTTTTGTCAATTTTTCCCGAGTTCTAAACGAGAAAACCAGGAATCGGTAGATATTGCGTTTCCATCAGCTCGTATTTGTCTTTGGAAATATATTTTTACGGTTTCCATATTCCTTTTGTTTAAAAAGCGAGATGCGTTTTCGGCCGATGTGCACATTTGGACGAAATAGGATAGCAGACTGGAGGCTAGATTGCAACGAGGACAGTGTCAGGATTCGGCTGACAGTGCAGTGGAACTGGGGAGAATGACGAGACGTATATTTTGAGGTTTTCGTAGCTACAAATAAAAAAAATTTTTTCATTCTGTCGAATTATTTTTTTATTTTAATAACTATTAATTGTGTAATTGGTGACAAATAACATAATTTTTATCAAATAGCAATTGAAAAACTAAAATCAGAGTTATTTGGGAAATGTTGAAAATATTGACAAAAAAATGCAACGGAAATTGTGCACCGACCTAATTTGTGGCCTAAACCCTACGTATCCAGTTTTAACATTAAATTTGGGGCAACTGATTGCTTGCGTGAACTCGGAATAAATAATTTCGTCAAATTAGCGGAACCCGTAGATCTAGCGTTAACCGCCTTTACCTCATATACATAAGTTCGAAAACAACGTTTGGAATGCAAAACAAAATATCCAGTCTGGAAAGAAAACAAAACAAGGCTGGTAGTTTGCGAGGACAAAAGCTGGAACCTCTCGCAGCGTATGTAGGAGCTCATAATTAGGTTCAGCAGCGAGTACATGGAAACTTTAGTGTATATACTTATACTTACCCTCGGCACGTAAACTTCGTATTTGAGTTTCGAGAGGTCGGAAAGCATTAAGTGGTAAGTTCTCCAGGTAATTCCTGCTGAGATCCAAGATTCGTAGTTTCTTGAGTGGCCTAAATGCGTCGGGTGATATCGAAGAGATCCAATTACCGTACAAATGCAGTTCGACCAGATTCTCGAGGTACTGGAAAGTGCTCTTATTAACACCAGTGATTTGATTGTGCGATAAATCGAGGACCTGCAGTGCTTTTAAATCCGACGAGAAGTCGTCTAGTTCCCGTAACTTGTTGTACGTGAGATTCAGCAGCCGAAGCAGCTCCAGGCCCTTCAACCTCTCCTGCGGCAACAGTTCCAGCTGATTGGCGCTCAGATCCAGCGTCAGCAATTTCGGCAAACTGCGGAACGCACCCGGAGATATCTTTGAAATCATGTTGCGTTGCATGAAAAGGTGCACCAGTGCCGGAAAGGCCTCGAAATCCTGGCTGGTGATGATCGAGAGGTTCGAGTTGCAGATATGGATCTCCTGCAGCGCCGGGTACTTGGCTTCCGAGCTGATCTCGTGTATCCTGACTAAGGGATTGCTGGTGACGTTCAGCCAGGACAAGCTGGGAATGTTCTGCACCGACAAAGCCACAGCTGGGATCTGCCTAAAGTGGTTACCGGCCAGCTCGACCTTCCGCAGCAGGTTCGAGTGGATGAAGAAGTTGGCTGGAATGGCGCTGAGATGGTTGTGGCTCAGATCGACGCTGATCAGCCTGGACAAATTCGCACTGGCGAAGCCGGTCAGCGAGTTAATATAGTTCCCGTGGAGGTCCAACTCCCGCAGATTGATCAAACCGTTCAGTCTCGACATCTCCACCTGCAGAAGAACGTTGTTGGCGAAGGAGAGCGTCTCGATGGTCGTGGTGTTGAGGAACACGTCGTAGGGGATGTCCTGGAACCTGTTGCCGTCTAGCTTCAGCTCCTTCAACGACTCCAGCCCCAAAAAGAGTAAGGCCGGAAGGTTCCAGAGGAGGTTGTCGTTCAACAGCAGCTTTGCCAGATTTTTGCTTTTTAGGAACACCTCCTGTGGAAGTTTGTAAAGGTGCGAAGAGTCCATTGATAGCTGCTGCAACGATGGCAGGCCATCCAACGAGTCGCTGTGGATCTGGCTGAAGTTGTTGTAAGAAATCTTTAGGACCCTCAGCCCAGGAATGTCCAGTCTGTCCAGGGCCGAGGCCGTCAGATGGTTGCTTTCGAGGTTCAGCTCGTAGAGGTTGTTCAGACCCCGGAAGGCTCCTCTATCGATGACGTTGACCGAGCAGTTGCGAAGATTTAGCGTTCGGATGGGCAGGCCTTCCTGGAAGATGGCGTCGTGCAGGACGTTCAGGTGATTGTTCGCTAAATCCAGGATCCGCAGCCTCTTCAGAGCCGTGAGAGCGTAAGGATCTAGCCGACGCAAGCCGTTATTCTGCAGATATAGTTCCTCCAGTTCTCTCAGCTCCGAGAACGTCTTCACGGTGACGTGGCTCAGGCGATTCATGCTCAGCTCGAGAAACTTCAAGGCCTGCATCGGCTGGAACGCGGTGTCCTCGATCCTGGAGATGGAGTTGTTGGTCAGATACAGTCTCTCCACCAGCAGCAGATCGCGAAACAGAGGCGCCTGCAGCCGCGTCAAGCGGTTGTGGCCCAACCACATGATCCTAACGGACGCCTGCCCGCGCAAGGAGTCATTGTGCAGTACCCCGAGCCCGTTGTTGTCCAGCTGAATGGATACCAGTGAACTGCCCACGTTTCCCAACTCATTCGACACCTGGAACACGTCGCCCAGGACCGCCAACAAATTGCCCTGAAGATTTACGTGCTGCAGACTCTGCAGAGTCCTCAGCGCACCGGTCTCCATGTCGGTGATGGCGTTGTTCTGCAAGTGCAACTCCAGCAAGGACGGTAACGGCGCGAAAACGCCTCGTTTTACCTCCGTAATTTGATTGTCCTGCAAACGAAGCTCCCGCAACTGCTTGGCCTTCGTGAAAGTGCCGACTTCCAGCTCCTTAATGTTGTTGCCGTCCAGGGAAAGGGTGGACAGATTCTCGCAGTGGTCCAGGAAATCCCGCGGCACTCTTTCGATGTAGTTGCCGCTCAGATGCAGCTGAGCCAGTTGACCGAGGCTCGCCAATCCCCGTCCATCGATGCGTCTTATCGCGTTCTGCTGCAAATAGACCACTGACAGACTCGTGCTGCCGGTGAACGCGTCCGCCGGGATTTCCAGTATATTATTCTCCGCCAGGAAGAGCTCCTTCAGTTCCGGTAGCCTCGAGAACACACCGCGTATGTGATGGATGTGATTGTGGCTGAGGTCTATCGATCGCAGCTTTTGATTGGCACGAAATGTGGCGACATCTAAAAATATAATCTTGTTGTGGCTCAGGTCGATCGATTCCAGGTGTATCAGGGATATGAACGCGTCCTTGTCCACCGAGTCGATGGCGTTGTAATACAGCGAGAGCGTCCGCAAAGCCGGGCAGCAGCGGAAACAGTTGAGCGGGATCTTCTCGAAGTTGTTGCTACTGAGATCGAAGAACTGGAGGGAATCCAGTCGGGAATAGCCGTCCTCCGGGAGCTGCGACACCTCGTTCCACGCTAGCCTCAGCGACGTCAGGTGCTCCAGCCTTCGCAACGCCGTCATCGGGAACATCCTTATCTTGTTCTCGGCCAAGTCCAGGTCCGTCAAGGTCTTCTCCAAACCCGCAAAGGCGTACTCCGGAATCTTCGTGATCTGGTTACCCTTCAGGTTCAGCTTTATCAACGGCAGCTCGTAGAAGCTATAGCTCGGGAGCTCGTGCACGAGGTTGCCCTCCAGGTCTAGCACGCTCAAGCCTCGCAGCAGCGCCAACGCTTTCTGCGGAATCTGAGGCAACCTTCCCGACACCAGTGCCAAGGACTTCAAGCTCATGTTGAGCTTGTAAAACGCCTCTTCGGAAATATCGCGAATGGCGGAATGCGATATCTGCAGATGACGTATCTGCGTTCCCGCCGGGAACAGCGTTCCCCTGAGTTCCTCCACCTTCCTGTCCAACTCGTACACACTCACCGACTGAATCATCACTCCTGAAAGGGAGAAGGATAAGAAAGGTTGTTTATTAACCGATCGCAGAATCGGGAATGACGAGGGGAGTTATGGCCTATCAATTTGCACCCCAGCAGCGATAAGGGGAGTTTTATGAGAAGCAAGAGCGGAGGGAAAATGCTCGTAAAGGCTTTTGACAAACATTTTTTCCCCGACATTATCGTTCGCTAAAGACGATAGCGGCGATATTCTTGAAGCTTTACGGTTCAAAGGGTGGAGTCCGTTTGATGTCAGGGTCTCGTGCAAGAAGAATGTTAGTGTTTTTATCTCCGACGGTTACCTTCGGAGCCCGCGGCGTTCAAGACTCCAGACAAAGCATTCCTCAACGACTCCTCCGTAGCTCCGGCGCATTCCAGGAATAGACCGTCCTCGAAATTGTAGCAGGGACAGCCGGGTATCGTGTCGGGTGGTGGACAATCCACGATTTTCGCTTCGTGGCTGGCCACGCACGCTGCCAGGACCATCGAATATATGATGCGGATGCTCGACGGGCTCTTCCGAGGATGATCACGACTCGTTGGCGGATTCCGCCACTTTCGCCTGGTTCGTGGCCACGTCGACCACATTATCGTGTTTCCGCTGCTCCGGATTCTAGCATCCTCCTTATCTTACAGCCCGCGCACGCTGAAACAGAGAACGAGGCCAGGGTTTCGGTCACAAGAGCTGTGCTAGAAAAGTCTAACGCGACGTTATCGCATCTTTGCAACGTCGAACGACAGACCGGGAGGATGCCTGGGGTTCTTGCGAGGTGTTAAAAATGCAGAAAGCGTCACCCCTTTCATCTGATACCATTCATTCCAGCTCGCATTAAATCTGCATGCAAAAGGGAGGAATATCGATGAAAGAAAATTGTAACAGCAATATATGCGTTTCCCACGGACGGAAGTAATACTGCCAGACGATAATAAAACGTGTATAGCGACGCTGCTCTTTGCTCCGTTTCTTCCGTTAATGGTAATGACATAAACCAGATTCTGAGAGCAGTTTAGAGACACACGTACCTACTACGGACTGATGCGGAAGTCTTATCCAACACTTCCACGAGTCTGGAAAAATTCCTAACCCCCAGGAATTCAGAATTACGTGCCTCGAAAATCGGTTAAAAGTGATCGTGGACTTTCGAAATTGGTCTTAAAGAGGAATTTTGGTTTCATAGCCAAGAAATGTGTTTAAAATCTCGGGATCGAGCTACACCCACGTAAAAAAATTTTATAAAGTCAATTTGATAAAAAATTGATTTTATAAAATTTTTATAAAAAGTTTATTACAAAAAGTTTATTAGAAAAATTATGTATAAAAATATAAATCACGTGTAAATATATTTACACGTGATTTATATTTTTATACATAATTTTTCTCGCGAATTAAATAGTTACCTGACGTTCCACCTACGACTTTTCGCCGGTGGCAAGCCCTTTACCAATTGCGAGAAGAAAACATTGTAAGCAGACCACTTGTCGACTTCTTATAATAAAAGTAGATAGATAAATAAGTAAAAAATAGTTGATTTACATTGTTTATGTATGTTAAAATTATCATAAAATTTTAGTTTTATAAACTTTTTATAACAATTTTATAAAACCAATTGTTTATCAAATTGACTTTATAAAATTTTTCTAAAACTTTATACAATTTTTTTACGTGGGCACTTTTTCTTAATTATTGATTTGCCAGGACTGGATGGTCAAATACGTGATTTATTTGTTACTTTAATCCGTGTTTTGGTGTAGCCTCTCTTTATTCGTGAAAAATGACTATGAAAACACATTATTTTCAACTAACCCCTGATCGTAGGCCTTAAAATAAAATAATTTCGTGGAAGTTAAATTCAGTTTGGGCTTTTTTTAAAGACCCACTAATTTCGTGTGAATGTATTATTAAAGTGAACAGTCGTTGCTCAGAGCCAAAGAGAGGGAAAAAGAGAGAGAGAGCAACTGCCATTATTATAATTCCGATGGCATTAAAGTAGATGCACGAAGCAGATTAGAAAAATATTATATACGAAACTGATTTTATCTTAATCGATCGCCTTGGATTTCCTGCGTGTGTATATGGAAAGCTATCTTTCTGTGGAAAGAAAAATGCCACTCTTGTTAATTTGATAAATGATTTCGGGAAAAAAGCCCTTTCGTGTCGGACGGGACTGTCGTGAAACGTTTCTGGAACGATTGATTTTCGAACTGGTTCACGGTCGGAATATATTCCGGGGTTTCAGCTCGAATCCTAGTTTCACAGGAAATAGGGAAATCTTGTGTTGTAATTTACAAATCCAATATACAATTGCATTTTTTTATTGCAATTTTCTAAATTTGACGCAGAGCTAATTAAAAATTCATACTAAAAACGAAATTACTTTTATTTATTTTCATCAATTCGATAAAAACAATTGTTTTGTAATTTATTATATATCAAATTAGAAAAAAAAAAGTAGTAAAATTGTTATATGTTGTAAACGGCACTAAAAAAACGATTTTAAGGGATGAACCCACCCCTCGAATCTCAAATAAAATAAAAATCGTCCGATTTCATCGAAACAAAAACTGAAACACTATTCGTAAAAAGAGACGAAAAATATGTATTCTATTCCAGACAAAAATGTCTCTTCAGGGGGTGAACCACCCCTTTCTATATAACATTCTATATAAAAAAAAAAATTGGTCCATCGATTTCAATAAAATCCAATACAGGCCGTTTAAAAGTAGAACCAAAAACACAATTCACGTGTTTTTGCTTATTGAGGGAATAACAAGTTTCCGGGGGTAAACTACCCCGGTTTTTTTTTTTTTGGTCGACTGTATTCCTCGAAACGCGGAGTCTCTCTCGGAGTCGATGTGCAGTTGCATAGTTTTCTAAAGCAATACGTGTATATATAAGGGCACCCCGTAAAGGTGACCGGGGACATGCTGGTCCATTAGTGGCGCAACGAAATTGAATTTCCTCAGTGAGGTCGGTACGGCTCGGGCTTGGATTAAATCGTTGCGGTTTTAGCAGTGAGCCGCAACCACTAATGAAGTGTACCCGGCTGAATTTAAAAGCTTCCCGTGCTGCGAAATTTCACGAAATTTCCATGGATTGCACCTAATTTTTGTTTCGCTCATACCCTCGGCGATCTCTCGCCTTTATTCCGATAGTTTGCACAACGACTCCACTCGCAACCCCCGGCCACCCCCCCCCCCCCCCCCTCCCCCTAAACAGCAATAATGCAACGAGTGCAGGAACATAACTACCCTAAGGAGTATCTTGCCGTTGTTCACCCATTTAAATAAGACCGACGATGGTAATGAGAATGCAAATGACCGCACGCTACGCTCACCCCATTGCCCCGCTATTGTTACCCTTTCCTACCCTCCGCGTTGCACAAAACGAGAGTAACGTTGCCATAAATCCGAGTCGACGATCTCTTGAACAAACAATTGTTCCGACTCGTTGCAATTTTTACCCCGAGATCAAAGCTCGAGGATCCTTCTTTTTAAGGGTTCAATTAGGGGGTTGTTATTATTATTTTTATTCTTATCATTAATAATACGGGGTTCGCTGTAATAAATTATTAGGGGATCCCGAGGAATTCTTTTTTAATGAGGGGTAGTTTCTGATAAAATGAGTTCCCAGACTTTATTTAACCCTTTGACTGCTATAGGCGTATATATACGCTTTGACGAGTCCATCAATATATACGATAGGCGCGTATATGCGTCCTTAATGACTGACATCTGAATATTGCCGCATATATTGGTAGTTTCGTGCAAGAGTAAGCCGCAGTCAAAGGGTTGAAATTGCAAAATTAATTTTTAAAAAATAGTGGTTAGTCGTAAAAAAGATAACAATTGATAGTAGTTTTGAATTTTGCGTTCATTTTTTTATGTATTATTTTTAAAAAGAAGTTTTGAACTTTTTTTGTAAATTTTCCAATGTTTATTATTGTAATTTTTATTTTCCTAAATTTTCTCATTTTTTTATTGCAATTTGACTATTATTTATTGTAAATGTATAACCCTCAAGTACAAAATAAAAATTATAGATGGCGTTTTTCACTCTAATTATTTTTAAAAAAAGACTGAACGAGCAAAAATTTCTTGAAATTTAAAAATTGTAAATTAATTCTAGTTATAAACAATTATGAACCTGAGACTCTTTTAAAAGTTTTTTGATTCCTTATTTTTTTTTACTATTCTGTTGCATCTTAATTAAATTTAGTCCAATGTCAATTTTTAATCACGAATTTTAGAGCACACGTTTTTTTATTATCAACATTCTTATGCATAAAAATAACCACTCTTTTGTTTTTAAATACAAAATTCTAAAATAATATTGTTGCTCCTTTTGAATCGACTGGCCTTTTTTCTTTTAATTTTTCTTTTTAAAAAAAAAGACAATCAAACCCTGTACAAAAAAAAAACCATTTTCATACCATTATTTTTGAAATTAAATTTTTCTATTACGTCATAAATTCCACGACACTTATTATTTTGTAAAAAAACATTTTTATATCAACAAATAATTCTTTTTTTGCTTCGGAAGTGCCCCAAAAAAATCATCTTTTTTTTTGTTTCTTTACAAATTCGATTTAGGATTTTCCAAAATCCCACTTTTCATTATTTATTTTATTTTTATCTTATTTTTATCTTATTTTTTACAGCGATGCCTCTCTTTCTTTCGCTTTATTTTCTTTACAGCAATGCATCTAAAATCCAAATGCAATAAAGATTCTCTTTTTTTTTTTTCATATATTTGAATTATGTATAAACGAAGGCTATAAAGTTTCTTTTACCCTGTATTGCATATTTCAAATAAATAAATAAATAAATAAATAAATAAATAAATTGCAAATGCCATGTAAATATTCAACGACTCCACGAGGAAGTCACGTCTTTTAATTTCTCACCTTCGGGCGACACGAAATCGATGTACGCGAAGTAGTATCTCCCTTATCTCTACACGCCAAGTAATAATAGGTACTAAAAGGAAAAGGAGTTCTTTGTTTTTATTACAATCAGGATAAAAAAGAAACCCATTCTGTCTTCCTCCTTTTTTTTTCTTCTTTTTTTTCTGTGTAAACCGTTACGTCTTTTCCGAGGGAGCGCAGCGGCTGGTTTACTTTTTATGTTCTTGGATTTATGGCGAAGCGCGTCACCTCGTAAAGCTTCCATCTTGAAAGCTCATCCTGTATCAAGATTTAACATTCTTCGCGTTCCTCCGGACGCCACCCCCCGACGCCACCCCGTTTTTCCTTTACGAGCGAGAAGAAAACTTGGAAATTCATTTGCAGCGATGAATCGCAAAAATGCGATTTTCCCGCACCTCGGGTCCCTCCTCGCTCCCGAAACGGATGTCGTAAAACGCAAGGAGCCAGGCTCCAAATTCGGACCTCGAGGTTGCGCGATAAACGGACCGTGAAAGTCGCGCTGGAAAAGTTCGAGAGTCATTGGACGTCCCGGTTCTCGTATTCAGAGGTTTCGATTAGGACTTGTTTGAACCTCGGCAGGCCTACCGGGGTCTGGGACACCCCAGGCGCCGGTTCGGCTTCCATTTGAAGGCTCTTCGTAGGAAGGACAATAATTTTGCAATTTTCATTTTTGTTCCATTCTAAATTTTATACTTTGCTTTTTCTAAATTCTATACTTGCAATTTTTTGGTCATTAAAAAAAGCAACAGTTTTCAGGCGAGTGAAATTTTTATCGATGGGGTTTGTAAAGCCCCGGTGTGCCAACTACGTGTTATACTATAAAATGGCTGAAAATTTTTAAAAATTTTATAAGACTTCTAGATTGTTTATAAAAGTAATAATAATATTAATAATGATAATGATAATGATAATAATAATAATAATGATGATAATAATAATAATAATAATAATAATGATGATGATGATGATGATGATGATGATGATGATGATGATGATAATGATAATAATAATAATGATGATGATGATGATGATGATGATAATGATAATAATAATAATAATATTGAAATCTATTATTTTATAAAAATGAAATATTTAATAATGTCAAAATAAGTTCATGAAGGAAATAAATATTAGAAGTACTGGCTAATAAAAATTAGATTGCGAAAAAAAAACTCTTAAAAAGAAGTTTATGAGCGAAAAGTTTGTAATTAGTGTTAACTTATAATCATCATCGAGTCTAAAATAATGTTGAAACTTTCGGCTCGAGGTATGGCAATAAAATCTAGCAAAAAAGAGATACCTCGTTAATTATTGTCCACTTAACTTGCCAATTAATACATAGAACAAAAAAAACAAAAATGGAAAATGAAATTTTATTCTTTCTAGAATTTTTCCAACTCCCCGTTAGGTAATATTTATTATATTGTATATTATAATAAATCCTAGATTTTATTTTGATTTATGTATTATGTTATATCTTACATGTAATTTATTATAATACATTACTGATTTTTTACATTTATTAAATTATTGGATTACAAGATTCTAAAAAATTGTAACAATAAACAAAAAAAAACATAAAGAAAAAGCTTTTCTTTTTATTATCTTGGGGCTTCTAAATTTTTAATTAAAATAAATTCACAATTTTTGGGTCTAAAAAAACTCCAAAAATTTCAATTAAATTTTTGTTTTATATATTTTATTATATTAATTTATATATTATATTATATCTTACATAATTTATTACGTTACTCAATTTTTACATTTATTAAATTATTTATTCACGAGATTCTAAAAAATTGTAACAATAAACTGTAACGTGGAAATTTTCCTCCGTTACATTAAGTTTTTTTGGCATTAATTATTTCGAATTTCTTTCGCGCCCGTTACTAAAAACGGAGAATAAGGCTCAGGAACCTCTCCGAGAACGCCCGAAACCTACTTGGTAACGATGTATTTTTGTTATTTTTGTTGCGTATTATTCGATGTCATTTATTATGTCTTTACTTATTCTATGTTCTGTTATTATGGCTAAAATCTCTATTTTCTATTCGAATCCCTATCGTATACTTCCGTTAATTCCCTTCCTGACACCCTCTTGCCAATTTCGGATCACGAAGATCAAATACGGAGGACGAAAAAGGAAGAAGAAGAGGACTTCATCTTCTACAACTCCAGAGCGAGAGAGAAGGAAGGAAGGCTCCCGAAATACAGGATCGGCTATACTCTAGACAAGGAAGGATGCCATCTAGCGATTCACAGGAGACGGGTCGATAACGACAAATGGGTCGATGCCATAATTATCACCCGAGCATCGCAATTCCCGAATCCTGCGACAACTAGGATGGCGCTACCGATAACAGTCAGAGGGGACCGAAATCGGCTTCCCCCAGAGATTCTTGAGCCGCCGTACGGGAAACACTATCGTGAGAACTGTGTTCAACTACCTACAACTACCTCCGGGATTTTTGGGACGTTTGAGAGGATTTCGACGGAGAAACCGTATCCTCGTCCGCCGGGAGTGGTCTTCGGAAGTCCAGGAGCCGCTGCGATCAGGTGATTGGAGAAATTGGCATCCTCCACTTTCCTATTTCCCCGGTAAAAATCCCGAAACCTTTCTTTTTGTCATCCCGCTTCCGCTATCCATTCTTCCGACTATTAGGCGATTCGGTTTAGTATCTTTTGATTTATTAATTTTCTTTTTGAATTCGTTCTAATCTCTCGCAACTATCTTTTTGTCATTTCGCGTGTTCTCGTTTAAATTCTAAGTGCGGAACCGCGAAGTTCACTATCTTTTTCCTATCTTTACTAAAGTTTGTAAATTTATAAAATAATTGTGACTGAAATATACGCCGATTCAAGATCCTTTCTCGAATCGGTTAGAAAAACCAAAAGTCGTCTGAATTCTGACAATTTATTTCCGAATTCAGACAACGGATCTCCTCTGAGAGGGTATTATAGCTCCTTCTGAGCTAGACCGGGCCCCCTCAGGGAAAATCCGCGTCCGAATCATCGGACTGGCGCCCAACCTCCCGACTTCCTTCCTTCCGATATCACTCTCTACCTTCCGAATTTCCCTGAGCGTGGAAATTTGCAGCAGCAACTCCCCTTTCGTTACCACGGTCGCAAGCGACCGGGAGTTGCGCTACAAAACAAAAAAAAAACATAAAGAAAAAGCTTTTCTCTTTATTATCTTGGGGCTTCTAAATTTTTAATTGAAATAAATTCACAAGTTTCGGGTCTAAAAAAATTCCAAAAATTTCAATTAAATTCTTATTTTATATATTTTATTATATTAATTTATATATTATATTATATCTTGCATAATTTATTGCATTACTTAATTTTTACATTTATTAAATTATTTATTTACAAGATTCTAAAAAATTGTAACAATAAACAAAAAAAAAACATAAAGAAAAAGCTTTTCTTTTTATTATCTTGGGGCTTCTAAATTTTTAATTGAAATAATTTCACAAGTTTCGGGTCTAAAAAAATTCTAAACATTTCAATTACACGTTTCCACCCCTTATTGAAATTCTTGGAACTTTTTAAACCAAAAACTCGTGAAAAAATTCGAATTTCAAATTTATTAGGTCTTAAGTTAATTTTAAAAAAAAGTTTCCTCATGTTTTGTTTGTTAATAATTACAATTAACATCCCGCGTACCCTTAACACCCAATTCAAAAGGTTAATTAATGACGTCAGGTGATAGGGGTACCAAAAAGCACCCCAAAAAAACGAAAAAAAAAAAAAATAAAAATTACACAATCAAGTGGATATTTATTCCCGGGATGAAAAGGGGGGGGGGGGAATTCCAATGGCTTTTTTCCAATTTTATCGATACGCATTCCTCGCTGGCCTCCACGGGCGCTTTTATTGCCGTGCTCGCGGGTGCAACGACGGGTGCATCGTGTAAATGCACAAAAAATTGAATTTTCGTTTTTCGCTCGACCGACAGAAATTTGAGAAATCCGATCGATGCACGGGCACGGGGGGAGGGGGGGCCAAAATTAGCGCCGCGTCGCGTTAATTACCAGTCTGCGGAAAATCCTCGTCGTCGGCGGAAAATTCGTTCCGCTCGTGAATGATTTAATTGCAAATTCGTGCATCTCGTTCCGGGAAAGCATTTTTCCGGCGGTTCGGGTCTAATTAGAGCCGATACTGGAAGGGATGTAACCGGAAAAAAAAAATAAAAATATCCTCTTACGGGAAACAAAAAAAAAAGACGAAATTTCTCGAATGGAACCAAAAACTGAAATTTCCTCGTCACTTGAGGAAAATTGCAGAGCAACTGCAATTTTCCGCTTGAAATTTCGAATAATTTAAAACGAGGAAAATAATTATTTTAATCGACGTGGTTCCAATTAAAAAAAAAAATTCATACGAGAACGAAGAGGAAAATAAATAGAATTCGCTTTTATTGAATTTTTTGCTCGTTTTATTCTCGAAATCCGGATCAATCGGAACAATCCGCGGTAAGAAAGAAAAATACATTAATATTCAGAGGATGTATGTGTGTATTTTTTTTTTTTTTTTCATTTATGGAAAATTCGATATTCAAATTTCCGTGATTTGCATCCGAGTCAATATTTCTTCGATTTAATTCATTCTCCTTCTTCGGTGGGTTCGAAAAAAAATTTGTTTGCCCGGAATAATTTACGGCCAAGAAGGGAAATGTGTCGAAGCGAGGGACCATTTGTAAGGAGAATTTCTAATAAATAAGGTATTGATTCGGGAAAATTTACATTCGAGTTAAAAGAAAAAAAAAAGGTTCATTATAATTTCCGTCCGAATCAATATTTCCTCGATTTAATCCACTTTTCTCTCGGCTTGTTTTCATAATTCTCTCTGCTCGGAATAATTTACAATGAGATAAAAATGAATCGAACCAAGGGGGAGTCTATTTGATTGATTCTTAATAAATTCTTTTTCGATTCTTTGATATTGAATTAGGGCGGTGGGTGAAATTAAAGCGACATTGCAATTTTTTTTTTTTTTTTTTAAAGAAACTTATTAAAATTCAGTGGGTCCTCGATTACCTTATTCTTGAAATAAATTTTCTAGAAATTCCGAGTTTTTGAAAAATTAGTAAAATCAATTTTTTTTTTTTCCAATTGAAAATTCATGAAATTTTATTTTTATTTCTAATTTTCAATACTAATTTTTATTTTAATTTTTTTTTATTAATCGACATTTCTTTCAGATTATTGGAGTACTAACCTAGTTTTTCCAGTATCAAACCCTTTTAGAATCCGTCAGGAGTCGATCAAAAGTCTCTTTGAAGGCAGGCAGCTAATTAAGTTAGAAATTCAATTTCCTACTAATTCCTCTCGGCTCACAATCAGAGGTATGGGGATGCAGCAACAAATTTGGACGCGCGTGAAACCGGAAACCTCAAACGGGACGTAGCTTCGCTCTGTAGTTACCATTTTGCTGTTGCACCACCACTAAGAACCACCCCCCCAGACGAGTTTCACGCGAAAATTCGAATTTTTGAGTAAATTTTTACAGTGATATTTCTCAGAAAAAGAAAATTCAAAAATTTGTTTTTTTCAATATTGTGAAAAAAAAAATTCTACAACATTTAAATGCAAATTTATACGTTTCTTGTTAATTTCCCACCCCCTGCAAGGGTTAATTTGACCCCAAACTGGAGACAGGGGTTACTTTTTTGGATTTTTGAATTATTGGAATGGTTTTATGTAGAAAAAATAGAATAATAATAACAGTTTTGTTACGTTTGTATTTTTTAATTGAAAATCTGTAAAATTGGATCCGAAAAATTGGAAATTTGTAGAGTATTAGAAATTTTGTAAATAAGTAATTCAAAAGTTGGAAATTCAAAGAGAATTAAAAATCTGCAAATTAAACATTAAACAATTTTTTTATCACAATTTGTTATTTCTTGTATTTATATTTTAATAAATTACATTTTTGAAAATATCGGTGGGATTTGAATGAAATTTAAATATTTTTGAGTTCGAAATTGAAAAATTTGAAATTGGAATGAAATTAAAA
Source organism: Gasteruption jaculator (assembly GCA_949825005.1). Classification (NCBI taxonomy): domain Eukaryota; kingdom Metazoa; phylum Arthropoda; class Insecta; order Hymenoptera; family Gasteruptiidae; genus Gasteruption; species Gasteruption jaculator. The sequence continues at coordinate 4,173,496 of OX463763.1, read as the reverse complement.
AATTGTAAATTAGAAATGTGAGAATTGGAAATTTAAATGAAGGTAAAAATTTCAACAAAAAAACAAATGCTAAATTCGAAATTAAGATAAAATTGAAAACCTGTAATTAAAAAATTTAAAAACGTGAATTTTAAATTCGAAATGAAAAATCTGTAAATTCGAAATTTTGAAAAGTAGAGCTTTAAAACGAAAAGTCAAGGACACCAGTCACGTTATTTATTTTATTTTTGCTATAACAATTTATTCGTTTTTCTATTTATTTTTTAACAAAATACAATATTTATTAATTATATATATTTATAATTTAGTACTTACTAATTATCTAAATTTATAATTTATTAATTACATTTTTATTGATCGCCTTCATACAATTTATATTTTTTAGTCACACACATTAATAACAAAAAAGATATAAATAATCTAAAACATTCACTCCAAATAAATTTATATAATTTATTTAAATCTAACATTTCTCAGCTTTCACCCCCCCCCCCCCCCCCTCACCCCTTGGCATTGCGGAAATCCACAAACCTACGAACAAACAAACTGGAAACCCAGTTCGGGAATTTTCGCGCCCCACGTGGGACGCCAATTGGGTCATAATTTTTTTTTTTTTTCATTACAGCAAAAAGCTTCGCTAATTCGCAGTCGAATTAAGGGGTGACTTAGGCCCTAATCCGCTGACGCTAATCCCGGGCGAACCGACTCCCCTGGATCCATTGCAATTGGAATGGGGGAGTCTGCGGTGAAAGAATTTATCAGCTCGTGAAATCGTGCAGAAAATGGCCCCGATTTAAGACTGGTCGGGGGTGGAATCCAAAACAAGAATGGGGGGGGGGGGGGGGGTCGATGTAATCTTACATCATTCCTTGCAAACGAGAAAAAGATGACGTAACACCTTTTTCTCGTTAAATTGCCTCGAAGATTAGGTGGGAAAAGCATATACACCCGATACAAATTGTCTCCTCGCTCAGATAACTCACTCTAAGCCGCAGCGAAGGGGAGAAAAACACTTCCTCCCTTTTTATCACCTCGCGGTGACATGAATGATATTGATAAAAAAACTAGCGGTGAACCTCGTCTTCCTCGCTCTCTCTCGACTCCCATCAGAACTCGCTCCATTTCAGATTTGGGTTGCGATAATGCGTCTTTCCTGCAAGACACGCTCTTTGCGGTAACGTTCAGACGTTCCTCGTGGTTATCTGACTTTTCAAGAAACAACCTCTAAAGCTTCGACGCTTTTCTCCCGCTTTTTCTATTCATAGACTCCAAAAAAAGGGTAAGCTCCCGAAGCAATGGACCAAAACCTCGCGGTTTCCTCTGAAAAACGGAAAAAAAACCCGTTCCGGAACGTTCACGGAGAGAACGACCGAGCTTTTCGTCCGCTCCGCGCAGATCCCGCCCCGTTTGCCCCCTCCACGCCGCTCGAGCCAGTCGGAGAGGCCCGAGCGCGCGACCGGAGCGAATGCGGTCCCGATCCGCGCGCCAGGCACCTCCCACTCGACCCCCGCTCCGCCCCAGGCTGCGCGGAGCCGGTTCTTCTTCGCGAGAACGGGGTGTAAGTGCCACTCGAGCGGGAATTCCCTCTTCGGGGACGAAATTGTGAATGAACTGGAGGACTTTTGCCGCGTATCGACCCCGAAGCTTCTTGAATGAAGCGGATGTCGTTTAAGGGGACGATGAAAATCATCTTAAACTCTCGTTTTTCATGTTCTTACTTTCCCTCCTCGCCACTAATTCCGGGAGACGCTTCTCTCGGCTTTATCCTCGCGAGTTATCCCGAGTCTTCACACAACCTCGCTAAATACTCACGTACACGCGCACGTACACATTGTATTTCGTATGAAAGAGGAGGAAACGACGTGTTTCTACGGGTTTTTCTCCCTCCGCGGAGAGGAAGATGCCGGAGTTGGTATCTTATTTTATTGCACAGCTTCCACAACTTTCCCATTGGATTAGGAAGTTTGGAAATTACGAGGCTGTATAAGAAACAGAGCGGAATTGCCGGATTACGTTATTCGATGCGGTATCGAATGGGACATTATATAAAGTGGCGACTTTAGTCCAAACCAATCTTTTTTTTTTTCTTCCGCTCTGGCAAAGGAAAAAATTCGTACACAGGGTTTTCAAGAGATTCCTCGATTTTGTTCTGGAATATATACGCGGGGAAATCGTCGAACAAGAAATGTATATTATAGTTAGCGTCGGTTTCGTTGCGGGCAGGCAGGTATTGGATGGTAAAAGGTTCGATACTGGTGGAAATTTTTAATAAAATTTTAACATTTGCAAATTGGAAGCTGAGAATTTGAAATTTTAGTGAAACTGAAAATCCGTAAAATTGGATTTGAAAATTCGGAAAATTGAAGTTTTTAAAAATTTTGTATATTAATAATTTAAAAATTGGAAATTGAAGTAGAATTAAAAATCTGCAAATTAAACATTAAAAAATTGCAATTTGAAATGAAATGAAAAATCTGTAAATTAGAAATACAAAAATTGGAAATTTAAATAAAACTAATAATCAGTAAATTAGAAATTTAACAATTTGAGCTGTAAAAAATTGAAAATCTTTAAACCTGTTAATGAAATTTCAAAAACTTTTTCCGATAATTTACTAATTGCAAAAAAATTACAAAAATTACCCGAAATGTTCAAAATTTTACGTTGTAAGAATTTCTACATTTTGAAACTGGAAATTGAAGAACTTGAAATTTTAGTGAAACTGAAAATCTGTAAAATTGGATTTGAAAAATTGGAAATTTCTATGGTATTAAACATTTTGGAAATTAGTAATTTAAACATTGGAAATTGAAAGAGAATTAAAAATCTGCAAATTAAACATTAAAAAATTGCAATTTTAAATGAAATGAAAAATCTGAAAATTAGAAATTCAAAAATTCGAAATTTAAGTAAAACTAATAATCAGTAAATTAGAAATTTAACAATTTGAGCTGTAAAAAAAATTGAAAATCTTTAAACCTGTTAATGAAATTTCAAAAACTCTTTCCGATAATTTACTAATTCCAAAAAAATTACAAAAATTACCGAAAATGAAAAATTCAAAATTTTACGTTGCAAGAATTTCTACGTTACCATTATTCATAACAAACATTCTTTCCATGAAATCCATTAATTCGCAGCTTTCCACCCTAAAATTCGAAATTCTTCGGGAAAAAATTCAGAAATACCCATTGGCGTTGAATTTCCATCCCCCTAGAATCCGGACACCACCAACCCCTTCGCAAACGCCAATTTCGGACCGGGGCGAGTTTTCGATTCGTCTTTCGAGCTCCGGTAGGAGTTTCCATCGCATCGGAAAGCGGGATTTCAGGGGGATCCAATTGGAACTAATAAACGGCACCGAGGGCGTGTATCCTTGCGGGGGTTGAAACTCCCTCGCTCGAAATTTGATTTCTTAACGTTTCATCGAGAAGCAAGGGTAAATGTGATTTCAATAAAATTTGAATAGTTGTTTAAAGATCTGTCAAATAGAATATTACCAGCAGTAGTACTCCGGCACTCCCGAAACTTTTGTAATATTACTCGAAGCTACGTTGCTCGAGATTACAGAGAGAAATGTAGACATCAAGAAATCATTTCCCGGAGGCAGGCAAGGAAAGTCAAGAGAGCAAATTAACTTCACCAAGTTTCAGATCGAACTTTTATCTTTCTCCTCCACTTTTTGCTCTTCCTACCCGCTTTTCCTTCCGTTTCGCCCCCCCCCCTCCCCCCACCCCCGGTAAGTATGTTAATTATACGTTTTGTCATAACTACATTAATACGAAACCAACCAGACGTCAAACTTTCAAACATACAGCAACTGCGGGACGACACATTTCTCTCGTAATTACCATCAATTTTGATTAACTTCGACCGATGATCTCGCGTTCCAACGGAATTATTATTTTTTTTTTCCAAAAAACTAACGAATTTCGAAGTTGGAGGATTCATTGGGATTGATAAAGTCGTGGAATAATAATTGGGATAAATTTGTTATCACAAATTAGGAGATATTTATTGATAAGGATTTTAGTAAATGGGTGGAATTTATAATAAATGGATTTTAATAAAATAAAAAAAATAGGAACAAAATTAATAAAACGTTGGAAGCGAATTTTATCGAGATACGGAAATTATTGGAGGCTTGGGAGTCGTAAAAGTTACTAGAACCTTGGAAGAAAATTTCACTCTGCTTCAAAAGTCACCAGGACGTTAAAAAAAATTTTCCTGTGCCAAAAAAATTACCAGATGGTCGGAAGAAAATTTGACTCTGCTTCAAAAGTCACCAGGACGTCAGAAAAAAAATTTTCCTGTGCCAAGAAAATTACCAGATCGTCGGAAGAAAATTTTACTCTGCTTCAAAAGTCACTAGAATGTCGAAAGCAAATTATCCCGTTCCACGAAAGTTACTAGAGCTTCGAAAACAAATTTAACTATTCGAAACAAATTACTAAATTTTAATAAACTGTTTTTTTCTTTCTCCTAATTGTAGGGGATTTTTTACCAAAAACTAACGAATTTCGAAATTGGAGGATTCATGGGATTGATAAAATCGTGGAATAATAATTGAGATAAATTTTTATCACTAATTAGGAGATATTTATTAATAATAAGGATTTTAATATTTGGGGTGATATCAAATAAACTAATAGTTTTAAGATTCAATTATTATTAATAGGGATTATCGAACAATGTGTTTTCACAAATTTTCTCGGAATTCAATTTTGGCATTTGTAGATAGTTTTAATTATTCAGTAGATGTAAGATCAATTTATAATTTATAATTAATACCGTCCGAATTAGAAACTCTTGTGATTGATTTGATTTAACTCTTAATGATTGAGTATGTGTGATCCGATTGAAGACTAAATGTCACTTAAAATTGAATATCTTGGAATTTAATATTTTAATTATTTTATAGCATTAGTGAAAAAGTTGAAATTTTTTAAGCAAGTGGAAATATTGGAAATTCCAAAAGTATCATTTTTTAAAATTGAAACAAAAATTATATTTGTAACTTTCTACAATTTTTTAATTACTGAAAAATTTGGAAAATTATTAGAATACAATAATGATTCAAAACTTAATTTGAAAAAAATTGAAATAACAAATCAAAGAATTAATTATTTTAATTCCTACGTTTCGATGAACTGGAAATATTCGAAATTCTATAAAAATTACAAAAATCCAGGATTTCCAATTAAAAAAATGGTTTTGTAATTTTCTACTGCCTTATAATTATTCAATTAAAATAAAATAATTCGAAACCTTATTAATAACTATCTCCTAATTTGCAATAACAAATTTATCCCAATTATTATTCCGCGACTTTACCGATCCAAATCAATCCCCCAATTTCGAAATTCCTTAGTTTTCGGAAAAAAATCCCCTACAATTAGGAGAAAGAAAAAACAGTTTAGTAAAATTTAGTAATTTTTGTCGAATAGTTAAATTTGCTTTCGAAGCTCTAGTAACTTTCGTCGAACAGGATAATTTGCTTTCGACATTCTAGTGACTTTTCAAGCAGAGTAAAATTTTCTTCCGACGATCTGGTAATTTTTTTGACACAGGAAAAATTTTTTTTGACGTCTGTAAATATAAATGTAAATATAAACTGTAAATATTCGAAATTCCGTAAAAAACACAAAATTGCAGAATTTCAAATGAGAATTATTTCAGTAACTTTCTGCGATCTCACAATTGTACATAAATTTAATTAAAATAATTCCAAAACGGGGATGCGACCCGGGAGAAATTCTCTTAAAATCGCGAATTTCAGCTCGTCTGCTCCTCGAACTGCAAATTTTCCGGGGTTAAGAATTTACATCCACTGCACCGGTGGTATTTCCGAAGTAAAGGTTTTCGTACCTTCGGAGAAGGTAAATCCACGCGGATGAAGATCCAATTTACTGCCGGATGCAAATAGATCCAAAGATTGTTTTTCCCATCCCACTCCAGATACAAGGATAAATAGACAAAAGCGGAGAATGTTTCTCGGGGAAATCCATCATGCGAAAATAACAACTTCTGGAAAGGGGGAAAAGACACACTGAAAACAATTTCGTGATCAAGAAAACTGGATTATTTCCATCGACTGCCTGGTGCTTGTTTCCAAGAAAGGGAGTTAATTGTAAGCAAACATGAGCGATTTGCGAAAGGAAAATTCACGCGAATTATTTATCGTTTAGTGAAAATAAAAAAAAAATATATATATATATATATATATATATATATATTTTGCAAGACATTTTACGTGGGATAAAATAAATCCTGGGGAATGAAAATATTTTTAAGGGATGAAATATACGATTTTTGTTTTTAAAAAAATAATAAAAAATAAAAAAATAAACCGGAAATTGCAGAATTTGAAATTTTAGTGAAACTGAAAATCTTGTAAAATTGTGTGACGGGAAGGCAAAAGAAGAACCGCTAAACTATATCAAACTATGATGGCACTTTATTCCCGATCTTTCCTCTACAACCGCTTCAATCGAACTCTCAAAAGGAACTCTCCACTCCCAATCGTCGCCACGATACAGTCGTTGCCGAGCGGTCAAAAACGCTGATTTTGTGATACCGATTTCCAGAACATTCGATGCAAACCTGCATGCGAATTCTTTACACCGGATGTTCTCAGGAAGAAACTTGATCACAAAATCTGCTAAGGTGACGGAAAGTCATGAATGTGACATTCCCCCCCTTACAAATTGATGCTCCCGCATCAATAAATATTAACGTTTACAATATATATGTTTTTCTGTTGCTTGATTCTATACAATGCAAATATTTTCTTTTGTTTGATTCTATATAATGCAAATATTTTCTTTCTCAACATTGAAAAATTGCAAATTTGTATAAATATATTTTTAAGGGATGAAAAATATACGATTTTTGTATTTAAAAAAAAGAAAATTAAATATTTTTTGTTTCAATGGAACAGAAATTTTTCAATCAACTTTCAATTTATGCAAAGTAATTTTTTGTTTCTTTCTTTTTTCATGAATTTAAATTTAGGGACGAACTTTACTGGGGCGAATTTTGCATATTTAATGTAAATTTTAATTTATGGGATATGAAAAATAAAATAAAAATAAGAGATCGTTAAATGGAAGTAAAAATAAATCGATCGGTTGTTTTATTTCGGAAAAATGTTTTTACCTTTTGTGTAAAAGCAAAAAAAAGTATCGGAAAAAAATAGAGAAAATAATATTTAAATTTCGTATTTTTATTTTTGTAGAAAAAGAAAGAAAATAGAATTTACGATTTTTTCTTTCCATTTTTCTAATTTTCTTTCAAAATAAAAATTGTCCACTTTTAAAAGTAATTTCATATCAAATAAATTATAAATAATTCATAAATGTTTCAACAACATTTCCCAAGTTGCAAAATTATCCGTTAAAATTGTAACATTTTCAAATTGGAAATTGCAGAATCTGAAATTTTAGTGAAACTGAAAATCTGTAAAATTGGATTTGAAAAATTGCAAATTTGTATAAATATTTTTAAGGGATGAAAAATATACTACTTTTGTATTTAAAAAAAAAAGAAAATTAAATATTTTTTGTTTCAATGGAACAGAAATTTTTCAATCAACTTTCAATTTATGCAAAGTAATTTTTTGTTTCTTTTTTTTTCATGAATTTAAATTTAGGGACGAACTTTACTGGGGCGAATTTTGCATATTTAATGTAAATTTTAATTTGTGGGATATGAAAAATAAAATAAAAATAAGAGATCGTTGATTGGAAGTAAAAATAAATCGATCGGTTGTTTTATTTCAGAAAAATGTTTTTACCTTTTGTGTAAAAGCAAAAAAAAAGTAACGGAAAAAAATAGAGAAAATAATATTTAAATTTCGTATTTTTATTTTTGTAGAAAAAGAAAGAAAATAGAATTTTCGATTTTCTTTCTTTTTCCTTTTAAATTGAAATTTTCTAATTTTTCATTCCATTTTTCTAATTTGTTTTTTGAAATAAAAATTGTCCACTTTTAAAAATAATTTCATATCAAATAAATTTTAAATAACCTAGAAGTGTTTAAAAAAACATTTCCCAAGTTGCAAAATTATCCGTTAAAATTTTAACATTTTCAAATTGGAAATCTCAGAATTTGAAATTTTAGTGAAACTGAAAATCTGTAAAATTGGATTTGAAAAATTGGAAATTTGTATAGCATTAAAAATTTTGTAAATTAGTAATTCAAAAATTCGAAATTTAAATAAAACTAAAAATCTACAAATTAGACATTAGACAAAATTTCAATTTCAAATCTGTAAATTAGAAATTAAAAAATTGAAATTAAAATGAAACTAATAATCAATAAATAAGAAATTTCAAAATTTGAGCTGTAAAAAAATTGAATATCTTTAAACCTGTCAATCAAATTTTAAAAACTCTTTCCGATAATTTACTAATTACAAAAAAATTACAATAATTACCGAAAATGAAAAATTCAAAATTTTACGTTGCAAGAATTTCTACATTACTATTATTTATAACAAACATTCTTTCCATGAAATTTCAGAAATACCCGTTGGCGTTGAATTTCCATCCCCCTAGAATCTGGACACCACCAACCCCTTCGCAAACGCCAATTTCGGACCGGGGCGAGTTTTCGATTCGTCTTTCAAGCTCCGGCAGGAGCTTGAGAGCAAAATCGCAGCAAAACCCTAGCAAAACCCTGGCAAAATAATTATTTCCTTTTAAATTCCTTTTTTTTCCCTTTAAATTCAAATGTTCTACTTTTTACAAAATTGTTCTTTTTAATAAATTACATATAAAATCTCAAATTTATAAAAAGCAGCTAAAAAAAAAATAAGTTTACCATTTGAAAAAAAAAAACAAATCATATTAAACAAATTATAAATAACCTGTAAATCTTTGAAAATCAGCGCTTGAGTAGCAAAAATATTTGTTAAAAAATAAAATAATTATGCTCGGTAACAATATGGAGCAGATTAAGGGCGGGAAGGATGCAAAAAAGCTGCAGTTTAAAATATTGAGCATATCGGATATTAAATATTAAAAATTCAACCCCCGGGAGATACTTATATGGCAGCGCTTTGCCGGGATAATCGCAATATCTTTCCGGCACATACGTAACATACGTGGGTCGGGAGTCACAATCCTTGCGTACTCGGGTACATCCGCGCTGCAGCAGCAAATGAAATTTCGTTTTATGACGTTTCGTTTCGAAAAACGTAGCGGCTGAAATTAGCGCGGTAAAATTTGCGATCCCGGGCGAGGAGACCCGGCCCGGGGTGAAAACCGACTTATCTGTGAAATTTATATGCAGCTTGCGCCGGTGCATCGGCTGAGAGAAATACGCTCGCTCTCGCCGCCACCGAAGACCAAAGAAGTATGATGAAACGCTGGAATTAACTATCCGCGCGATGCGGTGAAGCTTCGTCCCGTTGCTTTTCCCTACCCTTCGCTTTTTACCCCGTGAATTTACCCGCCGAGATCCTTCTTACGACGCGGCAAATTAGTAACTTTAACCGTCACGTCACGAAAATGAAGAAGAAAAAAAAACACCAGAGTGTCGAAAGACAAATTTTAGCGTGTCACGAAAGCTCCTGGAGCTTTTGGTGTGTTAAGAAAGTTACTAGAGGATCGATGACAAGTTTCAACGTGTCACGAAAGTCACCAGACGGCGGAAGAAAAATGTTACTAGGCTGCAAAAGTAGTAACTTTAACCGTCACATCACGAAAATGAAGAGAAAAAACACCAGAGCGTCGAAAAAAAAAAATCCACTCTCCTTCAAAAGTCACCAGACCATCCCAAAAAATTGTTTCATCCCAAAAAAGAAACCTCGAACGTCCCAAGCCAATTCTGCAATCCCAAAAAAGTCCCTATGGCACAAAAAATCCCTAGACAACTGTATCAGGAAAACCGATTCCCCTATACTCAAAAGATTCCTAGACGTTGGAAACGAATCTTCCTCCATCACAAAAAAATCCCCAGAGCGTCGAAAAAAAAAAAATTCCACTCTCCTTGAAAAGTCACCAGACCATCCCAAAAAATTGTTCCATCTCAAAAAAGAAACCTCGAACGTCCGAAGCCAATTCTGCAATCCCAAAAAAGTCCCTATGGTACAAAAAATCCCTAGACAACTGTATCAGGAAAACCGATTCCCCTATACTCAAAAGATTCCTAGACGTTGGAAACGAATCTTCCTCCATCACAAAAAAATCCCCAGAGCGTCGAAAAAAAAAAAATTCCACTCTCCTTGAAAAGTCACCAGACCATTACAAAAAATTGTTCCATCCCAAAAAAGAAACCTCGAACGTCCCAAGCCAATTCTGCAATCCCAAAAAAGTCCCTATGGCACAAAAAACCCCTAGACAACCGTATCGAAATAACGCAAAAAAATTCAAACGATTCGAGAATTCGTTAAAAATAACAATTGCACTGCCCGATTGAAAAATCGCTAAACGCATTGACCGTCATCGCCACCGTTCCGGGGGGACGGCCCACCTCTGGAAAGGTGCAATTCCTCCGGCTGACCCACTGCTATTTCCATGAATGTCAAAGCTGACGTTTTCCCTTTTCCCATCAATGTGCTTTTCCCGCGTTGGCCTGCTTCGCACCAAAACGGCGACGATCGATAAGCACTTAATTTAATGATAACGGAGTTTATTCCGGCCGCGTATAAAAACGGTTCGATCGGATACGTGATATTTACGGTCGATGCCGGGACAGACGAAATTAGGAACGCGTTCATTATTTAAGCGGGGCTTCGACTGAAACGGGAAAGAGCGAGGCAACGGACGTGAAAGAGGGCCGGGAAAAGTCGAGACCGGTGGAGAAAACGCAACTTCGCCCGTTATCTCCGGCTTTATAATTGTCCGTTGCCGGGCAAATAACTGGAAACGTGGAAAATAGTTGTGTTTCTTTAAAAGGAGGAGAGGCTAATTGCTCAACGAAGTCTAATTTCCCGAGTTTACGAGCTCTTATCTTTACGCCACCGAGCCGTTTGATGGTTTACCGATAAGGTTTAAAGTGCGGCCCCGTGGGGGTGGGAAGAGACCGGGTAGTAAATAATTTGGAGACGTTCCCCTGCAATATTCAGTGACAACGGCGAGCTTTACTCTCGCCCAACCGCAGCTTGCACCGACGAGGAGGGGAAGAAAAGGGAAACTCGAAGAATTCCCTTAAAAAAAAAGGAGGGGGGGGGGGGATAATTAACCCGGATTTATTTCAGCCAATTAAGTATTTCTTGCCCCCCTCCCCCCCCTTTTTTTTTGTTCTCCACCCGTACTTTTTTCCCCGCTTTTTCTGGGTACCAATTATCAGTCTGCCGGTTGTTCGATTATTTCACGGCAATTTTATCGAGACCGATCGATCGATCGAGCGCTTTCGGGGATTTATTTACGAGCGAATTTATTTTTGTTGCCTGCTAATACAATTTTGTTTCTATTCGGTGTGTATGTGTATGTAAAAATAATGTTTATTGTATTTTCGATCTTGCGTCTTTTGAATAAATGCTGAAAGTTTAAATTAATTGATTCGGGTCCTTATACGTCTGCAAGTGTGTGTAGATGTGTGTGTGTGTGTGTATGTATGTGTGTTTTAAAAATAACGTTTTCACGGTTTCAATTTGAAAATTTTATTAAAAGAAGAGATCGATAGTGGCCAATTTTTAGTTTTATAATAATTGTCAATTTTAATTTACATAATGGAATCTATTTTTTGCGATAATTTATCAAAAGAGGAATTCCAGTATTATGCAAATTTCCATAAATGCACTTGCATGCTTTCTTGTAATACTTTTAACATTTGATTTATGAAATGCAATATATTTTAATTTGCGAAGCGGAAAAATTCCAGTATTCCCCAAAATTCCCTAGATTCAGGGAAATACATTTCTAAAATGATTTCTACAAATATTTCCGAATTTTAATTCACGTGTCGAAGCAAAAACGCACTTGCATGCCTTTTTTATAACACCTCCTTTTCAAATTTATTTAACAAAAAATAATTATTTTGTTTTAATTTAAACGATATAAAAATTCCAATATTTCCCAAAACTGCATAAAATTCCATATTCCAATAGAAAAATGCACTTGCTTTCTTTTTTATAACACCTCCTTTTCCAATTTATTTAACAAAAAATATTTATTTTTTGAATTTTGCACGATATAAAAATTCCATAATTCCCCAAAACTGCATAAAATTCCATATCCAAATAGAAAAATGCACTTGCATTCTTTTTTATAACACCTCCTTTTCCAATTTATTTAACAAAAAATATTTATTTTTTGAATTTTGCACGATATAAAAATTCCATAATTCCCCAAAACTGCATAAAATTCCATATCCAAATAGAAAAATGCACTTGCATTCTTTTTTATAACACCTCCTTTTCCAATTTATTTAACAAAAAATATTTATTTTTTGAATTTTGCACGATATAAAAATTCCATAATTCCCCAAAACTGCATAAAATTCCATATCCAAATAGAAAAATGCACTTGCATTCTTTTTTATATCACCTCCTTCTGAAATTTATTTATCAAAAAATAATTATTTTTTTAATTTTGCACGATATAAAAATTCCATAATTCCCCAAAACTGCATAAAATTCTATACCCAAATAGAAAAATGCACTTGCATTCTTTTTTATAACACCTCCTTCTGAAATTTATTTATCAAAAAATAATTATTTTTTTAATTTACACGATGTAAAAATTTCATAATTCCCCAAAACTGCATAAAATTCCACATCCAAATAAAAAAAATGCACTCGCTTCCACATCCAAATAAAAAAATGCACTCGCATGCCTTTTTTATGTCACCTCCTTCTTAAATTTATTTAACAGAAAATAATTATTTTTTTAATTTACACGATACAAAAATTCCATAATTCCCCAAAACTGCATAAAATTCCACATCCAAGTAAAAAAAATGCACTCGCATGCCTTTTTTATGTCACCTCCTTCTCGAATTTATTTATAAATAATAATTATTTTGTTTTAATGTACACGATATAAAAATTCCATTTTTATATCACCTCCTTTTGAAATTTATTTAACAAAAAACAATTATTCTTCCAATTTATGGAATGTCAAAATTCCAATATTTCCGCATAATTCATAAAATATGCACTCGAGTGCACACCAACAAATACCTGGGTTGGCCTGTACTAATCAACTTAAAACCACGTCGACGTAATTGAATTACTTCTAAACGACATATTATTACGACGACTGTTTATTAAAGGGACATGAACGTTTGCAAGTAATTCAATTTTCCTTTGGATCCAGCAACTGTTCATTAGAGCGGTGGCGACCGTTCCGGGAAATATTTCTAAAGTTCAATCGAATTCCCTCCTCGGAGCGTCGTCCTCATAAACTTCAATTTCGCTGAGTGAAACAATGAAGAAGCGTCAATAAAGGAAAAGCAACACTGTACATATCAATAAAAATGGCTTTTGTCTCGACCCAGTCGTATGTGAAAAGCTGACAAACGTACGCAGTGGCAGGAGTAATGAATTAATTGCTCGACCGGTCATACGACTGCCATATATATATATATGGTAATACTTACTACCCGGGCTGGGCAAAGAAAAAAAAATATGGCAGATATATTTAATTTTTTCGCTTTTTCCACCTGCTGCATATAAATCACACTTATTGTTAGCACCTGACGTGCATATGAATTACATTTCGCTTTGTTTCGCCGCTTCGGCGAAGCCATTCTTTCAAGAATCGTCCGTACTTCGCGTTATTTGCCCGATGGTCGTCGTTTAATAAAGTATCTCCTGGCAGCGCACTCGGCTGCACCGAGAAGATCATTTTTCAGGACCAACTACGCAGCAAGTGGCAGAAATTTACTGCCGGGGTACGTTACGAGTGCCATTGTGGGATACGTATCTCCGGTAAAAGTCGCGAATTTAGTGCCTTCGGGGAACCGGATTTTACGCCTCAGCCACAATTTTGCAGTAACGCGAGGAAATACAATGTGTCCCGTTAGTTACGGAAGGTTCCAGCGTCTAGGGGAATTCGCAGCTAGCGGCGGAGCGTGGGATCCACGTGACCGACGCTAGCGACGCCAAAGCAGGAAACCGCGCGAGAATTATTCGAATTCGAATGGTTTTTTGAATATTGATCGAGAAAAAGGTGGGATTTGGAAAATTACCGGGGGTTTTGCCAGGGTATTGCTGGCATACGCAATTTTTTGGGGCGCAATTGCAAATTTTCGAAATTATTTTAATGTTGAAAATTACTGAAAGTGTAAAAGAAAAGTTTTTCTTTATATTGTGTTATTTGTTGTTACGGAACTGTTACTGCCTTTGCATAATAAAAAAAAAACGTCCAGTCTATGACGTCACAGCTGCCGAGTGTCACGTGGCCTTACGAGATCGACGCTAGCGCCACCAAAGTACAAGAGAGCGGGAAAGGGACTAGAATTCGAACTGTCGCTGCTCAATTTCGACCCAAAAAGGAAACTAGATACACAAACACCATACCTATTTAATCCCCATAACCTTATATAATATGTAAACAGCCCATATATAATAATATCACCCAATTTCGCGAGAATCCGCTATAAGATTAATTCCACTTCTTATGCAAGTCCCTGGAAGTAGTTCGGACGAGCATATTTTTGTCCATTCTATGACGTCACAGCTGCCGAGTGTCACGTGGCCTCACGAGATCGACGCTAGCGCCACCAAAGTACAAAAGAGCGGGAAAGGGACTAGAATTCGAACTGTCGCTTCTCAATATCGACCCAAAAAGGGAACTAGATACACAACCACCGTATCTATTTAATCCCCATAACCTTATATCATATGTAAACACCCCATAAATAATAATATCGCCCAATTTCGCGAGAATCCGCTATAAGATTAATTCCACTTCTTATGCAGGTCCCTGGAAGTAGTTCGGACGAGCATATTTTTGTCCAGTCTATGACGTCACAGCTGCCGAGTGTCACGTGGCCTTACGAGATCGACGCTAGCGCCACCAAAGTACAAGAGAGCGGGAAAGGGACTAGAATTCGAACTGTCGCTTCTCAATATCGACCCAAAAAGGAAACTAGATACACAACCACCATATCTATTTAATCCCCATAACCTTATATCATATGTGAACAACCCATAAATAATAATACCGTCCAATTTCGTGAGAATCCGCTATAAGATTAATTCCACTTCTTATGCTGGTCCCTGGAAGTAATTCGGACGAGCATATTTTTGTCCATTCTATGACGTCACAGCTGCCGAGTGTCACATGACCTTACAAGAGCGACGCTAGCGCCACCAAAGTACAAAAGAGCCGGAAAGGGACTAGAATTCGAACTGTCGCTTCTCAATATCGATCCAAAAAGGAAACTAGGTACACAAACACCAAATCTGTTTAATCCCCATAACCTTATATCATATGTAAACACCCCATAAATAATAATACCGCCCAATTTCGCGAGAATCCGCTATAAGATTAATTCCACTTCTTATGCAGGTCCCTGAAAGCGCTCGAGACGAGCATATTTTTCTATCAGAGCCAAAAACAAGTGCCGTTACCTTTTCATTTGAAAGGTACATCTGTAATAGTCAAGGCTTTAAACATGTAGAATTCAATTTGAAGTAGGAAAAGATAGAGAATTGGAGTACATCGGGGAATACCACTGGGACCATATATCCATAGTGGAATGTACTAGCGGCACATAGTGGTGGTTATAAAATAGTAATGATCACACTTCCCGTACTTCCCCCGACCATCCTCCCAGCCGCCTCCCACCCCCGTTGTTTTACAACCCTTATATTAGTGCCGAGGAACTAAGGGATATAGATATGTATGGACATAAACTTCATAAACTGCTGCTTTATACAACCTTAGCAAGGGATTCCCTGGAGGCAATCAAATTGTAATACGATTGGGTTGTAAATTTCGCTAGATCACTCAGATAAGAACATCCTCCCCCAATTTATGACTCGCAGAATATGTTTCAAACGGAACTCCTACTTAGGAACACCGCAAATCCGGAGGTGTTACAGGTCGACTTGTGGCCAAACCTTTTTTTCAACCCTCATACCTAATTCCTCTTTATCGGCCCGGTAAATCACAACCGAATACATTTGCCACCTACATTTTTTATGACAATTCCTTTTCCCTTTCGCCCTCTGCCGGAATTTTATCAAAATTTTACCGACCCCGAATGGGCTTCTCCCACGATAGCAGCTTTTTATTCGGGTGTCCCATAAGTTTCTTCCCCTCCGGCTGTGGTGGTACATAGCGTGACGCGGAAGGAACTTATGGGACACCTCGATATTTTCATTTTGTTACGGAGTTTCGCAGGAAATTCGAGTCTTTCCGGGTTCCAATGAATTGAGGGAAATTTCGCTCGAGGAAAGAAAATTTTTTCTTCCGATTTCCTTTTTGGAATTTTTTTTCTTTTATAAAGTTGGCGAGGTTTCGGGGTTTTTTTTTGGTGTAGAATTTTTTTGGAACGTGAAATTCTGAGTTTTCCGGGATTTGGCGAGGGACAAAAATTTACCATGAAATTCGAGAGTTTCCAGAAATAAGAAATTCTAGTTTTGCAGGTTTACGATCAATTGAGGAAAATTTGTATCAAGGAAAGAAAATGTTTTCTTGCAATTTCCTTTCTGGAATTTTTTTTTTTTTATGAAGTTGGTGAAGCTTCGGGATTATTTTTATTCTGGTATTTTTCAAAAACATGAAATTTCAAGTTTTCCTGGATTTAATGAGAGATAAAAATTTCTCTTGAAATTTGGGAGATTTTGAAAAAAAAATTATACTTTTTCTGGTTTAGGATAAATTGAAGAAAATTTGGTTCGAGAAAATTTCCTTTCTTAGATTTTCTTTTGGGAATTATTTTTTAATGACTTTCTTGAGGCTTCAAAATTTTTTTTACTATACAATTTTTTAGGAACAAAAATTCCAAATTTTCCTGGATCTGGTGAGGGACAAAAATTTTCGAATTTTCTTGAAGAAATTCTCGAATTTCTTCGAAATTTTTTTTAATGAATTTCTTGAGCCTTTATAATTTTTTTTTACTGTACAATTTTTTAGGAACGTAAAATTCCAAATTTTCATGAATTTCGTGAGAGACAAAAATTTTCCTCAAAATTCTCGAATTTTCTTGAAGAAATTCTCGAATTTTTTTCGGATTACGATAAATTAAAAATTGAGTATTAAAAAAAATACTCTTCGTATTTTTTTTTTACTTAAATTTAAAACTAATGAGGTCTCGTTTTTTTATATTCCTCCAAGTGTCTCAAAATTCAAATTTCCCTAAAGGTGCAAAGAAAAAAAAAAAAATTCCCCAAAACTCAGGATCCTTCAAATTCCAAAATAATCACCAAAAATCGAGGAAATTCGAATCCCCAAAAAAATAAATAAAAAATTTCTATCGATGACTTCCTTCTCCCTCTCCAAAATTTCCCGAAAAACTTGAAAACCAAAGTTTCCGAGTGACACAAATCCACCGAAAAAAAAAGAAAAAAAAAATTTGTTGTTTTGGATCCCCCCCAAAAAAAAATTCCACGCTAGCTTCTGAGCCCGAGATCCACTGGAAATATCGAAAAACAATTAAAGCTTTTGACTTTGCTGCACAATGGGCGAAGGTTGAAAGGGGGATATAATTTTCTATAGAGAGCATTATAAGAATTCTCTTTTTCTATACAAATAGAAAAATTAATATCGGAAAAATTTCCTCAGTAGTTTTGTAAAGGTACGTTTGTTACGCGAAAGGGTAAGAAGAGAGTGGTTTTTCTTTAAAGCCAGTCTGGCGTGATTAATTAAAATTTTCTGCGCGATGAGTGAAAGCTCGTGTACGTGTTCTTTACTTTACTCACTTCGCTCTTTTTTTTTTATGTTTCCTCTCTCTTCCTCTTTTTCTCTCTCTCTCTCTCTCTCTCTCTCTCTCACACTCGAGACGAGTATATACAGGGTGGGTACTTAAGTTAGTTGAAGCTAACGTGTTCTTAGCATTAATGACGTGGGCGAATAAAGTAACGAAACTATCGCTATATATATATATATATATATATATATATATATATATATATATATATATGCCTAAAGTATTATTTAAGGACTCGGATACGGATTGCATATTTTTCCTCCGGATCTAATTAAAACGGCTGTACGGATCATATAAAATTATTATAGATGAAATTATATGATTGGTTTTTTATTAAATTGGCTTTTACTAAAAGATCGGCTTTTATGAGGACAGTACACCTATTAGATATTATGACGACATTGATTCGCTAATAGACGACACATATGAGGACATTTTCATTTGACTTAGTGACATATATGAGGTCATTAAGAATTATATAATATAATAAAAGTAAAGTAATAAGTACAAAAATTAGTATTGAATATTGACTATAAAGTAGATGATATAAGAAACGAATACTAATAAAACACAGAAACTCAGAATGTGAGTTTATTTTTAGATTCTTCATAGTAGTCTATATGTTGAATACTTTTTGAGGACAGTCCTTGAAGAATGGTATTGTCCTCAAAGTAGTCAACTTATGTGAAAAATTGTCCTCAAAATTGTAGAATTATTGTAACATTTCGAACATCGTTTATTCCAGGGTCATTGATACTAACATATACTTTTTGGAGACGTCATTGGGAAACTGAATTTATTGACATTTTGTTAAGTTATAATTTCAATTAATGGTTTTATCTCCAAAAAATGATTGTTATTGAAAACTATAACTGACAAACGCAGAATGTAGTTTATGTCTTTTGTAAAATAAGTAACTAAACTCTGCTTCACCTTATCAAAGAATCCTAAAAGGTGAAGTTACAATTTTACGTACAAATTAAGCGAATTTCTGTAAAACGTGCGTGATAGAAATATTTCTTTGATTATTTATGTTGGTTTGCAAAAAGAATTCTGTCATGTTATAACTTTTATAGTGTACAATATTTTGGGACATTACTACGAATAATGTGTAGTTTTGAAAGTCATCACTTATTATAAAAGTTTACGAACACATAGGTTTCTGAATTATGGTTGTATTGTGAGCAGTTTCGAGTCCACATAAATGTCAGAAAGTACATGGAAACTGTATAACGCAAAGAGTAGTAAATTACTTTTTGAAGGTATACCTTCATTTGGTTCTTCTAGACGAAAATCAAGTTCAAAATTGTTCATGAATAATATTTTTTACTTAACAGAAATGAAAAGTCGAATCAGTAGATATGGAGTTAAATACTGATCATTATTTGAGCAAAAAGTGAGATATTGTGAGTGATAGATATTTTTTAAGAACACTATTACTGCTGTATATTTTAATCTTTCTAGTAATAAGGACAGGATTTTCAAAAATTTGATTGATGAATGTTGATTAACTACACGAAGCTTCCATCCGTCTTTGTCAATATATTATAAGATAATTAGTCGCTGAACAGGAATGCAGTTCTCAAGAAATGGCAAAAAATAGGTAATTCTCGTTACATATAGGAATCTAAACAGCTTTTGTGCGACGTATTTAAGTTAAATATTAAATTAATATTCTACGATAAGTTTCTAATCTAAGTCAATATATTTTTTTATTTCATCTTTTATTACATAGAATTTTTTTTCATATTAATGAGTATTTGAACAAATAAGGATAATTCTTGAAATCAGGTGTCTGTGAAGAAGAATCTATATTTTTTTCTTATCAATCATTAACTTTATTTAAATATTAAGAAATATATTAATTATTTATGAAAGTACAGTATTTCCTAAAAAACAATTATTGCAAAAAATTATATTATTTGTTTACATCAAAAACAATACATGCGATTTAAAATTATTTAAATTAAACAACTCTTAATAGATAACTACTCTTCATCACCAAAACTGCATTTGATGTGAAAAATGAAACTACAATAACATTCTACAGTAGCAATATGTTTAGTTTTCAAAATTAACGATGTAATTATGATTATTATAGCACTTTTATATCATTACCAATTATAAAGATAATGATTACTACAGAACATCGAGGTAAAACAAGTATTTCCAATTAAAATCGACTCCTTTTATAATTTTAACGTCAAGATTAATATTAGAAAATAAGATAAAAACGTTATTAGTTGATTTATTTGGCTCTGCTGCTTGGCAACACATTTTTGATTAATTGACCTACGATTATCCAAGTCTGTTCGCCATAAACAAATAAAATTCAATTTTTGGTGTGATATTTAATTAGTAGTAAAAAATATAACAGTACTTGAAGTGATTTTCTAGAATATTCTCCTACTTCTCCTGATACTGTATTAGTGATGTATCATGAACTTCTTTTTCTAAATTTATGAAAATAAGAAAATTCAACGTTCAATAGAAACTTATCATTACATTTGATTTTAAAGTCATTGGAATCCCAATTCATCTAAGTATTTTTTTTTATTACAATGTAACCAAGTTCGCATTTGGGCAACAGTACGACTTTTAAAACACTTATTGGTGTTAATCAATCGCTGCATTTCTTCTCCAGATGGCAATTTTCCTTCTCGTAACTTTTCTTTGAAGGTATTCACGGCAATGTGTTTTTCTTTATCGGACCATTGTCGCTTTTTAACAGGTCCACACGCAGTACCTAAAAATGTAATGAGTTGTAACATCTGTAAATATATAATACATATTCTAATGCGTTCCAAAATAACTTATTATGATGATTTACAATTTTTACAAAATACTCGAAATTAAAAATTCTTAATAGTGTGATCAAATTTTCTAATGTAATGTTACACAACTTTCGAAATCGTAGGAGTATACCGCTGAAATTTCGTCGAAGTATCTTAGAGGGCTGATTAAAATTTGTAGAAAACTTTTTTAATATTTAATATATTTTTTAAGGTGATAATGGTTTGAATGCTTTAAATTAGTAATCCTTGAACAACTTTTTAATGTAAGAAAGTATGAAATACCTTGTTTCTCGCGGATCAGTGAGGATGTATTTCCACTGTTAGAATAATTAGATCCATCCTTGCTATTTTGCGAATGTTGATATTCCAAATTACTGTCGCCATCGTCATTGTGATTGTCATCATCCTCATCGCCATCATCATCATCATCATCATCATCATCATCACTCTCATGTTCATCATTACTATTACTATTACCTTTATCATCAGTATTATTCTTAGATATATCCGAGGTTCCTTGGGCGGTTTCTAATAACTGTGATATTTTAATAATATCATTGTGAATAACGGGTTGACGATAAATTTCTCTATGAATTTTTTCATGGTGACCCATGAAGTTTGCTAATTCTGATACTTGAGTCTCGGATAAATTAAGATTTATACATTTAGTGGCTATGTGTTTCCTTAATTGGGTTCCACGGAGTGTACTCGGAACCGATGCACCACATTCTTCAGCAAACTGTCGAAGTAAATTACAAGCTCGCAAATGTCTAAATCTATCAGAATCTATTGAAGGCATACCGAAAAGATAAGGATTTTTTTTTGATACTCCAGCATTGAAACGATGATTTTTTAACAGAATTAAACAATCTAAAATGTCTGACGGTACTAAAACTGGTACTCCTCTACCACGTTTACCACGGATCATAAACCGTACATATTTTCTGGCAAGTGACTTCCCCTCTTTAGTAAGTGACTTGTAAATTTCTCCATCGGCAATCATCTCAATACCCTGGTAAGCATCGAAATCTTCAATATAAACTCGCTCAATCTCACCTGCACGTCGGCGATTAAACACCTGTAAAGACACCAAACTTAATTCCAAAAGCTTTCGCCATGTATTAAAAGAAAATTCCGATTCAAGTGTGGTGAAATATTTTTGTCTTTCAGTTTTCAAAAAATTATGCAGCTTCGTAATGTCCATTGTGCTAGGCAATGTTACGCTCTTTCGCCTGTTATGCTGCATTTGTGTTTCAGTTACAGCTCTGTTGACACTTGTTCCGTAATCCTCAGATTGTAGTTTTAAAAAATCTTCGACGCGTTTCTGCTGATTTGCATCTTCCAGTTTAATGTATTCGGATCGTAAAATTTCTGCCGCTTGTTTTAATAAGCCTCCCAAATTTGCGGCTACAGCAGGATGAGCAAAAGTACGCTGGTTTTCATCAAAACCTGCAACTTTTTTTACAGCTTGGATCGTGTCATCGTAAAAACGCGGTTGAAAAACATCAGCAAAAGTTTTTATAGAACTATTAATTGATTTTACACCCAAAAGAAATCTTCCTAATAGCCGAATTCGTGATCTAATCATTTGAAAATGATGCTGGTGTGTCCCATATTTTTCTGTCTGCTTATTTGCAAACAAAATGATTAGCTCGTCATAACGAACTCCACGGACTACTTCATCCTCCCTCATATAAGGGAAAACGTTCTTTCTTACAGCAGCATTTGCTTTAGCATGAATCCTACCAGTTATTTTCCGTCCTTTGACCATAATAATTCGATCATTTTTACCATTACGCTTTGTACACTTTCGCCAATGATGTCGAATTACCATTCTTGTATACTGTCCCTTACAATTTGCGCAAGCTAAAAAGTCTTCAGCACTCTTTTTCATTCTTTCATTGGGTCGACGACATACTAATAACTGACCGTCGTTAAATCTTTTGTCGGTATTGTACAAGTGGTTTCCGCGTTTCCGTATATTTGCGATTAAATGTAAACGCTCAGGTGTCTTTACAGGTAAATTTATAAATTCCTTTACATCTTTTTCTGTATGGTGGACAAGTTCTAAATGTCGAGCGAGTTTAGTTTGGAATTTGTGGCAGTAAAAGCAAAAGTTCTTTTTTGTATGTGTCGGTGTTGCAGAAGTAAATACGATAAGATTTCTATCGTCTGGTGCCGATAAACCTCGGTGATCTCCTATTGTTATATCTAATAACGATTTACTCTTTTCTTTACTAACTTGTATCTTACTGTTCGATTCTTCTTCGACTATAACATTTTTTTTCGAAATTCTACATTGTATATTTTCATTGATTATTTCATTAGCATCCAAGTTTAATTTTGATAATTGAGCATGATCATTTACAGAGTTATCTTTGCTTGCTGCAATACTTTCTGTAGAATTTATTATCCACGAGCTTGTGCTAGGTGGAACGAAACTTTCGTTGGATGCAAAAGAAAAATTTGTAATGCCAACAAGAGATTGTAAATCATTTATCTCATTTAAGAATTCTGTAGGAGAATTAAAATTATTTGTATTTTCTTTAGGAATTGAAGATTCGTTATTTGTCTGCTCCAAAACATAGGTAGTATTGCAAGGTCCTGTTTTTGGTTCTTTAACTATTTCAATATTTATTATTTTTGGTTTTCCACATGAAAATGTTGAATTATCAATATCACTCTCTAATTTCGAATGTTGCTGACTTGAGTTAAGTGCACCAACAGTCGGGATGTTTATATTTGTAGGATATATTACATTTAAATCAAATTGTTCATTTAAAGCTGATATTTTTGAATCGCACCCAAGGAACCCGTTATCATTCGCTAAAATGATGAAATCAGATGGTTTGATATTTGAAATTTCTTGTTCATTAGAATGTTGTTCAGTGTCTTGACTAATATTAGTAGTACTTGATTCTTTTAAAAATGATTCTTGATTTGAAATTGGATGATTGGATATTTGCGAATCTGTCAATTCTGCTTCTGAAAATTCTTATAACAAATAGCATATTAAAAAGAATACCATCAGATCTATAAAATCAATTTATCAATACTTCTACTTATACCTTTTTCGATATAATAAATTAAAGTAAAGAAATTGCTTCATTGATTAAATGATGATATGTACATCATTAATCAAAGCCTATGTTTTTTACGAATTTATATATGTACCTGTTTCTGTAATTTCGGATTCTTCAAAAATCAGGTCGGTTTCATAAAATGTCGATGGTGCATCTATAAATATTTTTAGGAAAAAGAGGGATTTGTTAATATCTTTATAAATAGAGTAAGTAGGATGATGAAAAATAAAAACTGTTTTCTTTCTGAAATTTATTTCAACGGTACATCTTACGCTTCAGATGTTTTCTGTTTTTGAAGGTATCCCTTTCTTCAAAATACTAATATATTCAGACAAAATACACAACAAAAAATAAGAAAATGTCAATTCAGTACATTGAAAGTAAAATAAAATAGTCCTGGCTTCTTTGAACAATTAATACCTATAATGGAGCTTTAAGCAAGTTTACACGAAATGTTTTTTATAAATCTTTATAAAACTGTTGAGATACTTCAATATGAATACATTAATACATTTAAAACACATTACAGATAAAACAAAGATTAGCAAATACTTTTCATAAGACTTCAAATGTAAGGATTTCAAAGGAAATTAAAAAAATATTAAGATTTATAATAATCAATAATTAACTTTTATTTCGATAAGAAGAAAACTTTGGCAAAACAACAGTTTTTCTCAAAAAAAATGATTATAATTAACACGCTAAACAACCTTCTATCATTCATAATTTTTTCAAATAAAATGAAAAATTAATAAAAACTTTACTATTACTTTCTGGTCCACCTAATAGTAATTATTATACCATCAAAATTCACGAAAGCAAAGTAAATTATAAATAAATTATATTAAACTAAACCCAAAACAAGGAAATCATTGCAAATATAAATTATTTACAAAAACTTTAGTGCATTAGTGTGAATTAAATCAATTCACTTGGAATCAACTGAAACAATTAGTCTATTTACAACTCATTAATTCATGTATTATTATCTAGCACTAACGAATCTATCAATGGTATAAAAAATGTTCCATGTAGATGTATTTTATTGAATATCACCCGCACAAGTTCCGAAACTAAGTACTTATAATTAGTGAAAACAACTTTTCAACTATAAGATTCAATTATTCTCACCTGTTAAAATACATCACTGTGTAACATTACAATTTTAAAGTAAAGTTAGCGAGACCCTTAACGTTTTATAATTTTATATCGAAATAAACTCTTACCATAAAAGTCTTGTTCGATTTTTCCTTGTAGCATAGAAAACACGTACTTCAAATTTTCAATTTGTTCAGGAAAAATACACTCCTCTATGTAGAATTTACCTATTTTCGATTAACGGAGAAAAATGGTTAGAAATAAAAATAGTAATTACAGAAATTTACATGCAAAGTGTAATTTCATTACGTTATTAAAAAAAGAATCAAATCAAAACTTCTCTAAATAAAAGTATGTTCTGTGTCTAGAATATTGGTGTCAGTTTTCTCTAACAAGTTTTTATTACTTAATAAAATATAGTAATAGTATAGATAATATAGTAATAGTAAAGATTAGTAATAAAATATAGTAATAGTGAAGATCCAATATTTTTTAATCCATAGAGACCACCTTTAGAATATATGCTCTTGAATATCAAAAAGTTCTATAAGATAAAAATAATAATATACCTTCCAATTCATTCTTCTTTATAATTTCCTCATATAACATGTTTTGTTTTGTTATTGTTATATTTGCACGGACAAATTCTTTTTTCCCTTCAAGAATACTTTGCAAATTTTTTAATAATCTCTTTTTTGCTGAAAGTAAAATATTTCAATTAGTATTTAAGTATTATAAGCGAAAGTTTAATTAGAAATACAAAATATTCTACAATTAATTGTAACATATAATTTGTAATCTTGTTGGATAAGTAGAATAAAATACTTAAAATAGTAATAAAATTAGTAATATTTTATTCATCGACTTCTATATAACTATGATTTGTACTGTTAATTTAGAAAGTGATTATTAGAAAAAATGTTTACCATTAAAAAAGTTTATTATTGTCAAATATATGTTAAATTAAAAAATTTCAGTATGTTATACAAATCAACAAGTTAAAACTTTCAAATTAAAAAACAATAAATACTTCACTGTAGTATGTTTTTAATTTTATTTTAAGGAATTTAATCAAAACTTCATACCTAAGAACATATTTACTTACCGTGTAGTGCAAGCACTCGTCCAGCATACTTTTTTTTGTTTTTATATTTCACCGAAAGTTTTTTATTGCAGACACTTATATCCGAAATTTTGCAAATATAAAAGGATTCATCCGTAAATATTACAAGAGCAAACATTTTTAATTTAAATTGTGTACTTGCGATGATATTTTAACTTCTAATCATAAGTTAAAAGGCATAAAAATATTCCTTTAATTTCCTCACAATTTTTAAGCAGGAAACGTGACATCAAGGCGACTAATGGAAAAAGACTGATTCGTTTTTGAAACAATATCCCTTATATATTGCCGAAAATACATACACACATACGTGAAAATGTATGGAAACATGTATATGTATTTGGTTTAACCGTCATTTAGAGTTTGCAACATTGTATTTGACATACTACAATATTATATTGAAGTTATATCCTGGGTCTTCGAAAACTACATATCACTGATATCCCCGACCTTGAAAAATACCGTAAAATTACTCATAGCGTCTTCAAAAACCACATATAACTAATCGCAACCTCAAACTGTACGATGTTTGAAAAACTGTGATCTCAAAGAATCGTCAACCGAAATTTTGAACATAATATCTAAAAAAAACTGATTTCGTAAAAAAAACAGCAAATCATTTTACATTATTTAATTATTACGTTTCACAGAAACATCATGTAGACCTGTAATAATGTGTTCATCATAATCATTATTTACGGATATACACTACCAAATTTTAGTTACATGAAGCGTCCTTAAAAGTTACGTATTACTAACAACCACGACCTCAAAATATAGGGATTTTAGAAAATTGTGATTCTAAGAAATCATTTTTAAAAGTTTGGTAGAAGTATTTAAAATAAATACATTTTCATTCTGATTTTAAATATTTGTTGTAAAACGGATCTTTGAAATTTGGTTTTTATTAATTACCTAAATCTAATATTCGTATCTGTAAAAATCCTGTAATGAAATATTCGAGCACAAGGAAAGCAAATATGTGCGGTTTCTGAGTTTATTATTATTATCATAGCAAATTTATGATAACATACGCTGAAGCCAAAAATTTGTTAAAATATGGCATGGTTTTATATAACTCTTACATTGAATATAATCATTTACGAAAAGGCAACATTTTTCAACACAATTTATCGGTTCAAAGATTGTAAACGTTTACGCTATCACTAGTTAGAACAATAATTTACTGACATTTTCCACCTAATTGAAATCTTACGCAGTGTCTCCAAAAGCTACATATTGCTAACATTGGCGACCTCAAAAAAGGCTATTCTTAAAAATTTGTGACCTTATAAAATCGTTAATAACTGTTATTAACAATTTTATAAGGTCACAAATTTTTAAGAATAGCCTTTTTTGAGGTCGCCAATGTTAGCAATATGTAGATTTTGGAGACATTATGTAAGATTTCAATTAGATGGAAATTGTCGGTAAATTATTGTTTCAACTAACTAGTGATAGCGTAAACGTTTACCATGTTTGAACTGATAAATTGTGTTGAAAAATGTTGCCTTCTCGTAAATGATTATATTAAATGTAAGAGTTATATAAAACCATGCCATATTTTAACAAATTTTTGGCTTCAGCATATGCTACCATAAGTTTTTATAACATTTATCTCAATTATAATTTACTTTTGGAAATTCATATTTTTAAAATTTATTTCAAAACATATGTTAAAATTTGGTTATAGTTGAAATGTGCATGTTAAAATAAATATAAAATAATACAATCATTCTTTCCTTTTGCAACATTGTATTATACATACTTTGTAGTGTCTCCGAAAAATATAAGTATGTAATGTATATGTCCTCAAAATGTGCGATACTTGAAATGTTGCGTCTTTTAAGAAAATCGTTAATCAAAATTTGATAGACTTAATGGTACGACATTTCTGTAATTTATATTTAAATAAATTCGCAAATTATTAGCATATCGTTAACCTTTAAAGGCCTAGGGTATCAAATTTGATACCGGACTTTTAAATGGAATTGCACACTTGAACTATCAGACGCTCTCTATTACATTTGGTTACCAATTCTTCGAGGTTTAAATTTACTCTTTATTATTATTATTATATTGTTAGGAAATATAGCTGCCAGAACTTCAGTATTTTCATAAACATATTGTAAATAGTAAAAAATAGCTTGGTAACTTAAAATAAGCATATGTTCAGCCCACAGAGATTCACAAAATTTTAAATTAAAATTGGTAGTAATAATTATATGTATATACCTTGATACATACAATTGGTTTACTGCTATTTTTGTTACCGTAGTTTGTTGCATCGAACGGTTTGGGGTCTTATGTACATATTAATAGGTTACTTTGAGAACACTTGTATACTTTTTGGACTGTTTTCAAAGTATTTTCAGCCAATTCGATATTTTACATGCGCTGTATTACTTTAAGGGGTAGTTTAGTAAAAAATCCTTTCGTAAAAAAGGAAAATCGTCCCTTAAGAAATAATTTTTATTCAGTACCATTAAAAAATATTAACAAATATCGAGTTTTATTAAATAATTCACTTCTGGGTGTGACTTTTATCACCCTTTTTATACTACTATATTGCAAAAAATTTATAAAATGATTGTTTTTTATATAAATTACATTCTGTTTCCACGTGTAACAAATCTCAAGAAATAAAAAACTGTTCATCATTTACATGCGATGTATTACTTTAAGGGGTAGTTTACGGTATCTGGGGGCAGTTGCGTAAAAAATCCTGAAACACGGCAACTGAAATATTCGATGGTGTAAACGGAAATGGTTTTCTTTATTTTTTTCAGTTCATACCCTGGTTTTTATAAAGAAAAAAAGCATAAAAAATCTAGTTTTCCTCAAATATAAAATAAGGGTTGCAACACCTTGGGTCATAAACACGCCTAATATCTTCGACTTCTTCTGACAAATATTTTCCATTTTGTTTTATTAAAAAGTATTAATTAGAAGCCGAGATATGGTAAAAAAAACGATTTTCGGATGAAACTTTAGGGGTGGTTTTCACCCCTTTAAAGTGGTTGTCGGCACATAAAATAAATAGGTGTCTTTTATTTTTTCGAGTACTACAATATATCCAAAAATTATTGAAATCGGTGAAGTCGGGTTGAAGTACCATCCTTGTGAGAATGAAATTTTAAAAAATTGTAAAGGGATAAAATGTATTTATTGGGGACTGTGCTCAGAATATACATTTAATTGTTATAAATTATGAGGACAGTCTTCAAAGTTATAATTTTCCGGCGACCGCAAAACACACTATCCGCTAAAAACATCTATTTCGAGGACAATCCTCAAAAAATACATAAGATGCATATAGTTTTTAAGGTCTGTCCTCAAAACAGCCAGATGTCCTGGAAATATACTTTTTATGAATAAAATTGTCTCGAAAGTATACTTTGCTCATATATATATATATATATATATATATATATATATTTATTTATTTACACAAATATACGTTTGGCTGTGTACACGGGGGGTGTATCTACTTAACGAGTCTAAGTTGATCTCTCATATTAAAGTATTAGGGAGCAAAAAAAAAATAATAATAATTCAAAGGAGGGGGTTGTTTAATGAATGCAAAGATTACCGGTACGGCTGGAAAATGAACTTCCGCGTTTCCGACTTTTTTTTTTTCCGTCTGTGGAAAAATTCGTACGTAAAGGGGAGGTTCGCGGGGGAGGGGGAGGGGGAGGGGGAGGGAGGGAATTATGGAATTGGATGGACGCGAAAATCTCCACGAATTTGTCCATGACGCAAAATATTAATTATATTTCAATATTGATTCTGCGAAAAATGAAAAAATTAAAAATGAAGGGAGAAGAAAAAATTTGAAAAACAAAAAGGAAAATGTGGGTCAGGAAATGGGAAAATTCGATAAATATGGGGGTTACTATTATTGTTATTACTTCCAGCTGAGGTAAAACGAAAAAAGTGGAGGAAGAAGATAAAAATTTGAGAAAAAGGAAGGAAAATGTGGGTCAGGAAATGGGGAAATTCAATAAATGTAGGGGTTACTATTATTTTTATTATTTCCAGCTGAGGTGAAACAAAAAAAATGAAGGAAGAAGAAAAAATTTGAAAAACAAAGAGGAAAATGTGGGTCAGGAAATGGGAAAATTTAAAAATAAGGGTTACTTTTATTTTTATTATCAGTATGCAAGGAAGTTAATTTTTAAGGAACACGAGTCTGGGTCTCGTCAGTTGTTCATTGGAAAATCGATTGTTACCGAATTATTTAGTCGCGAATTTTCACCGAGAATTTACAGGATTCTCTTTTGTTTCCCTTTAGGGATTTTTCAAATTCATTTTTCTTAGAACCTTCGGTTAGTTAAAAATTTGTAAGGGTGTTTGAAGGGGGATAGAGGAGGGTTTTTAGTTTTAGGGGTTGAACGTGGGAGTTTTGAGATTTAATTTGGACGCATTTTGAACTTTTTTTTGGAATTTAAGAATCTCCAGTAGTAGGATTTCGAAAAAATCGGTATTTTCAGAATTTTAGAATTTTTTTTTAAGAATGAGGAAGTGGGACTTTTGAATATTTGTATGCGTCGTTTTGCGTTTCTTTTTTTTTAAATTTTGTTGAATTTTTCCTCTTTTTATTAAAAGTCTCGAAATTTCCGGAAAAAAATAAAATACTTAAAAAAAAGAGGGAAATCTCATTTTTTTTCGGAATCAAGAAAATGAATATTCATTTCTCACAATTTTCCAAATTTCAGGAATAAGATAATTCCTTGCAAAACAAATTAATACGTTTCCGAGATGAAAATTGGATAAAACTCAACTAATTTTTTCCTTTTTTTTTCTCTCTCTCGGTGCCCCAATTTGGATAAACGAGGAAGTTAATAAAAATTGGATTAATTATTCGATCGCGTCTATCGATTTCCACTTAATTGGTGCCGGTTTGATTTCAGCAATTATTTTTTCTATTTTTTAATTACTGTCAAGTTTCGGTTTGGAAAAATGGAACAGGTACCCGTCCGGCGGGCCAATTATTGTATTTTTGGGTCGTTATGAAAAAAATAAAAAAATAAAAAAAAAGTAAGTCGATAAATAAACAAGAGAAAAAGCGGATATCTTTGGGATGACGTCACCAATTTGCTACAAATCACCCATTTCTCTACACACGCGCGCACACACAAGCACGCACACACACACGCACACGCGCTCGCACGCACGCACGCATCCACCCACCCACCCACCCACCCACCCACACACACAGATATATGTGTGTATGTGAGTATGTATGTGTGTGTGTGTGTACTGTCGTATGTGAACTAATTAGTTAATTTTATCATACCTTTCGACACAAAATTTCGCAATTTTTTTATTATTATTATTATTATTATTATAGTTACGAATAGTTTGTGGATTTAACATTAAGCACATGGTGGCGATTGATGAGAAGCTACGCAGAAAAGCTTTAATTAACGAGCTAATTAAATGAAATTTCTCCATGCATCCAATTACCCTTGTAAAAAAAAAAAAGACATATTCAAGTGTCTCTAGCGTGAAATTTATTAGATTTCATGCTTACTGGAATATGTCATACGACCAATTAAATGCGAAATTTAACGGAAAGAGAAAATTTAATAAAAAGCGCTGGAATTTGCGAAACTCCGGGTTTTTTTCCAGAAATAAAAGCACCACTTTAGCCCGCCTTTAATAAAAGAAATAAATTCCGATATCCAGGAAATTTTAAACGTTTCAATTGTCGCTCTCCTCCACATTCCGCCGCCGTTTGCTCTTAAGATCGAGCTCGAGTTGGAAAAAAGGAACGAAAAAAAGAAAAAAAAACACGTCTTCGAATTGCTGAAATTCGTGGGGGTTCGAAAATGAGGGCATCGAAAGGAGATTTTTCGAATTTATGGATTTCCGGAGGTATGGATTTTTGGGAAAAAAAGTAATTTTTTTCCAAATTTTTTTTGAATATTTTTATGATTTTGTAAATAAAAATTGGGAATTTTAGAAAATTTGAATTTTTTTTTATCTGATTTTTGGGAATTTTTGGAAGGAAATGGGGTGAGTTTATTTTTTTGAGGAAGAAGGAAATGGAATTTTGGAATTTTATGTGAGATTTTGTGAATTTTTGTAGCAAAAAATGGGTTGAGATTTTTTCTTTTTTTTTTTTAAATAAAAAGTAGGAATTTAAGGTTTTTCGAATTTTCTTTATTTATATACGTTTGGATTAGGAATTTGAAAAAAAATTGAAGTTTCTATAATTAAAATTAACATTTTTAAATCTTAGGAAATGTTGGAAAGGAAATTGAAATTTACCAAATTTTGGAAAAAATTGCTAGAACCAATTTTTCAAAGTTAAGAGATTGGAATGTTTATTTATTAAAATTTTTCAAGTTTTAGGGAAAAATGAGAAAGGTGGTTTTTCAAAAGTTAGGACAATTTTGAATTTAATAATATCTTTCAAATTTTTTATTCCAAAATCACGAATTTAATTAATAATTATTTATTTGTTAGAATTTTGCAAATTTTAGGAAAAAATATGGGAAGTAATTTTGTAAATGAACTTATTAAAATTTCGAAAATTTTCGGAAAAATTGTAAAATGTAATTTTTTCGAAACCGGCAAAGTTACTAATTTCTTTCAAAACTCGATATTCTAAAGTTACAAATTTAAAAGATATTTTATTTTCCAAAAAAAAAAATAGAGAAGGTAACTTCTTCAAAATCAACATTTTTTCAAGAATTCTACATTTCCAAATCAGGAATAGGAAAAATCCTCCCGCAGACTTTTTAAAAAAACCAGAGATTCTTTCCAAAATCGAAAAAAAAAATTGCCAATTCACTTTTTTCTACAAAAATTCACAACAAAAAAATCCCAATTCAATTGGTTCTAGCAATTTTTTCCAAAATTTGGTAAATTTCAATTTTCTTTCCAACTTTTCCTAAGATTTAAAAATGTTAATTTTAATTACAGAAATTTAATTTTTTTTTTCAAATTCCCAATCCTGACGTATAAAAATAATGAAAATTCGAAAAATCTTAAATTCCTACTTTTTATTTAAAAAAAAAAGAAAGAGAAAATCTCGATTCCCTTTTTTCTACAAAAATTCACAAAATCTCACATAAAATTCCAAAATTCCATTTCCTTCTTCCTCAAAAAGTAAAACTCTCCCCATTTCCTTCGAAAAATTCCCAAAAATCAAATAAACAAAATTCAGATTTTCTAAGAATTCCCAATTTTTTTTTACAAAATCTCACAAAAAATTCAAAACTCCTCGCATTAAATTTCAAACAACGCCCTCACTCGAATGGATTTTGAAGCAAAATTGGTAGAAAAGAAAAAGAAAAAATTTGAGGTAATTGAAAATGGCGAGTCTCAAAAATCGTCAGACCGTTTGGGGGTGGTTTAATTGTACGCGACAGCGCCTGCAAACGATATAATGTATAATAATGAAAAATAAAAATAAAAATAAAAAAAAAGGAGGTAATAAAATGAAAAATACAAAAAAAATGGCGAGAGTCTCGTGAATTCGAAAACGGCGAAATGACTAAAAAAAAACAAAAAAAAACGAAACTCAAATATTTATGTATCGTCATTCGCTGGACGTATCCATTTTATTGTAAACTTATTGCGATGCCATGTACCGCGACTTCAATGGAATGCTTCAGCCGTGTATGAAATTAGCGATATAATGTCCGACGTAGCATGAAAAATTGTGGCGCAATTCAATAATATTTGCATTCGTTGCCGTTATTACCACTGTTGCTGTTACTCCGCGCGTCCCTGCTTTTGCAGCCCGCTGCAGCCACCCTTGCCCGCTGTTGCAGCTGCACCTCACGCTACCACCCCTTGCTGTTTCATCGAGTTACGCGTTGAATGCACTTTGCTGGTACATTTCCATCCATTTCGTTCCTGACAAACGAGTTCAATCAAAAACCACAACGAAGCACTTATTAAAATCAACGCATACATCGGATAGCCTTTTAGACGCAACAATAACAACAGTAACAACAATAGCAACAATGAAAAATTTCCATTTCCTTTTCCAATTCGCGATTGAAGGTTGCCTCTGCTTTCTTCGTCTTACGCGAATCTCTCTGTTTTACCTTTGAAAAAAAAAAGAAGAAAAAAAAATAATTACACTCGTATCGGGGAATTATCGATATCCGTATCGATCTTCCGATCGAGTGATTAGAAATCATAGTTTTTGAGTTCTCGTGAATTGTCTTATCGGTTCCACGCTTTATTTGTAATATTTATTATGTAATATAATAATTAAATCACTGCTACGTAATTCTCATGAATCGGGGGAGGGAAATTTCGAACGGGACGAAATTCTCCATTTCCACCCCTTCGGAATCTTCAACCCCCTATTAAGGGTAAAATTCCACAATTACAAAATTATTCGCAGTGTAGTAATTGAACTACTACTTACGTAATTTTCATTAATCAAATGAAACGAATTCCAGGACGAAATTGCCCATTTCCACCCCTTTCAAATCTTCAACCCCTTTACGAAGGGTGGAATTCTAGAATTACAAAATTACCCGCAGTTGTAGTAATTGAATTACTTTGAAATAATTCTCATGAATCGAGGGAGAGAAATTTCAAACGGACGAAATTGTCCATTTCCACCCCTTTCGAATCTTCAACCCCCTATAAAGGGTGGAATTTTAAAATTACGAAATTACCCGCAGTTGTAGTAATTGAATTACTGTGTCATAATTCTCAAGAATCGAGGGAGAAAAATTTCAAACGGACGAAATTGCCCATTTCCACCCTTTTCGAATCTTCAACCCCCTACTAAGGGTGGAATTTTCAAATTGCTAAATTACCCGCAGTTGTAGTAATTGAATTACTGTGTCGTAATTCTCAAGAATCGAGGGAGAAAAATTTCAAACGGGACGAAATTGCCCATTTCCACCTCTTCGAAATCTCCAACCCCCTATTAAGGGTGGAATTCCAGAATTACGAAATTACAGGCAGGGTAGTAATTGAACTACTACTTATGTAAGTTCCATTAATCAAACGAAACAAATTCCAGGACGAAATTGCCCTTTTCCACCCCTTTCGAATCTTCAACCCCCTATTAAGGGTGGAATTCCACAATTACAAAATTAAACATAGTTGTAGTAATTGAATTACTGTGACGCAATTCTCGCGAATCGGGGGAGAGAAATTTCAAACGGACGAGATTGCCCTTTCCACCCCTTCCAAAACTTCAACCCCCTATTATGGGTGGAATTCCACAATTACAAAATTAACCGCAGTTGTAGTAATTGAATTACTGTGGCGCAATTCTCACGAATCGGGGGAGAGAAATTTCGAACGGGACGAAATTGCCCTTTCCACCTCTTCGAAATCTCCAACCCCCTATAAAGGGTGGAATTCCAGAATAACAAAATTGCCCGCAGTTGTTGTAATTAAATTACTCCGACTCACAATATCATTCATAATTCTCGTGAATCGAAGGAGGGAAATTTCGAACGGGACGAAATCGCGTATATCTCTTCACCCTGCGGGGTTTCAACCCCCGGATACGGCCGGAATCCCGCAGTTACTAAATTATTCGGAGTATGAGTAGCAGCAGCAGCAGCAGCAGCAGCAGTAGTTCAACTACCGCTACTGCAATTCCCATTAATCAAACCCAATGGGCGAAATTGCAAGTTTCCACCCCCTGTCTTCAACCCCCCACGTTAATGGGGGCGACATTAAGCGGAAACGCCGGTTTCATTTTTTTTTTTTTTCAATTCGCGTTTCTGCGAATTTTGCAAATTGCACTGTATTTTACGTCGGGTAACAACGGTATCAAAATTGTCGGCATACTTCCGTGCCTCGTCGTCGCTCGCTGGAGTAGCTTCTCTGGAGAAGATCCGGGCGCCGCCATTCCAGGAAGGCAGCGAAATATTTTTTTTTCTTATTTTTTTTTTCTTTCATCAGACTCCGCGTCGGCAATGGAATGCCAAAGCGAGACGCATCCTCTTCGTCTTGGAACATCCCCCGAAGACTGAAATGCAACGTTTTACCACCCCCTCGTTGCGTCGAACGCTGGAAAAAGCGTCGTGCCTTGCTCCTTTTGTCTGGGGATGAAATTCGAGGGATGCTGTGCGAAAATATTTGATCACTCGGCGAAACCTTTCATCTCGATATTAAAAACCGACGAATGGGCGGCTATTACTCGCCCGTATTTTTTGTGCCCCCCCCCCTAATTTTTTTTTTTTTTGGTAAAAGCCGGGCAAGAAAGAGCACAGATTTGGTGCAATTTAACATCAATCGAACGAATACACGGTTCGAAATCGTGACAAAGTGATTGGAAGTATACAGGGTGTGTCATCTATGGCGGGGAATCTGGAAAAAAATATGGGGGGTTCTTGGGGGAAGTAAATATTTTATGTTTTTTTTTTGTAGGAGAAGGGTTGGATTCGGAAGGAGAAAATTGATGGTGTTTTTTTTAAAATAATTTTCTTTTTATATTTTGTATATTTTTATTAAAAGTGTTATATTCTTTTTGAATGTTTTTTCAAATTCTATTTGGGGTAATTGTTTTTTTAAAAAATTATTGTTTATTGTTAATTATTGTTTTTTCATTGGAAGTAATTCCAATTAAAAAATTAATTATTGTTTTTTTGAAAAAATTAATGGCGTTTTTTAAAATAATTTTCTTTTTATATTTTATATATTTTTATTAAAAGTATTATATTCTTTTTTTACGTTTTTTCAAATTCTATTTAGGGTAACTGTTTTTTAAAAAATTATTACTTATTGTTAATTATTGTTTTTTAATTGGAAGTAATTCCAATTAAAAAATTATTCTTTTTTTTGGAAGTAATTATTTTTTTATGAGTATTTTAATCTACGAAAAAATTAAAATGGGGTACTTTTATCCAAGTATTTTTTTGTTCGACAGCGAAAATTACAAAATAGTTGATTGCAATTAAAGAAAGTCTTCCAAGGTATTGGAAAAACTAAAAATCATGAAAACATGCTCGTGACGAATAATAATTAAATTTTATATGAAAATAATCGAAATTACAAAAAAATTTCAAAATATCAAAAATTTCCTCACAACAAAAATAAGTTGTAAGAAAATTTGGAAAATTCAAAACTATACTCAAGTAATATCTAAAATAACAAACGCTGAGGTTTACTCCAAAATCCGAAATTTTTAACATTTTCAAATTTCGAAAATTAAAAGAAAATTTCGAAAATCAGAAAGTATCTTCAAAATAATAATTTGTAAAAAAAAATGCAAATAAATATTTTCCATTAAAATTAGGGTTGTACTAAATCATAAGTTTCCAATATTTTTCCAATAAATGTCACAATTTCACAATTTTACACAAAACCACAAATTATTAATATTTAAAAAAATACGTTTCTATTTAAACAAATACAACAATTGACCTTGAAATAACCTTGAACACGTCCACTAACAATAAAATTTTTTTAAAAAATGCTATTTCTGCTCCCCTCGAATAAAATACATTTAAACAAAATATTCCATTATTTTTTTTAAAAATTCGAATATTTTATTTGAAAAATCTTTAAACGACACGTCCTGTACAATTTCCATCTCTCTCTCTCTCTCTCTCTCTTTCTCCCATTCTCTCCCCCTCCAAATCTATAAATCTGCTTTTGTGTCTATCGTTATCATCCCTCATTTTATTCCTCACCTTCCCTAACGGTTTTAATACCGTTTTGATCGTTCATAATAACGCCATGCAGCAGAATCCACGTCGATCACCACCTTTTCGGCTTTACACGTACCCTCTGCCTTGACGATCGTGTCAAATGCACCTGGAGTCGTTCGCACGTCGACGGAAGCTCCAATTACGATGTCGAATTTGTAACTAATATAGCGACCGTAAATAAACGTATCCACGTCCAATAATAATGAGCGGCCGTCACTTGACGCAAAATCCACGGCACGATTGTTGCAACGGCGACGGGGAGATTCTATTCCTTCGCTCGAAATAATTCATCGACTGACCGGGACATTCATTTCCTGTTGATTTAACGCCCGGAAATTATTAATCTCAAGACAAAGGACGCGATGCTGCGGATTTTATTAATTCCGATTTGAAGGAAAGAAAAAGGACTCCCATTTCGAGAAGTTGCGATATTTTGTTACTACTTTTGTCCCGGAAAGAATTTTTCTTGAGGTAAAAAGCCGGTTTTTAAAATAAATAGGTTATTTAAAAAAAATGAGACTGATTTTGAATGAAAATTTTTCGAATGAAGTTATTTTTGAAATTTTTCATTTAAAAATCCATGGTATTTTAATTGTTTGATTTGTTTTGAAATTTTTGGGGAATTCAAAAATTTTAGGGAAAGTGGAAATTTTCTCTTATATTTTTAATAACGTCAATTTTGAATTTTGAGATTCAGATTTTAACGTTATTTTATTTTTTGGTTAATTTTTAAATTAAAAAAGTGAAGCTACTTCCAATTTTTCGAACATTAAATTAATGCTAATTCATGCTATTTCAATTATTCAATGAATTTTTAAATTTTTATAGAATTGAAAAATTTCTCGGATACTTCCAATGGCGTTAAATAAAATTTCTTAATTTCAAGATTTATATTAATTCGATTATTTAATTAATCTTCGAATCCTTCGCGAATTAGAAAATTAAAGAAGGTCAAACATTCCAATAATATTATTTTTAAATTCCCCATTTCAAAATTAATGTTATTATAATTATTTTGTTAATTTTTGTTGCGACAAAAGGCCTGTTATAAAAATCAATAGGTTATTGAAAATTGATGAGACCGATTTTGAATGAAAATTTTTCGAATGAAGTTGTTTTTGAAATTCTTAATTTCAAAATCCATGGTATTTTAATTGTTTCATTGATTTTGAAATTTTTGGGGATTTTAAAAATTAGAGAAAGTGGAAATTTTCTCTTATATTTTTAATAACGTCAATTTTGAATTTTTATATTAAGATTTTAACGTTATTTTGAAAATAACGTTATAATAATAATAATTTTGAAATTAAACAAATTGGAGAAAGCGAAGCTTTCCCCAATTTCAAATATTCCAATAATATTATTTTTCCAATAATTTTATTTTTAAATTCCCCATTTAAAAATTAATGTTACTATAATTATTTTATTGATTTTCAAACTTTTAGGGAACGACAAAATTGGAGACTTTCCCTAATATATTTCGATTCGCATTAATTTCAAAATCAATGATATCAATTTTCGCGGTACGACAAGTGGCTAGAAATTGTTATAAATTTGTCCTCGCTGCAAAATGAGCCAAATTACTTCCTCGAAAAGATCGTTAAGGTTCTCCTCCGCGTGTACACATTAGGGAAGGGAAGAAAAAAAGTTTAATACCTTTGAAGCTTCATTAAAAATCACATAAACTCGAACCCGGCCCTTGCGTTACACGCGATTCGGAACTTTGCCAAATGTGTTCCCAAAGTTCGTTTTTTCTTTCCACTCGAAAGCCAACATTTAGTTTTTTGCCTTCCAATAATTTATGAAACTCGAGGTTCGAGTCCTTCTTTCGATTTTACAAAAAAAAAGAGAAGAAAAAATTCATTCGTTCCAAGTTTTCCATTTAATTTGATTTATTTACAGGAGCATGTTTATTTATTTATATTTTTATTTATTTTTTTATGTTTATTATTTATATTTTTATTTACTTTTATTTATTTATATTTTTCAATTCCACCACCATCATTTTTTTCTATAATTAATTAAATGATTTTTTGAAATTCCACTGTCTGACGTAATTCCGATTTTTAAATTAATTCATATTTATTCAATTTTCTCTCTATTTGTAGACGTAGAAATATTATTTTTCTATTAATTTATTTACTCACACAAATTCATTTGTTTCATATACGAGTGATGCAATATTTTCAAACATTCAATTTACTATTATTTAATTTTTCAAAATGTCACTGCACAAACTACATACAAACTTTTTTCATAAAAATAAATAATAAATAAATCCCTCCAATTTCTATGGGGTACTTAACAATGGGGGTAGTCAACTATGGGGTATTTAACAATTTGTAGGGGGTAGATAATGAATTTTCCCACGTAGAGTAATTTCTAGAAAATTTTCCCAGGGTCTAGTGACTTTTCTTGTGTACCTAGGGATTTTTTACTACATCCCAGGAATTCTCGCGTTTTGGTAATAATTTTGCCTACGTTCTAGTAACTTCCCTCTACTCCAAAATAATTTCTATCAAAGTATTATAATTTCTACAAAATGGTAATACATTTTATTACGTCACAGCGATTTTTACCGGGTAACCAGAAATAATTTCGACGTTTCCCCGATCTTCCGAAAAATCTGAAAATCAATTTCCCGATTACGTACAATTTTTTTTTTAATCGAAAGCAGCGTTTTTTCGTTAATCCCAATACGTATTTCGCGGCGATTTAACGGGAATCAACGTGGGTAAAAAAAA
Source organism: Gasteruption jaculator (assembly GCA_949825005.1). Classification (NCBI taxonomy): domain Eukaryota; kingdom Metazoa; phylum Arthropoda; class Insecta; order Hymenoptera; family Gasteruptiidae; genus Gasteruption; species Gasteruption jaculator. The sequence continues at coordinate 4,133,173 of OX463763.1, read as the reverse complement.
AAGATTCGCAAGGAAGTCGTTGCTGGGAGTACCTTTTCATGCATAAATCATTGACTCTAGTGAGGAGCAGAAAGAGAGGTAGCTGTAATAAATTATTAAAGTGGGAGAAAAATGAGAAAGTCATAAATGTACATATATAAATTCTAATAAGGGGCATTTTTTTTTTTCATCAAGTAGGCGACTGGGGTATACAAATAAAATAATCATAGAGGAGAAAAAAGGAGCAAAAGGGACACTAGTTTGCTTAGCAATGCGTTTTTAATTATATGCCGCAGAATTTCAGTAACTAACGTATTTCAGTGGCTACAAAATTCTCCTTCCCTTGTTTTCAAGTCGTGGCGTGCCATTACGAGCGGGGATATTTCTACTAATTATTTTAATTACGCACCATGTCAGAGTGCAAGCGGAAAAGAAAGAAAAAGGAGAACGTATCTAATGTGAACACATACGTATGTATGTATGTATGTATGTGTGTGTATGCGCGAAAATTTAAATAAAAAAATCCGGCACTAATTTGCCCACATTAGCCGTATTGTGTAACACGTAGCGGCGATGCACAGATACACAGCTTTTGTGAATTAAATAATGCCGCTTTGTATTGTCGCGAATGAATTGGAATTGATCGTTACATGCACCGGCTCGGTGGCCGTGCAACCCCCGCGGCTGAACCTGAAAACGCGCGAATCGGTGTGAGGAAAATTGCGGGTCCTTTCTTTCCGCGGGAAAATGGCAAATCGAATAGGTTTTGGTCATTTTCACGGGAAATTTTCATCGTTTATGAAAAAAAAAAAAAAGGGAAGGGGGCCCTTTATAAAAAAGATCCCCACGTGGTCCCATAGAGACTGGATTTTCGAACATTTTAAGACTTGGTACGTGCAAATTGGATGAATGGTTTTTCAAATATGTTGTCAACCAGATTGGAAAACATAGTTTCGCGAAAAACGCGTTCAAATTTTTATGAATTTCTTTACAAAATTTGGTGAGAGTATTCTTAAAAAATGCATCTTTCAGAAAATTAAAGAAAAAAAATGAAAACCAAATTTTTTTTTACTGTGGCATGGTTCCTTAATGTCACTACACAAATGTATCAATAATAATAATAATAATAATAATAATAATAATAATAATGATAATGATAATGATAATGATAATGATAATGATAATGATAATGATAATGATAATGATAATAACAATAATGACAATAATAACAATAATAACAATAATAACAATAATAACAATAATAATAATAACCACCCATTTTCAGGTAATCATTCCCTACATTTTACCGCATCACCCCTGGGTAGGTATTCCCGAATATCCTCGCAGGCATAACTTGCGAAGCCCGGCCGTTCGTGTAGAAGCTCGGATTTCCCGGCATCCCTCCACGCGATAGCTTTCTTCTTAAACACAGCTTACTCGGAACAGGTATCATACCCTTAAACTTCAGCCCCCCTCCCCCCTCCCCGTCCCTGCGTTGAAAGATTTGTGGGAGATTTCGGTGGGCAGACAACCTCTGCTTTCTCGTGAAATCGATGTTCGAGCAGCGCACGGGTCGGTTGGGATCCGCGAGAAGAAAAGAGAGAGAGACCGGCCTTTTCCTTTTTGCCCTCTCGGACCTTTACGCTGCTTTTGCCAGGCTCAAACGGTCAGTAAATCAGACGGACGATAGAAGCTAAAACCATGCTTCACTCTTTAGCCGGCGCTCTCTTAAATCAATTTCCAACTGTTTCTCTCCTACGCCGAAGGCGAGAAAGCCTTTCGTGTTATGGGTGCAATCGTGCGAAGCTTCGAAAGAGCAGATTCATCATATATCGTTTCCTATAGCTACAATAGCTTATGTCAGTTACTACCCTCCTGTGCGATAGGGCAATCAAGTCAACCGACTAACCAACCGTCCAACCGTCTGCCTGCCTGCAACTACTGTATGCACTTTAACGCAGTAATTAACTCCCTTCCCGCTCCCGTCAGCAGTAATCCGCTCTGTTCCGAAATCAACCCGGTAATCCATTTCCACGTGAATCCGGGATTCCGTGATTCCGGAATTATAGGGAGGCAATAAGAAGAATCGTTCGGATCCATTTTGAAAATTTTCGTGGACCGAAATTGGTGAGGAGACACTCGAGGGCAGTGCGGTTGACGGTATATGACGTTCGGAGGGATCGCGTCGAAGGGAAATATTGTACACGGCGGAAGCTCGAAACTCAAAGCTTTCGTTGGTCGACACGGTAACCTTCCTCCGGCGGCACCTGTATCGGAATATTTATAGCCTGCCGACGAAAAATGTTTCAGGACACTCTGGAGACCCGAACTCCCCACGGTGTTCGTATCCGTTGCACGAAATGGAGGTTCGTTGGTAGTGTCACTGCTATCGGCGTTGTTACGACCACTGCTGATGCTGCTTTTACTGCTGCGACTGCTACTGACACTACTGCCGCCGTTGCTGCTCGTACTACTGCTGCTGCTGCTGCTGCTGCTGTTGCTGGTCCTACTACTGCTACTGCCGCTGGTTCTACTACGACTGCCGCTCTCGCTTCCCCCACCACTGCCGTTACCGCTCCCACCACTGCTGCCCCTACCACTGCTGCGGTTGGTGCCCCCACCACTGCTGCGGTCCCTTCACCTACCACTGTTGCTGTTACTGTTCCGTCTACTGCTGCTGCTGTTGGTCATCCTATTACTGCTGCTGTTGCCGCTCCTACTACTGCTACTGTTCATATTTTTGCAACTATTGATGCTGATACTGATTGCAATTGTCAATCTTACATTGTTTCTGAAAAAAGTTGTTCTCAGTTCTTGCAAGTTTTATCGAAAATGTATATCCACTGATAACTGTCTTTGAAAGATGTGTCTTCTTTTTTGCTAAAAATTGAATAAATGTTCATTCCTCAAGAATCCATTTCGCTGATTTAATTTCAGATCGATAGACTCGACTCGACAATTTTTATAACCTACAAACTGAGGAATAAATTTGCTTTAAATATAAGCTACTACCGCAGTTACTATTATTACTGCTGTTATTCTTACGACCACCACCGGTGGACATACAAATAAATCAATACCGTAAATTGAAAAATTCGATTCCGCATTTTTAGGAACAAACATAAATTGTATATGTATCCAGCGATCGAACGGTCCAATTTCGCAGCACCGACGTTTTCTTTGGCTTCTTAAAATACATGGCAAGGAATATTTACACTCATACACGCGCAATAATATTTATAGAGGCCACGTATTCGCCGTATACTGCTTACGTGACAATTTCGAAATTAATAATTCCGATTTCCCGGCAGATTCGGTAGATTTAAGAGTTAATAATAAATCAAAGCCCCTGAAGCTTGAAATTTCGATACCCTCGTAAAACCATACGACGTAAGAAGAAGAAAAAAAAGGCTTTGTGCGATCGTAAAAAATTATGATTATTTTTTACAACCCCCGAGATCGGAGAATTTATCACCCCGGTAAATTCATCGCGAGTGAATAAATTGGCCCTTGAGTATCGTCAACAAGGTAATGGTGCACTTGAAAATAAATGCCGTATCATACGTTTTACCAATTTTTTGATAAGGCCTCGCACACAAATATGTGCGTCCGTGTTCGTGCGCGCGTGCTCGGCTCTAAGTAAAAAAGGATCCGTACGTACCATCTCGCGTGTCTTTAACTTTTCTGCGTGCCACCTTATAACTGCCGCCCGCTATCGCACACAACCTTCCGTACCTAATTATATATGGTATCTTATACAACGACCAGCACAGTTCTTACTTCGCTTTTCTTTTTTTTTTTACAAGTCCTTCGACCGAACACAACGATCTCGGGATCGATCGCATTCATTATCAGGCTTCTCGGCATAAGTAGCCTTGTTCTTCAGTTTCTGCAAACACGAGAGCGAATTCCGCGGGTGGAGGTATTTGCTGGAAACCCCTATACCGCGACCAAGGATATCGTCGAATCAACTGTATTTTGATTGGATCCGGACTACGGTGATCGGAACGATAAGGTAAGTAAATATTTAATAACTTTTTGCACATATTAATTTTTTTTTATATTATTTCGGTGCGTAAATGTTATTAAGCTTCCGCCCACAAGGATCCATCGTGGGGAGTGACAAAAGAAGAGACCCACCAGAACTAGAACGACCCACTGGCGCATGCGCGCTGTTACACAAGCGTCCGCGCGACTACTCTTGCGGGCGCGGTAGCCTCCTAGCGGCAGTACGCGAACTATGCGTCCTTGGACGTTCCCAAGCAAATTCGCGACAGAGTTAGAGTTATTTATTTGACGCTTTGGGACACGACTCCTAAAGGGTGAACTCATAAGTACAATCGTGGCCTTCTACAAGTCAGTCTTTTAAGTATCGCCCCATTTTTTTTACGCACACATGGTCAATATTGGAGGAGATTTGGATACTTTTGTGTACAAATCTAGTGTTTTTAACCCCCGAGAAAAATTTTCCCGCAATCGAGGAAAATTGCAACACAGTGGAATCTACTTCCTCCCTTCCGGTGACCGAACCTCCCTTTTGAGGAATTCTCCGGCACCGTTTGTTTCATGTTCTTACGATATTTTCCCTCCGCTTTCATTATGTGAAAGCTGCCAAATGTTATTTACCGTCGTAATTGTATTTATGTCAATGTATTTACTAGAAATCCGAGCAATTTACTTTGCTCTTGTTTCTCTACTTTATAAATCCAATTTGTCGCGGAAACTTGCGTGGCGGAACATTCTTTCAATCGATTTTTAACGGGCCTGTAGAGAGGAGAGCACTGTCTCCCGTCATTAATACCCTCATGAAAATCTTAGTATAACTGCATTGCAGTCTTTATCATTTTTACGAGCATCTTTTTTTTTACTGTCCCTTCTTCCCAACATCACGGTTTCTTTTTTTAACGGTATTTTATTGGTTTAAAATGGAGCTTCTGGCGATTATACTGGTACTGTAGGTAAAAAAAGCTCCACTTGGCGCGGTAATTTGTTGCATCGAGTGGTAAAATAAAGAAACCATCGGGTTCGTCTTTTTAGGGCGAAAATACCTTTCCAGTAAAAACAAGAATGCAGTCGTTGGTTATTTAGTGGTACGGAATTTTATTTATGGAAATTAGTTTAATTAGAATTTGCGTCTGCGTGAATTTGGATAAATAATACATAATAAACAATAATTTTTTCAAAGAAATTAAATATTTTTTTTCATGTTCTAAATTCCAAATTTCGCGAAAGTTGTTCACTAAAAAAACAAAAATCTTTATTCGCTTTTTGGAAACTCGTAATTCTGCAGATTTTGTTTAAACTGAAATTTTTCAAAATTACCAAAAAATCTTGGACCTTCAAAATCAATGGAAATGGAATTATTCTTTATTTCTTTTATTTCGAAATTAATTAGATGTTAATACATTTTGAAATAAAGAGAATTCACTATTTTTTCGAAATTCTATTTTTTTTTAAACTTAAGTTCCAAAAAAGTCTAATAAAATTAAAAATGTACGACTTAATTTCCCAAAAAGCAAAATTCTTTTATCTTTTAAATTTCAAAATCTCACTTTATTTTATTCAAAAATTGAGTTTTCCAAAAACTACCGGTAATTTTCAATTTTCAAAGGCTCTTTATTTATTATTTAATTGTAGAAATAAATGTTCCTCGAAATTCTATTTTATTTCACAATTTCTGTCTTCGAAAACGTGAAAAAAAGGACATTTCCTAAACCCACTAAAATTCTTACCACTATTTATCTTCGAACGATAGAAATCCCCAAAGTTTAGCTTAAAAAAAAAGGGGGGAGCATAATTCTCTCTGGGAAAGCTTTCGAAAAGCTCCTTCTTTTCCTCAACGTCTCCATCCCCGAGATATCCAATCTTCCTCGCCTCTTTAAATTTACAGGTCCCGATAAATTACGGTAGAAAAGACCTCCCGAATCCTCGGCATAAGCCATTATTACATAAAAAGCCATTGATTCTTGCCACTGTATTGTTCTCAATAATAAAAGACCGCCATTACAAGGACAAATGCTCGACATCGGTATCAAAATATCGTGGCTTTTACGAGTTAATGAAAGCAGTGGAAAAAAAAGGAAAATCCTGAAAAATTTCACCTATCACATGTCTTTCATAAACGTTGTCGCTTTTGACGTTTATGGATAAGCAATAATTCCTCGGGCATTTTTGTTAAAAGTTTTTTGCGGTGACAGACCCATCAGTTCGACCCGAAAAACCTCGAGAGTGTGAGAGAGATGAAAGCTTTTAACGCGGAGTCAGAAATATCATGAAATGTAACATTCGGAATGTTCCAACCGCGGATTTGCTGCTATTCCAGTAAACATAAAAAAATGATACACGTCACAAAGGAAAACACTTATGGGTAAAAACTGAGAGGGACGGCAGTCGACGCAATGGTCAATTTCCTGCGAAGCCATTTCCGGAACCGGCAAATTCGCGAGCGACCGGGAACCCTGCCGATCTTAAAATCGATCCCGCGGAGCGTCGACCCTTTCCCAAAAAAAAAAATCCACGACCGTTTCTTTCTATTTTCTCCAGATATTTGGAGAACCCGGTAATCGCGTGATCGATAGAAGTCGATAGGAGGCAAATAAATCTAATCAGCGATAAGCCATCGAATTATTACGAGACGATTATCGGCTTTCGCGTAAGTGCAGACATTATCGGGTCGATAGTCGGAAGCCTTACGGTTATTTTCCGCAAGAGGGTTCGCTATAAATGCAGCCCACCCACCGGGAGGAGGCCAGTTCCGTTGGACACGTAGACTCTGGATCATCGTCATGTGGAAGCTCGGAACGATTTGCCTGCTCCTAGCGACGCTGCAAAGCGTCGCGGGCAAGGTCGACTGGCGTCGCAACGCCACGATCTACCAGATCTACCCTCGCAGCTACAAAGACAGCAACGGCGACGGCATCGGTGACTTGAATGGCATCGCCAGCAAGCTCTCGCACATCGCCGACATCGGGGCCACCGCCTTCTGGCTGTCGCCCATGTACCCCAGCCCCCAGGCCGACTTTGGATACGACATCTCCGACTTCGTCAACGTCGACCCCATGTACGGGACCCTGAAGGACTTCGACAACCTCACAGCCGTGGCCAAGTCCCTGGGGCTCAAGGTCCTCCTGGACTTCGTGCCCAACCACAGCTCCGACCAGCATCCGTGGTTCAACAAGAGCGTGCACAGGATCAAGCCCTACGACGATTACTACGTCTGGAGGGACGCCAAGATCGTCAACGGCACCAGGCACCCGCCCAACAACTGGCTCAGCACCTTCTACGGCTCCGCCTGGGAGTGGAACCCCATCCGAGGACAGTACTACCTCCACCAATTCGTCGCCGAGCAGCCGGACCTCAACTACCGCAACCCACAGTTGAGACAGGAGATGATGAACGTGTTGTCCTTCTGGATGGACCACGGCGTTGATGGGTTCCGCATCGACGCTCTCAACCACATGTTCGAGGACGCCCGGTTCTTGGACGAGCCGCGCTCCAACGCGTCCGGAGTGCAACCGGACGACTACGACTACCTGGACCACATTTACACCAAGAACCAGCCGGAGACCTACGGGGTCCTGAAGTCCTGGCGCAAGTTGGTCGACGACTACGCCAAGGCCCACGGCACCGAGCCCAAGATCATCCTCGTCGAGGCCTACGCGCCCGAGGACGCCATCATCAAGTTCTTCGAGGCCGGTGCCGACGCCCCGATGAACTTCATGTTCATCTCCGAACTCTTCAAGACTTCCACCGCCCTGGACTTCAAGAGGGTCATCGACCAGTACCTGAACATGGTGCCGAATAACCGAGTCTCCAACTGGGTGGTGGGCAACCACGACAACCACAGGGCAGCCACCAGGTTCGGAGTGAAACGCGCCGATCAGCTGTCGATGCTGGCCACGGTCCTGCCGGGCATCAGCATCATCTACAACGGGGACGAGATCGGCATGACCGACGCCAACCTGACGTGGGCCGAGACGGTGGATCCTGCCGGTTGCAACGCTGGCCCGGACAGGTACCAAGCCAAATCCCGAGACCCCGAACGAACGCCCTTCCAGTGGGACAACACCACCAGCGCCGGCTTCTCCACCAACCCCAAGACCTGGCTCCCGGTGAACTCCAACTACAAGACCCTGAACTTGGCGGCGGAGAAGGTCGCCGCGACGTCGCATTACAAGGTCTTCAAGGCCCTGACGGCGCTCAAGAGTCAGCCGATCGTCGCTCGAGGCACCACCCAGACCTACTTGGCCACGGAGAAGGTGTTCGTGGTGGTCAGGAAGCTGAGCAACCAGGCCCCGGTGGTGCTCCTGGTGAACTTCAACGACTCCGCCGTGATCCTGGACGCCAAGACTTGGCTCAACATCCCGCAAAAGCTGGTCGTGGCTGTCTCCAGCGTCGGCTCGCAGCTTCTCTCGGGATCCCAGGTCAACACGGCGGCGCTCAGCATCCCCGGATCGGCGTCGATTATTCTCACCTCGGCGGCGCAATACTCCGCCTTGAATTTGCAGTAATTCGACCGCTGGGATTTCGCACCAAACAAATGGCGAGACGTTGGGAGTGAATAGCGTTGCTCCGGGTGACCAGACTGCGAGACTGTATTTGCTCACTCGCGGGCGCCCGAGCAACGGTGTCTTGATGTTCTCTTCGATATTCCGCACCGACTTGTAAGGAAATCTGTCAATACACGAATTTACATTCTTCTTAGTTAGTTACTCAAACCGGCTTTTGTGTTTATTTCTTGTCCCCTTCCTTCACCAATTTTCGTCGATTCGATTCCGAAACGATCGATTCTCGATGGCTCCGAGTGTTCATCTTGTAATTAGCGGGATTTGCTCAATACAAGTTTGGAGGTTGAACGTTTGCGAAGTCCTGTAGAATTTGTAGAAGCGGGGGAATTGAAAAATTGAAATTGCGAGACTCGAAATCAGATTCGATATTTTTCGGTCCTTCGGTTCGTAAAAATTTGAGATTTTTTATTTATAATTATTTTGACATTTTTATCATCCGCAATCCTCAGATTTTTCGAAATTGAAACGATTTTTAAGTGGTTCGTTAACAATTCAAACGAAATATCCAGAATTTATACAAAATCATTTATTAACAGTTGCTAAATAATAATTTGAAGTTATAGAATTTACAAAATATTTTTTTTTTTAAATTGTTGGATCCTCCTATTCCTCAAAATTTGAAAACACTATTATAATTTCCGATGCCTTCTCTTAATTTATTCCTGTTTTTTTTTTAAATAATTTTGAGTAAATTAATTTCATTCGTGATGAATTGCAACTGTATCATTAATAATTATAATTTATTAAAAATATAATACGTAAAATTTGCAAAAATTCACATAAACGAAAATTCGAGATTGCAAATTTCAAAATTCTGTTTTTAAAAAAAAATTTGTTTTCTTTCCCTACTATTTTCAACATTGTCCCATTTTTCGGTTACAACTTTTTTCCCACGCTCACAATTTTCTTTTAACGACTCAAATCGTTTTCCTTTTTTTTCCTTAACTCATAATTACGAAGCTGCTGGATTAAAACAAAAAAAAAGACAGGTGCTCGAGTGATTCGTTGAAAAGGTAGGATTTGCGAGGCGTTAAAATCGCATCGATCGGAAAAATCTTCATCTAATCGCGCAATCGGGTGTTCACCATCGGCGGTATTTTTGATAAGAGTTGAATCAAGGCGAGGTGGCAAATATCCAATTTTACCGCACGGCAGTGATTTCTGCTGCCGGCAGATGAGGCGCAATCTTAAAATCGCGTAAATACGATAAGGCTCCGTTGCAATTTTCAAAACGTGATAAGAAAGATTGCCCTTTTGGAGCGTGAAGTCACGAATCACGGTAAAATATTGACTTTTGACATTATACAAATTTTGATTTGCGTAACCGAGAATTTGTTTTTATCACGAATTTCGGAAATTGCTGCAAAAGCAAGTACTGTCAATGGCCGAGAGTCGTTTCCCTGGAATGAAAATTTTGTTATCGCAATTTTCGGGTGGAGCCGGGTTCATAAAAATTGCATAATCCGATTCGAGACGTCCGAGCATGGATTTTGGAGTCGCAGAATGCACTTTCACGGCGACACAATGTATCGGAAGCTTTTCTCTCTCTCTTTCATCGCAAATTCCAATGTAATTTTTATCCCTTTGGAATACGACGACCGAGTATAATGTCCATTGTGACAAATACAATGTCCCCCAAAACCGCCTCGAGTCTCTAACAGTGTTAGGAAATTCCGCTGAAAAGTTACAAAGTTGCATTGAAAGCTCGTATTCGTACGCATGTGTACTAACAATACACACATACATACATACATATATTATTATTATTATTATTATTATTATTATTATTATTATCGTTATCATTATTATTATTATTATTATTGTTGTTGTTGTTGTTGTTGTTGTTATTATTAACAATAACGCTATAGGTACTCCCAATATTATTGTTATTTTAATAAGTGCAATAGCAATGCTCAGCAATAACAACAATAATAGAAATAATAATAATAATAATTTATACAGATTTATATAGAATTTTTTCGAAATGAATAAACAAAATTAATTAAAAATTGAAATCGCGGATTTAAAAACACCATTTTTGTTTTGTCTAAAAAATGTGTTGGATCCCTCGATTCCTCAAAATTTTTAAATTTTTATTTTCTTATTTATTTATTTATTTTTTTGATTTCGTGTTTTTTTATTTTTTCATTCTTTACACGATGGAGCCGGTACACTTTTTTTTTTCTCCTCTTGACGCGGTACTTTCAATATTTAACGCTCGTGCATTTTTATTGACACCAGACGAAACGACAAAACTTCCCACGGTATGCAAATGAGTTCTTCAGTGTTTCTCTCGTACCCGTCAATTAGATCAGTCATTCCTCTC
>OX463763.1:4100603-4122101 GCA_949825005.1 Gasteruption jaculator | reverse complement strand
GGTTCGTAAAATTTTGATTTTTGATATCCTCAATTTTCTGATATTTTTTAGTACCTACCGAAAAACCCTTCCTGGTAAATTTTGAGATTTTTTTGATTACCCGTTTAAAAGATATCAAATGTTCAAAAAAATCGCTTTTTTTTTAGTTTTTTGCTGATAACTTCTTCAATAATGGTCCAAATTTAAACTTTTTTTTTTCAAAATTTTTGTTTTTTCATGTACTCTTTAAAAAAATATAAAAAAAATTGTTGAAGCATTTTTGAATGAGATTTTTGAGTTTAAAATTTTAAATCTCATTTTCCAAAATGATTGCATATTTTGATTTTCGTCAAAATTTTTTATAGCAAACTACTACTCATACCACAACTTTTCAGGCTGGTCCGATCGTGGGACCTCCAAAGCTATTATTTTTTTTCGATTTTTGAAAAATTTTTTCTTTCTATTAATCATTATGAATATCAGTTTCCGTTACTGTATATTGTTTTTCTAATTATTTTTTAATAATTTCTACAGTTTATAATGGTAAAAAGGTGATTAAAATCAATTAATAGTCGTTAAATCAATTTATAATCAATAAATCAAAAATATTTATTTATTTTCGTAATTTTTTGAAAATTTTACATGTGTGGCCATCATTTGAACCAGAATAATGTTTAACTCGTACATTTGCGGTATCCATTGGAACAACTGAATGAATTTTGTGCGTTCCTGCAATTATCTTATTGTTAGCTGTTTTGTATCTCAAATCTAATTGTTTCCGTTGCATTTAAATAATTCTGTTCAGATGAAATATTACAAAGTAATTATTAAAAAGTAACATTGAAAATTCAACCCCAATCAGATTTTTCTAAAAATTACCGAAAATAAATAGATATTTTTTTTATTGATTATAAATTGATTTAACGACTATTGATTGATTTTAAACACCTTTTTACCCTTATAAATTGTGAAAATTATTAAAAAATAATTAGAAAAATATTATACAGTAACGGAAATTGATATTCATAATGATTAATAGAAAGAAAAATTTTTTTAAAAATCGAAAAAAAATAATAGCTTTGGAGGTCCTACGATCGGACCGGCCTGAAAAGTTGTGGAATGAGTAGTAGTTTGCTATAAAAAATTTTGACGAAAATCAAAATATGCAATCACTTTGGAAAATGAGATTTAAAATTTTAAACTCAAAAATCTCATTCAAAAATGCTTCAACAATTTTTTTAATATTTTTTTCTAAAGAGTACATGAATAAACAAAAATTTTGAAAAAAAAAAGTTTAAAGTTGGACCATTATTGAAGAAGTTATCAGCAAAAAACTAAAAAAAATCGATTTTTTTGAAAATTTTATATCTTTTAAACGGGTAATCAAAAAAATCTCAAAATTTACCAGGAAGGGTTTTTCGGCAGGTACTAAAAAATATCAGAAAATTGAGGAAATCAAAAATCAAAATTTTACGAACCGTCCGATTTGGCGTGGAATGCCCCATATATATATATATGCATTTGTAATACTGGAACTTACACAGACGATATCGATTTTCATTTCATCGTGGGAAAATTCCCAGTAAGTAACGATTTTTATAATAATAATAATAATAATAATAATTAAAAAAAATTGAAAACCACTAGAAAATTCGAAATAGGGTAATTTAATAATGAAAATTTTATAAATAATAAATTGAGAACATGGATTTAATTGTATTTCCGAGAAATTTCCCACCAATTTTGAAAATTCCACAAAATTAATGATAAAATTTCGAAATTTCTAATATATTTATTAAAAAACAAATGGATTATAGGTGCTTGGCCAAAAAGAAAGGTAAATAATTCGGAAACATTTGGATGTTTTCCTGCAATCTTTCGGTACTAGCCCAGTTGTTGACCTTACCATTGATTTACAATCGATTCGAACTTCACCTTCGTCCAATCATTCCGGTAAGAAAACACTTGTTGTTGACCTGGAAATGTATAGCGTTATCTTACACTTACGTCGAACCATTTCGAGTTCTTTTCCCGTGTTTACCCTCGTAGGAGCTTTCCTTCCACTTTTCGTCGTGGAACTTTTCGGCTCTCGATCGATACTCGATCGTATCTCGATCGAATCTTTCAATCGATGACATAGTGAAATTTGAAACAGGAAAATAATTCGCCTTTTTGACATTTCATCGTTCAAAACAAATTCTTTCTTACTTTGTTCAACTTTTGAAAATTTAAAAATATTTAAAAATAACGATTCCCTTATTTTTAGATGGAAATTTTTGGAATTAAAAAAAATTATTGTGATTTTTCATTTTTCGGAAATTTTCTAATTTGAAAATATTTGTTTTTTGGAGATTTGTTATTTTACACAATTATTTGTTTTTTGTTTTCGTGTCTTCGAACTCCTATTATTTAAAAAAAGTATTTCTATTTTACCGTCCCTTAAAATTTTTCTATTAAAAATAATTATTTCGTTATTATTTTTCTAATAATTAGTTTTCGTTATTTTAATAGATTATTATTTTCCCAAAATTATTTTGTTTCTTTAAATCTTGGAAATTTCTTTTATTTTAAAAAACTTCTCTATCAAACGTGAATCGAAAAGTCCCGTCTCGTATAAATAAATAATGAAATTTCCAAAAATCGCAAAAAAGTTTTAAAAATTTGTCCTTTTCGAATTTCATTATTCCTTTTTCAAATTATTTTCTCCAAATCTGTGACGAGAATCGAACCTGGGACCAAATTGTTCCGGTCAAAATTCCACTTCCACGGGAATAATTAAGTGGTCGTTATTAAAAAATATTTGTGATTTTTCATTTGTCGGAAATTTTCTAATTTGAAAATATTTGTTTTTTGGAAAATTATTACTTTACAAAATAATTTCTATTCTACGTTCCCTCCAAATTTTGTTATTCAAAATAATTACTTCTCTATTTTTGTCTCTTGGAAATTTTGATACTTTCAAAAAAAATATTCGTTCTTTTTTTTTTCGTGGTCTCGAAATTTTCTTGATTTCGAAAAACCATTTCCTCTTTTTCGTTATTCCAATGCATTATTATTTTCAAAAATTATTTTGTTTCTCTAAATTTTGGAAATTTCGTTTTTTTTTTAAAAACTTCTCCATCAAACGTGAATCGAAAAATCCCGTCTCGTATAAATAAATATTGAAATTTCCAAAAATCGCAAAAAAAGTTTTAAAAATTTGTCTTTTTCGAATTTCATTATTCCTTTTTCAAATTATTTTCTCCAAATCTGCGACGAGACTCGAACCTGGGACCAAATTGTTCTGGTAAAAATTATTAAATGGGCGTTATTAAAACTCTCGAAAATTCGTGGACGCTTTTAATTAGTCCCTTCGACATTGATCGGTCATACTCGCTTATTACAAACATGCAATATATATCTATATATATACATATATATGTACAAACGCGTAGCCGAGGATTAAAGGAAACTTAGTAATTTCATTATGCAAGTAGTTGGCCAACATTCCGGAACATCCAAACATTTGCATTTTCGCCACGAAATGAGGAAATTCCCTGAGGATTCCATGTCAATAATACGATTACGAATCTCTTCAACTGGTATTTGTTACGTGTACTGTAGATAAGGTGTACAGTACAGATAAGATTGATCGCACTTGAATCAAGTGGTGACGCTTAATAGAATGAAAGCCATTTTCTGCAGTAATGAGATAAGAAATCTTTTTCTTGTTTACTCGCCTCGACCCACACCGGGAAAATACAAACTACTCGTTGGTTTTTTTTTTCCCTGGCAAACAAACCACTTTTTACGCAATAGTCGAGGCAAGCAAAAAAATAATCATCGCCCTCGAGAGTAAATTATTTCGTTTTTTCGCACTCAAACAACAATAACAATCCCAATAATAATAATAATAATGGTGATGATAAAAATAATAATAATAGTAATGGCAATGATATATTATTTTTATTATTATTAAAATTGCAATAATATGTTTAGTAGCGTTATTATTATTATTATTATTATTATTATTGATAATATAATCACAATAATAATAATAATAATAATGGCAATGATATATTATTTTTATTATTATCAAAATTGCAATAATATGTTTAGTAGCATTATTATTATTATTATTATTAATACAAAATTAATATATTGCTGCTATATATTTTTAATACCACCCTTTCTCGAATAATAATAATAATAATAATAATAATAATAATAATAATAATAATAACAATAATAATAATAATAATAATAACAATAATAATAATAATAATAATAATAATAACAATAATAATAATAATAATAATAATAATAAATACCCAATCGGGCTTGGAGAAAATGCAACCCCCGTTGAAGAAATGCAGATTCCTACCGCCCACCCTAACAGCGGGAATAAGGAAACACTTGTTGTTGACCCGAAAATTCATCGTTACCTGGCATTTATATTCAACAATTTCGAAGAGAGCCGCATCGACGTGGTAAATATTCATATAATGAGGATGTCTAGGTAGGAAAAAAGAGCGAGAGCGAGAGCGAGAGCGAGAGAGAGAGAGGGAGTTCTTCTCCCGACTGTAAGTTTCACGTATAAGCCAGAGCTCTCATAAATATTCCACGGCGAGATTTGCATTGTTCATAAAATCCGTTCATCCGTATGATAGCGAGTGGTATGAATAAATTTTGTTTACTCTACAAATTTTTCCCAGCTGTAATTGGATATCATTTTCGAAGAGCGAGCGAGAGAGAGAGAGAGCGAGAGAGAAAAAAGGGACCGGGGGTGGAACAAAATTCGGGGTTGAAAAATTAATTCGCCGGTTGTAGAATAATAATAATAATAATAATAATAATAATAATAATAATAATAATAATAATAATAAAATCATCAGTATTGATAATAAATAAAATTCTAATAATAAAAAAATTGAAATCCAGAAATAATAATAATAATAATAATAATAATAATAATAATAATAAAAGCATCAATATTGATAATAAATAAAATTCTAATAATACAAAATTGAAATCCAGAAATAATAATAATAATAATAATATCGATAAAACGATGGTAAAAATATTCTACCTCTCGCAGTTTCTTTTTTTTTTATTATATTTTTCGCCCACAAAAAAAATTTAATTAGCAAATGAATTAAACGATAAAATCTGAAAGGATGAAAAAAAAAAAAGAGAAGAGAAAAAAAGCCGCGATGGCAAATCGCACGCGGGCTCTTAACGAATCGCGGGTGTCACGAAATTTCGGCGTTCCCGTGGACGCGCTGAAAATGTGGTAGGTGGTGCGGTACCTACATTTCGCCGTTTCGTCGTCCGCTTTAATAAAAAAGAGAGAGAGAGAGAGAGAGAGAAAAAACAAAAAGCGCTCCAGATATTCGTAAGATAAGAAAGTAGGCCGCTTTGGCTTCTTTTTTTTTTTACTTTCTTTGAAGAAACGGAGAAATGGGTCAGAAAGCTGCTCGAGGAGTTTCTCCTTCGGACTTATGAATAAGGAAAAAAATGATTATTATGCACAAAAAAAAACACGTTATCGTTTAAATGGAACTTTCTCTCGCGTGTTTTACGTATTACTCCGTCGTCGGGATTGTCATTTCTTTTTTTTTTCTTTTTTTTCCAAAGCGTTTCTCCAAAGTCATTTCGTTGCCCTGCCCCCCGTTTTCCGCTTTCCAATTTTTTCGAGGATCCTTTTCGCGACGACGAGACGCGTCATTTTTTCCAGGTTTTTTTCGCTTAAACGACGATATTTCGCGTTGCGGTATTTCTATTCATTGGAAATTATCAGAATTCCTACTTGCAGCCATTTTTTATACGAGGACTAATTATTACGATAGTGTATTGGTACCAATATTGGTACTAATAAAGGTAATAATGGGTTGATGCATAATTAATGACGATTACTTTGCATGGTTCACGACAAAATAATCGTCGTTAATTATGCACCAACGTAAGAGCAGTAATAGCAATAGTAGATGTTATAATAATAATGATGATGATGATAATAATGATAATAATAATAATAATAATAATAATTATTATAATAATAATAATTATAATAGTAGTAGTAGTAGTAATAGTAATAGTAATAGTAATAATAATAATAATAATAATAATAATAATAATAATAACAGGGGTAGTTATCAAAAACTACCCCTTTAGTTACTAAAAATCCCTAGCTTTCCAAATCTTCCAAAATAGAAAAAAATAAAAGCCAAAAATTACCTGTTGACTGCCTTTTAATTAATTCCTTCATTTTTTAAATTTTTTATACGCCTGCCACCTGGGGTAGAACCTACCCCTTTAGTTACTAAAAATCCCTAGGATTCCAAATCTCCCCAAATAAAAAAAAAGGGAAACCAACAACAAATCTTCGACTCCCTATTAAATTCAATCGCGTTTATTTATCTTTTCCCAAACCTGCCTTTTGGGGTGGAAACTACTAAGGGGTAATTATTAAAAACTTTCCCTTTAGTTATTAAAAGTCCCTAGGATTCCAAACCGAATACCGTTTATTTTTTTCTCCCCCCCCCCCGTCAGGCTGGAAACCATCAACCGCGGGGTGTCAGAAATCGGGCGGCGATCGGGGTGCCCGAGTCCGACGACTCCCGCGCGTGTGGAACTTCGCACCGCGCGCGCGATGCAGAGCGATAACGAGCGCCTCCATTGTCGAGAAACGGGGGATGAAAAAAATTAGAGGGATTCAGTTTCGACTCTGATCCGCGGATTCCACGCGAGGGGGTGAGCCCGTTTCCGGTCTCCTTTCATACGCCAACCCCGGTAGCGACGTAAGACGGGAATTAAGACGTCTGGACAAAGGGGTGAATCGAAGAAAGGGGTGTATCCATGCAAACAGCGGGGGCTGAAGGTCTCGGAAGTCTCGGAATTCACGTGGAAGGCTCTTGGAGCGACGGATAAGAGGCGCCTCCTCCTTCGCAGCCGGGGATTTTCAACGAGAGCCGGCTGGCTTGCATGTGTATGCGCCAGAGACACACACACACACACACATGAACACGCATACACGCTCGCGCGCAGCCTCCCTTATCTTCCGGATATCTTTATGGAAAAGTAGGACAGGGGAGAAGAATATTTCAATCATGTCACGAGCAAGAAAAAGAAACGTTTGTAAGAAAAGAAGGGATGAAACTAACGTTGAAATTCTCACATCTTCAAACTGGCAAACCACCGGTATGCTCCAACGCGTACCAATCACGTTGAGTGCACATTCTTCAAGCGCTGCTTCTCGTTTTGTAAACTTCTACCCCGTCACGCGGACTCTCGCCGAGAGAATAAAACGAAGAGACATGGTTTTTATGTAAAAACCTGGGGATAAAATATTGGTGCCGTTGCATTTTCAACGTTGCCGCTGCCGATCCTTCCCGTTCCTCTCCATCGGTCGGACACACTCGCCGGTGCATTACCGTAATGCAGCCGGAGCCCGAGGACCCGAAGACGCCGGCTTATTTGCCACGAGACGATAATTCCGGGGGACTTAATTAAGTCACACTTAATTTCCCGGCTCCTCTCGGGAGACGCGTCAGTTTCAGTTTTTTTTTTCTTTTTTTAGTTCCAGTCTCCCCTTTATTATTTCATTTTATACCGGAAAGTTTGCTTGTCAAAGTTCCACGGTGGAACGTCAGGAAGAAGGTAACTTCGACCCCCCGGGGACTGGAAGTTTCCCCCTTGAGTGTAACTCGGGTTAGAGGTCAGTAAAATTTAGTGCTACGAGCGAAGTTTCGGTGTTTACTAATAACGTGCAAGCGGGAGTCGCCGACTTTAGCGCGAAAGTTCCCCGAGAACGCGCTCCGCGAGTGGTTGGACTCGGTGGACGTGAGGCGCGGCGACGGTGGCGCCCCCACGACACGAATCGGCGCGGAAACGACGGAATTCGAATTGGACTCGACTCCCTGTGCATTGATTTTTTATATTTTTATTTTTTCTACCCCTGCCTCTTGGGATGGAAACTACCCCTTTAGTTATTAAAAGTCCCTAGGATTCCAAATCTCCCCAAATAAACAAAAAGGAAACTAGCAATAAATTGTTGACTCCCTATTAAATTCAATTACGTTTATTTATCTTTTCCCAAACCTGCCTTTTGGGGTGGAAACTACTAAGGGGTAGTTATTAAAAAATTTCCCTTTAGTTACTAAAAGTCCCTAGGATTCCAAACCTCCCAAAATAGAGAAAAATAATGACTAAGAACTAACTGTTGACCCCCTGTACATTGATTTTTCATTTTTCTTTATTTTTCCTACCCCTGCTTCTTGGGGTGGAAACTACCCCTTTAGTTACTAAAAGTCCCTAGAATTCCAAACCTCCCAAAATAGAAAAAATATAAAGACTAAAAATTAACTGTTGAGTTCCTGTGCATTGATTTTTCATTTTTCTTTATTTTTTCTACCCCTGCTTCTTGGGGTGGAAACTACCCCTTTCGTTATTAAAAATCCCTAGGATTCCAAATCTCCCGAAATAAAAATAAATAGGCAACTAACAATAAACTGTCTATTAATCGACTAACGTTTATTTTTGTCTAACCCTGACTCATGGGGTGGAAACTACCCCTTTAGTTACTAAAAATCCCTAGGATTCCAAACGTCCCAAAATAGAAAAAAATAAAGATTAAAAATTAACTGTTGACTCCCTGTGCATTGATTTCTTATTTTTCTTTATTTTTTCTACCCCCGTCCTTCGGGGTGGAAACTACCCCTTTAATTATTAAAAATCCCTAGGATTCCAAACCTCCCAAAATAGAAAAAAACTAAAGACTAAAAATTAACTGTTGACTCCCTGTGCATTGATTATTTATTTTTCTTTAATTTTTTCTACCCCTGTCTCGTGGGGTGGAAACTACCCCTTTAGTTATTAAAAGTCCCTAGGCTTCCAAACCTCCCAAAATAGAAAAAAGTATAAAGACTAAAAATGAACTGTTGACTCCCTGTTCATTGATTTTTCATTTTTTCTTATTTTTTCTACCCCTGTCCTTCGGGGTGGAAACATCCCCTTTGCTATACCAAGCAGGTGTTAACACTCGAACCTGTGCACTTGCAGGTAGCAGAGCCTATCCAAAGTGCAACGGCACTCGGCATACGAGACGCGCAGCGAGCAAGTACGTACGTTCGTACGTACATACGTAGAGGGAAAACGGAAGGGAAGCGAAATCGTCATGGCATATGTAGGAGGCCCTTGATGCAGACACAGGTAACTGCATTAGCTTCCCTCCGAACTATAGCTCTCCTCTCGGAACTAAAGTCCTTTGAGCATGGAATGGGAACCGAATACCAATCAGTTATGTCAATTGGCCTCAACAAAGTAATGAATGGTAATTGCCAGCCACTGGCTTCGGAGAGTTCCCTCAGCATTCCCTCTCTTTCTCCACCCGTTCTTCGCCATTCCTCTCCTCTATCCCTCGACGCACACACTCGCAATCCCACACATTCGGTTTCAACCCTTTTCACTTCCAACTCTTTACCCTTAACGACCATCGGAGTGGCGGCTACTGCTGTTGGTGTTCCCGCCACTGGCTGCTAAAACGACCGGCACCCTATCGATTTTAAATTCGCTAATCGGATTTTCAGGTGAACTCGAGGAGCAGCAAGCAACGTGTGCGCAAAAAAGGAACAACTCGGTCGTACCTCCAAGACTTTTTACTCTCGCTCACCTGCTCGACGAACATTTTTTGCGACCAAAAGGGCTCGGTGCTCAAAGAAACGCGGGTGCACGAAACTCCAGCGGGGTTGTAACGGTGCTGCCATCTGTGAGAAATCGTTCCAGTCGGATTTGTTTTGTATATCCGAGAAAATCTTGTAAAATGGATTTTATAAAATCCTATGGCTCCGAATCTTCCAAAATAAAGGGAAAAAAATTGGTAAACAAAAATAATCTTCTAATTCCCTATTAATCTAACTGCTGGTGTTATTTATTTATTTTTTAAAAAACCCTAAATAACTGATTTCTTTCAAAATAAAAAATCCCATGAGTTCAAATCTTTTGAAATATAATTAAAAAAAATTATGAACCAAAAATTTATTTTTTGTTCCTCGTTGACTAAATTACCGGTTTTCTTTGTTTCAAAAATCCAAAAATTCAATTTCTTCTACAATAAATAACCCTATGGCTCCAAATCTTCCAAAACAAAGAGAAAAAATTAGTATACAAAAATAATCTTCTAATTACCTATTAATCAAAATACTGGTGTTATTTATTTATTTAACAAAAAAACCCTAAAAAACTGATTACTTTCAAAATAAAAAATCCCATGAGTTCAAATCTTTTGAAATAAAAAAAAATTAAGAACCAAAAATTTATTTTTTGTTCCTCGTTGACTAAATTACCGGTTTTCTTTGTTTTAAAAATCCAAAAATTCCAGGGCATAATAAACCAGTTAAAAAAAAAATCAATTTCTTCTACAATAAAAAAATTCTATGGCTCCAAATCTTCCAAAATAAAGAAAAAAAAATTGGTAATCACAAATAATCTTCCAATTCCCTATCAATCAAAATACTGGTGTTATTTATTTATTTAAAAAAAAAACCCTAAAGAACTGATTACTTTCAAAATAAAAAAACCCTATTAGATCAAATCTTTCAAAATAAATAAAAAATCCTATGGCTCCAAAAAATTCCAAAATAAAGAAAAAAAAATTGGTAACCAAAAATAATCTTCCAATTCCCCATTAATCAAAATACTGGTGTTATTTATTTATTTTAAAAAAAAAACTAAAAAATTGATTACTGTCAAAATTAAAAATCCCATGAGATCAAATCTTTCAAAAAAAAAAAAGAAAAAAAATCCTATGGCTCCAAAACTTCCAAAATAAAGAAAAAAAAATTGGTAACCAAAAATAATCTTCCAATTCCCTATTAATCAAACTACTGCTGTCATGTATTTATTAATTAAGAAAAAAAACCCCAAAATCCCATTTCAAAATCGAAAATCAAAAAATCCTAGGCTTCCAAAATTTCCCAATCACAAAAAAGAAAATACGAAACCACAAAAAATTCTTCTAGTTCCCTATTAAACAAAACACCTAACTTTATCTCTCAAAAATCCCCAGAAAATAACCAAAAACCCCAAGTGTATCAAACAAATTTCCCAAAATCAATGAAAAAAAGAAAAAAAAATAGACCACCCGAAAAAAAAAAATAAAACAAATCGAAACCCGATTTTATGAAAAATTCTCAATCTTCGAGATCCATCCCTTCCGGTCACCCTCGGGTGCCTTAATTCTCGATTCCGGCTCCTTTAATCTCCACCGATCCTTTTTCTCACGGCCCAGGACGACCACGAGCGCTGGAGTGGAGAACCGGAGCCGGAGGAAAATCTCCGGTCCGTGCTCCGTAATTGGACGAGTTCCCGGGGTTTCTTCAGCGGGAATTGAGTTTCCTCGCGATATTGGGTTAAGGTAATGCGGGAATTATAAGAGAAGTTGGAACGTACCGGCTCCATCGGAATCATTATGGCTTTCTGATATTGAAACGGAGGATGGATACTTTGCCGTCTCATCTCCCTTCCTATTTCCCTCGACTCGCTATCGTTATTGTTTTCCTTATGTTATTATCGTGCCATTTATTTTTTCCTCGAAGCTCCTCGGAGAAAAAGAAAGAATCCGAGGGGCGGGGGGGGGGGGAGCTGGGCGCGGAATTACCACGATTACAACTCGTTTCGTCCAATAAAATCTTCCATTTCTTGCGTCTTCCGATGCGGAACGGGAACGTACTTGTGTCTTCTTGCGGGATAATATTGATTCTATCGGTAACAGCCACCCATTGTGTATCCCGCTCGAGCGTAATCGCCTTCCCGAGGAAAAATCTGCCCGCACATTATGCAGATTCGCCGATGCCTCGAGTGACTCGAGGCATCGGCGAATTTCAAATCCCCGAGGACGTCGCGCGCGCTATTAGAAAAAAAAAAAACGTCCTTTTCTCGCGTTATTTGCGGCACTTATTGCGAATCGGGCGAAAATCGACGTTTCAGGAAAATGCATTTTCCGAGTGGGTGAAATTGGCTGAGGGGGGGGATTTATTACTAGAAAAAAGAACGCCCTCTTACGGGATATCGTTACACGGGTTTTATCCGTCTGGTATAATAAATTAGTGACTTGTATTTCAAGCTGCAGCGAAATTATGAAAATTCGAGTGGAGAAAAGAATATTAGAGACGGGACGTAATTGCGTTGGAAGAGAGGAGGGTAATAAATTGTATGGTAAAATTGTAATTTGTAAATTGATGACGTAATAAAATTTAAGGAAATTGCAAAATAATGGATATTTATAATAAATTAGTAATTAATTGGCAATAAATTAGTATTTATAATAAATTAGTAATTAATTGGTAATAAATTAGTATTTATAATAAATTAGTAATTGATTAGTAATAAATTAGTATTTATAATAAATTGGCAATAAATTAGTAATTAATTAGTAATGAATTAGTATTCATAACAAATTAGTAATTAGTCACACGAATTTAATATCGTTCTAATATTTTTTGGAAAATAATGAAAAATTAAATTAAAAAATTTACAGATTTACGTAAACGATATTTAACATTGATGGGAGGATGGTTATTAAAAATTACAATTGTTTGTTAAATAATTTTATTCTTTCAAAGAGAGTGAAAATATTAAAAACTAATGCTCGAAACATTTTTTAAAACAAAATTGGAAAAGGTGGAGTCAAAATAATGGAAATTTGGGAGGATAAAGTAAGAAACAACATGTAATTGTTTAGTAACAAAAATAAATAATACAAACGATTTTTAAAAAAAATTATTCGAAACTAATAAAAAAAGTAAAGAATAAAAAAATCGCAAAATTGGTTAGAAAAATATTTAATTATCATAAAAAGTTGATAATTAAGAATCTCTGTTTTTAATCAATTAATGGCATCCTTTCACAAATTAATATGTTGCTGAATAAAAATTAAAATTTCTCATAGAAAATTAAATGAACCGGTGTGGAATAATGAAAATTGGGGAAAAAAAATTAAAAACACCACGTAATTGTTATTTAAGAAAAAATCAATAATTATAAAATAATAAATCAAAGTTTAATAAAAAAAAATAATAGAACAAAGTGACATAATTGACTATAAAAATAGTAAATAAATTATTCAGAGAAAGCTAGGGATTACCCAACTCGAATTTAATGTTACTCTAATTACAAGTCTGAAGTAACAAAAAAAAATAACAAAATAACAAAATTATTATAAGAAAAGACAAAAATTGACTAAAAAAATACTAAATAATTCTAGAAAACTCGTAATTAACTCGAATTTTAATTTACCCTAATAGGAAATCCAAATTAATTTTAAAAAATTAATGACAAAATAACAAAACAACAAATTTTGCCAGAAAAAAATTATAAAATTACAAATGTCAAGTAACAAAAAAGAATAACAAAATTAAGAAAAGACAAAATTTACCAAAAAAATACTAAATAATTCGAGAAGACTCGTAATTAACTCGAATTTAAATTTACCCTAATAGGAAATCCAAATTAATTTTAAAAAATAAATAACAAAACAACAAATTTTGCCAGAAAAAAATTATAAAATTACAAATGTCAAATAGCAAAAAAGAATAACAAAATTATGAAAAGACAAAATTTACCAAAAAAATACTAAATAATTCGAGAAGACTCGTAATTAACTCGAATTTTAATTTGCCCTAATAGGAAATCCAAATTAATTTTAAAAAATAAATAACAAAACAACAAATTTTGCCAGAAAAAAATTATAAAATTACAAATGTCAAGTAGCAAAAAAGAATAACAAAATTATGAAAAGACAAAATTTACCAAAAAAATACTAAATAATTCGAGAAGACTCGTAATTAACTCGAATTTTAATTTACCCCAATAGGAAATCTAAATTAATTTTTAAAAAAACAAATTTTGCCAGAAAAAAATTATCTGTAACATTCTGAAAATCCTAAAAATTCTCGATTCCTTCAAATTCCACATTACGACTTCAATCCCGATTCGAGCAATGCACTGAAACGCAAGCATCGGGATAAAACTAGCAGTCGATCGTCATTCAGAATAACGCGTGATATAATATCCGTTTTAATTTTAAATTACAATCGACAGCACCTATATATATATATATCTATACACACACACACACGTGTGTGTAGGTATGCCCACAGGTGTAAAAAAAGGAGAAGCGTTCCACCTGTCAATGAAGAGAACAGTTTAATGTATTTTTAGCGAATGAAATATCTGCTCTCATACTCGCGCATAAAATATCATCCTCACTTTTTCTTGCTCTGTCAGCAATCAATATTTCCTTCATTTTATCAAGAAATTCTGCACACGTTGGACGGCTGAAATTTCCAGCGGAAAAACAACCCCACTTAATCCTGATTTACGTTAGCGCGAAAACCCCCTGTTCCCGAAAATTCGCGTGCACCCTGAAAATTGCCTGCAGTCATTTTTTTCCAACAATTGCAGCCGCTACGATCGGGAAAAAAATCGTCACCGGGCTCGAAATCGCGAAATTTCGGCTTCCCACCCCTTCTCCGGGGGCAGGGAAAATTCTGG
This sequence comes from Gasteruption jaculator, assembly GCA_949825005.1. NCBI lineage: Eukaryota > Metazoa > Arthropoda > Insecta > Hymenoptera > Gasteruptiidae > Gasteruption > Gasteruption jaculator. The sequence goes on along the minus strand of OX463763.1, from coordinate 4,107,593 downwards.
AAATTTGAAACGACGCGAGAAAACGTGGGAAAAGTTTTTACGAGTAAGCAATTTTTTTGTCTCAACAATTGCAGCCGCTAGGAGCGGAAAAAAATCGTCACCGGGCTCGAAATCGCGAAATCTCGGCCTCCCACCCCTTCTCCAGGGGCAGGGAAAATTCTGGAAATTTGAAATATCGCGAGAAAACATGGGCTAAGTTTTCACGAGTAAGTGGAAGGAGCTTTAAAATGGAATCGATGTTTCTGGAACATCTAAATTCAATCTTTGGGACGTGAAGGAACTCCGGTATGTACAGTGGCAGCTACCCTTCGTAAAGTGGTTCGACGCTAACGTTCGACATCTTCTCCAATACTCCCCCGGTGTACCGAGGCAAAGATATGTCGAACGATCTGCATACGTATACATACATGCCATGAAAAAGTAAACCGACTCCTCCTGCATAATGCAGCTACCGTGGTGGCTGCAGTCCGCGAGGCCCCCTCCCCCAACCTGCTGTTTTAGTTTTAAAAAAAAAAAAAAATAAAAAATGTTTTTTTGGGGTTAGTTACAATATTATTACAAATGCAATAAATTACAAAATTTACAAAATTTATAAAATTTACAAAATTCCCTATTTTCAAATTACTTAAAATTCTTAATTTTTTTCAAAATAGAGAATTTTAATTAATTTAAAAATAGGGAATTTTGTAAAAAAAAGGAGATTTTAAGAAAATAGAGAGAAATCGCTATTTGGTAAAAAATTTTTACTATATTTTGTAAAAAAAATAGAGAAATTATTGTATTACAAATTTTCTTGTATCGCAAAGAAAAATAAGAATTATTATTTTAAAAGTAGGGAATTCTGGGAATTGAAATTTTTCAAAATTACAACAACAGGGACCTGCAGATAAATTTTTGGGTCCCTAGGATTTTTGTATTTATGAAACATCGTTTTTTTTTTGGAAAAATATTATTTCGGAAAGAAATAAGGAATTAGAAATTTATTTTTAGCTTCCTATTTAGTTGTAATTTGCAAAAAAAATCAGATCAGAGAATTAAAAGCCTCCCTGGGGATTTATATTTTAAAAGAAATATTTTAAAATTCAAATAAATAGAAATATTTTTATTATTTATTTTCTATATTACTTAAAACCATTTTGTAAATTATATTGGAAAAGTGGGGAACCAAAAATAAAATTTTTGGATCCATAGGGTTCTATATTTTTGAAATTATTTTTGGGAAAATTATTATTTAGAAAAAAAAATAGAGGGAGTTAAAAATGTATTTTTAGTTCCTGTCCTTTTTAATTTGGAAACAATGAGGTTCCTGGGGTTTTTAATATAAAAAAAAAACAGGTTCTTGTATTTATTTTCTTCTTTTCAAAAACAAAATAAAACAAAATAGTTCAGGAATTAGGGAATCGAAATCCATCCTCGCTGAGGTAAAAAGATTTCCAATTTAAACAATAACTTTTGAAATATTGCATCTAGTGACAAAATATATATTTTTCTTTAAATATTTTTTTTTTCATATTTAAATATTCATCACCCGGAATCTGAAACGATTGCATTGGAAATTCACACACCCTCAAATTACACACACTTCAACCCATAACTCATCATCAATTCGTATACAAATAATTCTACAATTAATAATTAGCAAACAAAATTTCACTAATTTCATTCTTTTTCCACTAAAAAATCTGGATACTCTAAAAACCGAATAAATTCATTTCCAATTCAATATATTTACTCCAATTATATTAAATTATCCCCAGGAACCCCAACCCCTTCCCTCTATTATTATAAAAAAAAAATTCCCACCCCTTGAATAACAAATTCATTGATAAAAAACAAAATCCAAAAATCTTCCAATTCCAGCTCCTAAAAAAAATTAAAAATGGGCTCATCGCCGGTAAAATTCATCCCCTTGAAAATGAAAATCAACGAAGGGATGCTCCTTTGAACCTATGCGGGGGTGGGGGTGGGGGGTGGGGAATCGATGCAACGATTGCGTCACTCGCTTATCTAAATATTAGTGAAAACATAATTGATAATATTACAAGTGCATATATACACAATTTTGAACGGGGGGGGGGGGGATGAGTTCCACCAGGGGGTGCACCACGATGCGTCGCCGTGGCATTAAAACAAATGAAATCATCAAACATACACGCGATTGTTTGTCGCTGAAATTGCTTTTACACGGAGTTTATATAATTCCGCGTACACTCTATCGCCTTTGAACAATATACGATATCAAATCATCGTGATTAAAGGGACGAAGTGAAATCACACGTGAACAAAGAGTCACCCGGAGGGTGACAGCCCCGCCCGGGGTGGGGGGGGGGGGGGTCATAGGGGGAAGGAGATGGACAAGGACGATAAGGGAAAGGGTGTTAAGGGGGCACAAGGGGGATGAAGAGAGAGAGAAAGAGAGAGAGAGAGAGAGAGAGAGGATGCATAGAAACTTGTAACGTCGAAATTGGAATTCATGATCCTGTTTACGCATCATTGGTACGACAGAGGACTTCCGTTCTGTTCCGCTTGCCTTGCTCCGGCGTGTACGTTCCTTTAAAGCTTTCGAGCGATTCAACCCCCGTGGCCCCCGTGGCCCCTCACTTGCCGGTGCATGTGCATGTGCATGTGCATGTGCACGAACGTGGGACAAATAATCCGATAAATGTACGCGTTCGTGGGACTCCGGTATCGAGTTACGGTCGCGCCGTGGAACACTATGACGACATTCGTTCGGAGGAAAAAGAAGGAGGTGCCTTCTTCCCTTCGAAAGCCCTCGAAAGCACTTCGCGTAAAGTGCTCGCAAATCAGCTCCGATAAAATGGTAATCGCATCCCTGCAAGGAAACTCGCTGGAGGACGCGTTTAAGGCTCGTCTCCTGCCTGCCTCCTGCCTCCTGCCTCCTGCCTCCTCGCGTTTCCCTTTTCAGGGACTCTTAGGGGGCTTTCAGGGGCTTTCAGACTTTTCAGGGATTTTAGGTTCTCGCGGACGCGCCTGAATAAGAGAGGAGAAATTGAATCCGAGGGAGGAAGAGCTCTCGTTCCTCGAGAGCTTTTGCGGTTTCGATTTTTTGGAACGGGGTCTGGTAGGCGCCTGCACGTATGCAACCCGATAGGGTGGTTGGAAGAGGGTGCGTAGGGATACGGTGGAAATGTGTGAGATTTCGATGGGGGTTGGATCCATGGTGGAAAAAAACAGGGAGAAAGTGAGTGATTTTCTGTGAAATTGATTTTTGAAAAATAAATTTAAAATAAATAAATGGGGTTCGGTGAAAAATCAAAATTTTAATTGACGCGAATTTTAATTGACTCTGACACCCAAATTAAATTAATAAAGAAAAGAAAATAACAGAGGAAGAAATTTTACCAGAATAAAAATGATAAAATTCTGAAAATCCTAAAAATTCTCCTGAGAGAAAAATGAAAATAAATAAATGGGGGTCGGTGAAAAATAAAAATTTTAGTTAACTCGAATTTTAATTGACTCTGACACCCAAATTTAATTAATGAAGAAAAGAAAATAACGAAAGTACAAATTTTACCAGAATAAAAATGATAAAATTTTGAAAATCCTGAAAAATCTCCTAAGAGAAAAATGAAAATAAATAAATAGGGTTCGGTGGAAAATGAAAATTTTGCGGATTTAAAATTGAATTTATTCGAAATTGGGAGGAGTAGGGAGGGAAAAAAATGGATTTTTTGGTTCTCTAGGAACTGAACTAGTGGTTTAGTGGTTTTAGAAATTTAGAAAGTGGAATTTTTTAATTTTATTTTCGAATTATTATAAAAATATTAGAAGTCCATATTTTTGGGAATAAGGAACTCGAAATTTTATTTTTGATTTTCTGGTAAATGAGATCCTGGTTTCGAAAAAAAAATTAAAAACTGGTTATCAAACTGGTGGTATTTGATAGGGGTTGGATCTATGGTAGGAAAAAATAGGGAGAAAAAAATAGGATCTATTGAACAGAATTTTTGAGAAATAGAAAAAAAAAAGTAAAATATAAAATCGATTTCGGGGGAAAATAAAAATTTTGCGGATTGAAAATTGAAATTGTTCAAAATTGGGAGGAGTAGGGAAGACAAAAAATGGATTTTTTGGTTCTCTAGGAACTGAACTAGTGGTTTTAGAAATTTAGAAAGTGAAATTTTTAAATTTTTTTTCGAATTAAAAATATTAGTAATCCATATTTTTGGGATTAAGGAACTCGAAATTTTATTTTTTATTTTCTAGTAAATGAGATTCCGGTTTCTAAAAAAGAAAATTGAAAAACTGGTTATTGAAGAAAATTCGAAATCCAGTTTCTCCTGAAATAAAAAAAGAAACATGTAAATGTTTTGGAATAAAAAGGAAATTAATTTATGATTTCCCAGTTCCTGAATTACTGGAAATTTTTATTGAAAAAAGAAAAAACAAAAACCTGTTTCTTTTAAAATTAAAATCCCAGGGATCTGATTCTCTCCAAATAAAAAAAGTAAATAAGGATCTCAAATTACCAATTCCCTGAAATCCTAAAATTCAAAAAATTTTAAATTCCAATTCATAATTTTCTTTAAAAAAAAATATTTCTAAGTTAAAAACCCTACGAATCCAAAACCATATTATTACCTCCCAATTCTTTTAATTCCAAAAAATGACAATTCCCGGAGTTCCCTATTTTCAATAAACAATATTTTCATTTCCTTTTTTCTAGTTCAATAAAATTATTTGTTTTATTTTTATTTATTTATTTTTTTTTTCAAAATTCAAACTCAAACCTCGATTTCCTAAAACCCTTTTTTTCGCAGTTTCGTCACACGGATACTCGGTGGACGAGCTTTCCAAAACCACCCCAAACCTCTGAAGGCGATCCTGAACTTGGGGGATGGTCAGAAACTACCCCTTTATGCGTCCCCAGGGGTTGCAAACTTTCACGGGAACCCTGGGGTCGAAAAAAAAAAATGAAATGAAAAAAAAAGGAATAGAAAAAGGTGAACCTAAAACAAGAAAACCTAAAAACGTTCGATTGGGAGGAAAAAGGGATCGATCCCTTGAACTCCGACCCTAATTATTAGTATGCAATTTGTATGCACACATGTTCTCCATCTGTTGTTGCAATTATACCAAACTGCCCCGTGAGCCCGTACATTTCTCTTGTAATTAAACGGTACAACAGTCGAAATGGTTAAAATGTGGAAACGCAGTTGCATATATATATACACACACACACGCGCACGCGCTTACGCGCATATATATATTATTGTGTGTGTGTGTGTGTGTGTGTGTGTGTGTGTGTGTGTGTGTGTGTGTGTGTACACATATATACTATTGTGTGTGTGCGCGCGCGCGCGCGCGTGTGTGTGTGTGTAAAAGCAAATGCGAATATAAAGGCAATTGGCATATTGCGGCGTGGAATGATGAATTTAAGCTGCAGTTTCCACTTAATTGCAACGAAACGTTTATGTATATATAATAGAGACGGTGGTATCTACGGGATGCGTACATATATGTATACATCACACGTTTTAGTAAATTATGACGTGTTCAGTTGCAACAATGCACAATGCAGTTTGCATGAATAGGATGATTGTCTCGAGTTTATCGGGTGAACTGAAAATTATTAGAGAGAGAGAGGAGAGAGAGAGAGAGAGTATCATCTGCAAGAGAAGAGGTGTTATATTATGGATCTTCTCTGCACATACGCGATGCTTCTCTGCCCGGAGCGTGGGTGTGTACAGATCGAATTAATAAATCAGTTTACGTTGTGTGATCACTTCTATCCGGTTTATCGATACAAAGTACCAGCAGATTAGGCGAGGCATCAATTTATTCGACCTCACACGGAATGAAGTGAAAGAAAAAAATATGTAAAGGAAATCCGAAATAAATAATAAATTAAGGGAATTTGCTAGGAATGATGAGAAAGCATGGAAATTTTTTTTGGGGGATTTTTCATATAATAAAAGTCCCTATATTTTGGAAATATTATTTTTGAAATATTTTAATATTTCAAAAATAATATTTCCAAAAAAAAAGTAATAATGTTTCCAAAAAATCAGAATTTGAAAAATATTATTTCTTAATCCCTGTTTTTGAAATCTACCGAAATAATATTTTTCAAATTCTGATTTTAAGAAAAAAAAGGGAAGTAAAATTTAATTTGTGGTTCCCTATTTTTTTTTGGTTTTAAAAGGTTTAGGTACTTAAGACTTTTTTTTGTTTATTTTGGAAAATTTAGTTCCCCAGGATTTTTCATTTTAAAGGAAACGCCCTCGCGTGGAATGAAATGAAAGAAAATATGTAAAGGAAATCCGAAAGAAATAATGAATAAAGGAAATTTGCTAGGAATGATAAGAAAGCATGGAAATTTTTTTTTGGGGATTTTTCATATAATAAAAGTCCCCATACTTTTGGAAATATTGTTTTTGAAATATTAAAATCCCTGTTTTTGAAATCTACCGAAATAATATTTTTCAAATTCTGATTTTAAGGAAAAAAAACGGAAGTAAAATTTAATTTGTGGTTCCCTATTTTTTTTTTTGGTTTTAAAAGGTTTAGGTACTTAAGACTTTTGTTTGTTTATTTTGGAAAATTTAGTTCCCCAGGATTTTTCATTTTAAAGGAAACGCCTTCGCGTGGAATGAAATGAAAGAAAATATGTAAAGGAAATCCGAAAGAAATAATGAATAAAGGAAATTTGCTAGGAATGATAAGAAAGCATGGAAATTTTTTTTGGGGGATTTTTCATATAATAAAAGTCCCCATACTTTTGGAAATATTGTTTTTGAAATATTAAAATCCCTGTTTTTGAAATCTACCGAAATAATATTTTTCAAATTCTCATTTTAAGGAAAAAAAAGGAAGTAAAATTTAATTTGTGGTTTCCTATTTTTTGTTTCGTTTTAAAAGGTTTAGGTACTTAAGACTTTTTTTGTTTATTTTGGATAATTTAGTTCCCCAGGATTTTTAATTTCAAAGGAAACCGGATTTCGCGGTTTTTTCATAAGTGATTGT